>CAHIKZ030005285.1:117500-287500 GCA_903632075.3 Acanthosepion pharaonis | reverse complement strand
TTAGAGTATATATATGCTCACAAATTAAAATTCTATCTATCTATCTATCTATCTATCTATCTATCTATCTATCTATCTATCTATCCCTCTATCTATCCCTGTCTCTATCTATCTATCATCTATCTATCTATCTATCTATCTATCTATCTATCTATCCTATTTATCTATCTATCTATCTCAGCCTGTTTATATCTATCTATCACAGTCTCTTCATCTATCTATCTATCTATCTATCTATCTATCTATCTATCTATCTATCTATCTATCTATCCCTGTCTCTTCATATCTATCTATCTATCTATCTATCTATCTATCTATCTATCTATCTATCTATCTCAGCCTGTTTATATCTATCTATCACAGTCTCTTCATATCTATCTATCTATCTATCTATCTATCTATCTATCTATCTATCTATCTCATCTATCTCAGCCTGTTTATATCGATCTATCCCAGTCTGTTCATATCTATCTATCTATCTATCTATCTATCTATCTATCTATCTATCTATCTATCCCAGTCCCAGTCTCTTCATCTATCTATCTATCTATCTATCTATCTATCTATCTATCTATCTATCTATCTATCTCAGCCTGTTTATATCTATCAGTCTCTTCATATCTATCTATCTATCTATCTATCTATCTATATATATATATATATATATATATATATATATATATGTCAGCCTGTTTATATCGATCTATCCCAGTCTGTTCATATCTATCTATCTATCTATCTATCTATCTATCTATCTATCTATCTATCTAAACAATGGATAAAACTCTACACCTGTTCAAAAGACCTGGGAGGCGTGTGAACCGGACGATAGCCGATCCTATCTACTCCCAATTATATTTTTATATTTATGGAGTTGCGGATATATTATAGTACTGGAAATTTTAGCGTCTTTTTTGACGTTAGAAACACAATGTTTTGAAAATTCTTGCAAAAATCAAGTAATTGTCTAATTTTATTTCACTTTTCAGGACTTATTCACAAATGAATTAAATTATATTTCATTTTTTTTTTTTTTAAATCTTGGTAAAAATACTTACTATTATTTTTTTATTTTATTTTTTACATCTGTTACCCACACACACACACACACACACTTAAATTTATGCAATTTCGATAAATTAAAATTCCAGCCTCTTCATATTTATATCAGTTGAAAGCAGGACTCCTTGGACATTTTAAATCATCAATTTGTTTTTGTCAAACAGAAACACTATTTACTAAAAATCTGCTCTGAATCATCAGATAAAAATGCAATAAAACTGTGACATTTTTTAATTAGAATATCTTTTGACTGCTTTTATAAATAAATATATATTAAAGACACTATTGTGCTAAAAAAAGACTTTTTCGATTAATAATAATTTTTTAATTTTTTTTTCATTTTAATTAGAAAAATTTAAGTTTTAAATCTTTTTAAATTATGTACTAATTTCAGCCTTTTATACGATGTTATTATTAAGTGAATATTTACTGATCCTAAATGGGAAAGCTTAATGAATAATCGAACACCAATATGTTGAAAAGAATTTTGAATTTGTTTTTGTATGTGCATAAATGTGCCGATTTTTGTCAGTACGGGCGAATATACACGACATTATCAGAAAATGAAAGTGATAACTATAACAAATTTAAAGTAAAATTTCTAAAATTCAATAAAACATTAGATTATTGAGAATATTTTCCTATTTTTTTAAGATTACCGACTACTTAAAATTTATATGTAAAAGGCACTCACGTTATTTTCTTCAATTATGTTTTACTGATAAAGTCTCTGTAGAACTACATGAGACATGTCCTACCGTCAGCACGTCAGCTACTGTCGGGCTAAAACACTTTAAATCAGTTAATATCCTGCAAGTAAGGATCCAGAAAAGTATATTTTATTTTTGGAAGATTATTTAATAAGGGGAATGCGATGAAAGACAATTTTATAAATTCCAATCAATTTAAATAGGTTTTTAAAAGAATTCACTTATAGGAAAAATTAAATTTAATCTATTAGCTTAAAATTAAAACTAAAATAAAAGCTTCAAGAAAGATTTTTCATCTTTAAACATTTATTTTAAACCTTAGCTGTCACGTTTTTTGTGGAGGTTCTAACTTTTATTTTAGGGAGAACCTTAATTTTTAAATTACTTTTAAGAAATTTTAATGAAAAATGCACCATCATCATTACTAATCATACTAATGAGTTTAAATAGATTTGGAGTATACTAAGATATATTAGCTTTCCCCGGCAGTGGCTGCATACACAACGGATTCATTGAAAAATATCGTTCTCTCTTGTGACAACGCAAAGCAAGAATAGCACAAGAACAGATTTGGATGTTGGTCAGTTTAGTCTACCTTATTCGTCATCTTCATCTGACCATGAATCAACCGATTATTACCCTTTCCAATTACGACAAAACGATTTGATGATGAAAACTTTCTTTAACAAAAACCATAAGCAATGGTGGCACCTATTTTGATTCCATCATAAAAATTTAGGATGTGGAATTGATAAATAATAAATACTTCAAATACCTCATCGTATGGATCTGCTACAACAAATTTAGTATAGAAGAAAAGGAAATTGAGCATAGAGAAATTAGGCCAGAGGTAGTTTCGCACAATACCGCCAATTGCTACAAAACCAAAACATCAACCTAAAAGCTCGAGTCATGTTCTTAAATAGTCTTGTAATATTCTTTCATGTAGATGCTATTAAAGGCGCCAAACTAGTTCTGAAATATCTAAACTGTTAACTGTATAGAACTGATTGCTAACATAAATGTTGAAAAAGGCTTTGAGCTTGTAAAGCCAGAAGCTCTTGCCAAAGATTCTCCATCTTCAAAATTGTGATCAGGCGCTACAGAATCGCAAACAAAGAACTGTACCAAATAACAAAAAACAGATCACTTAAGGACTACCAAAACCAGAAACAATTAAAATGGATATCACATGCAATTTGAAGAAAAAATAATGACATAATGAAGATGTTGACATTCCACACCACTTCAAAGAAAAGGTTAGGAAGGAAACCCCCGTCAATAATGGAGAGAGTGATAATAGCTACTGGGATTGAGAAGAGAAAATAATGATATAATCAAGATGTTGACATTCCACACTACTTCAAATAAAAGGTTAGGAAGGAAACCTCCATCAGTACTGGAAAGTGTGATAACAGCTACAGGGATTGAGAAGAGAAAATAATGATATAATCAAGATGTTGACATTCCACACTACTTCAAATAAAAGGTTAGGAAGGAAACCTCCATCCATACTGGAAAGTGTGATAATAGCTACTGGCATTGAGAAGAGAAAATAATGACATAATCAAGATGTTGACATTCCACACTACTTCAAAGAAAAGGTTAGGAAGGAAACCTCCATCAATACTGGAAAGAGTGATAACAGCTACAGGGATTGAGAAGAGAAAATAATGATATAATCAAGATGTTGACATTCCACACTACTTCAAATAAAAGGTTAGGAAGGAAACCTCCATCAATACTGGAAAGTGTGATAACAGCTACAGGGATTGAGAAGAAAAAATAATGATATAATCAAGATGTTGACATTCCACACTACTTCAAATAAAAGGTTAGGAAGGAAACCTCCATCCATACTGGAAAGAGTGATAACAGCTACAGGGATTGAGAAGAAAAATAATGATATAATCAAGATGTTGACATTCCACACTACTTCAAATAAAAGGTTAGGAAGGAAACCTCCATCCATACTGGAAAGTGTGATAATAGCTACGGGGATTGAGAAGAGAAAATAATGACATAATCAAGTTGTTGACATTCCACACTACTTCAAATAAAAGGTTAGGAAGGAAACTCCCATCAATACTGGAACGTGTGATAATAGCTACAGGGATTGAGAAGAGAAAATAATGATATAATCAAGATGTTGACATTCCACACTACTTCAAAGAAAAGGTTAGGAAGGAAACCTCCATCAGTACTGGAAAGTGTGATAACAGCTACAGGGATTGAGAAGAGAAAATAATGATATAATCAAGATGTTGACATTCCACACTACTTCAAATAAAAGGTTAGGAAGGAAACCTCCATCCATACTGGAAAGTGTGATAATAGCTACTGGCATTGAGAAGAGAAAATAATGACATAATCAAGATGTTGACATTCCACACTACTTCAAATAAAAGGTTAGGAAGGAAAATCCCATCAATACTGGAAAGTGTGATAATAGCTACAGGGATTGAGAAGAGAAAATGATATAATCAAGATGTTGACATTCCACACTACTTCAAATAAAAGGTTAGGAAGGAAACCTCCATCCATACTGGAAAGTGTGATAATAGCTACAGGGATTGAGAAGAGAAAATAATGACATAATCAAGATGTTGACATTCCACACTACTTCAAATAAAAGGTTAGGAAGGAAACTCCATCAATACTGGAAAAGGAATAGCTACAGGGATTGAGAAGAGAAAATAATGATATAATCAAGATGTTGACATTCCACACTACTTCAAAGAAAAGGTTAGGAAGGAAACCTCCATCAGTACTGGAAAGTGTGATAATAGCTACAGGGATTGAGAAGAGAAAATAATGATATAATCAAGATGTTGACATTCCACACTACTTCAGATAAAAGGTTAGGAAGGGAACTTCCATCAATACTTGAAAGAGTGATAACAGCTACTGGGCTTGAGAAGAGAAAATATTGACATAATGAAGATGTTGACATTCCACACTTCTTCAGATAAATGGTTAGGAAGGAAACCCTCATCAGTACTGGAAAGAGAGATAACAGCTACTGTACTTGAGAAACCTATTTTCATGAAAACTTGTTTTAAGAGAAAGATTTTAGAAATTTCAACTAAAAGCAGTACTAGCTGCTCAGTCAATGAATACCAAATGTTTCTTAATAGATAAACGGCTAATATTATCATTAACATTACTATTATTATATTCAAGAGTTCGTCAAAACCTTTATTATGCTGCCTATATATCTATATATTTACGGAGTTTGAACTCTTGTTTAATAAAAGTTACTAATTTCTGAAAAGCATCCACAAAAATACGTAAATTCTGTAAAGGAAATTTTTTGTCTTTACGTTAAAAATAAATATAAAAATAAAAGAAAAAACATTTGAATCATTTTTTCTTTTCCTTTTCCCGAAAATATCGGCAGAGCAAATTTAGACAATTCTATTTTTACAGCTTGCATTTTATTTGTCGCCAAAATATTCATAGTGAAAATGTTAACAATTCTATTTTTACAAATTGCATTCATTTTCGCATGAGTGACCTTAGAATAACATGAATCCATTTTTCACATCCATTTATATATTAAATAGTATAGTAGACTGTACTCTCTAACCTTATATGACAGTCCATTCTATGTGAAAGAAAATATTGAACCTTGGAGAAGACAGCAAGAAAGCACTCCACTAATTCTCTCAAGAAGTCATGACAATTCACAATAAATGTTACCTGTAGATTGCCATGCTCGCCTACGTCTTCATGGGGCGTAGTATTTTTTTTTTAATACTTTAGTAGAATATAAATGTAGTGTACTTAAAAATAGAATTGGCAACCCGAGTTTAAATGCTGACTGAATCTTTTGCATTCATTTTCACACTAATGTATTTGGGAAGGCAGGAATCTATCTATACTATCACCAGCTAGAGAATAAATACCAATGTAGTTTAATCTCTGGAGCTTTGGAAACGACAACTTCAATTCAAAACAGTGGGGGAGTCAACTGGAAAGTATTTCACTATTTGTCCTAAAAGCTATGTTATTTTGCATATATTAAAAATTAGGAAGATTTGGAGAATCATTAGCACAGAAAGTGGGATCACTGAGCTGAATTTAAATACTCGCTTCGGATACTGTTTTATTTTTTTTTAAATGCGTTTTGGATAACCTCAAATATATCTAATTTATTTGTAGCTCTGGATTAAATAGCAGTTTAGACTAGTTCGTCTAAACTTGGGTGGCAACCAGTCTAGGAGAAGGACAACTCAGAATTCAAAACCGTTGAGAAGGTAAACAACCTCATTATCTTTTCCAAGAATTTACATTATTTACATTTGTCCTCATATTGCCATATGCACGACGTTTCGGCCGTTGTACGCTCCGGCCTTCTTCAGGTGGTTGGAATTTCGAATTGAACCCTTTATTTTGTCCACCGGAGAAGATTGTTCTAGTTCCACGTGCCATGCCATGCCTCTTTCAGAAAACCTCAGTTTCATTTCCAATTATTACCCCTTAGTAACTCAACTCTCCAAGTTTTTGTTCACCTCTGCTGTGGTCAGGCTTTGAACTTGTAGGGGTTTCAAACATCGGGAGGTTCCAAACATTCATGTAGGGAGGTAATTTTTATCACGGCAAAATACAAAACTGTTTTTTAACAAACAATCTTCATTTTAGTGTATAACATACAAAGCAATCAAGTGTGCGATTTTTATTTAGTAAGAATTTAAATTAATAGCAGTAGTTAGTCACCTTTAAGTGCTATTGGACTTTAAGGAATATATATATATATATATATATATATATATATATATATATATATATATATATATATATTTATCTGGACTCACAGGAAAGATTTCAGTTCAATAAATAATACTAAGTTTCAATGGAAAGGATGTTCTTCGATAAGAAGGTGTTGTAGGCTGAAATTCAGTGTAAGATGACATTATTTACATTATTCAAGGACACATGGCACTGTGGATAAAAGCGTTAGTTAGATCCAGTGTCAGGACCCAAAGGGTGTGAGTCCAATACCCAGTTAAGGCAGTGGATAACCTTCAGAGTGAAATTAACATGGCCCGTGGAACTAGAACAGTTTACCCAGTGAGCGAAATAAAGGGTTCAGTTCGACATTCCAAGCACCTGAAGAAGGCCGGAGCGTACAACGGCCGAAACGTTGTAATAAATATGGAGACAAAGATGAGGACAATAGTCCGAATAATGTAAATAGCGTACATAATACCTCATCTCAGAAATATAGACAGATAGTGTAAGATGAGTTCAAAGAAATTTGTTGATTGAGAGAAAATGTAATTTTCACTTGAACCTCGAAAAATTGAGTTAACTTGCCGCTTATTGTTGTTCATCGAAGTGAGTTGAATATGAGTGAAAGAATTCTGGAAAGATGAGAATATGTCGAATCATAACTTATAGTTCCAGAAGATTTTGAAGTAATATTTCTAGCTGGTGAATATTGACAGGAGGCAAAAGTTGTAAAGTTGAATAAGTTTCTGTATAAGGAGTGAATGAGATGAATTCAGAGATGTTCAATGTTCATACGTACGTTCGCGCGCGCGTTTGTGTATGTGCATGTGCATGTGTCATAGCGTTTGCCCTTAAGTGACAAACGTATTCTCTTTAACGCTACATCTTTTGTATGTGAGGGAAATACCAATGAGAAAGAATTGTAGCTGTCGTTCGTATTTATTTACTTCCAAATCACGTGATCGGCTCCAGGTTTGTTTTGGGTTTTTTTTTTTTGGGGGGGGGGTTCGGAAAACACGAATGCGTAAGCGTCGAACACATTTGAATATTTATTTACCAATCAACTGTCAGTAAACTAGTCAGATAAGATTTAACCTCTGTAATTGTTATAGAGTAGTTTCATAGTGGAGGCTTGTATTTCACTAAGTCGGTCCTAAAAAGGTTCGACGTACAAAACGTTAGGGACTTGATATAATAGTTAATGACGCAGCAATCTAGTTGTGGTGGTTGATACTTTAATGTCCGACATCGACTGACTCACCAACTCCACTGAGCTCCCTGGCGACTGCTACTATTACTACTTATTATATCTGGGAGAGTCTATTTACAATAAAATAGGTATGTTCCACTATAACAGTAATCCACTTTTTTACGGATTTTGTCAATCGCAGTACTGTTACATAAGAAATGTATTGGAATCTTTTTCAACCAATGGAATTAATTAGATTACAAATAAAATATTAAATTCAATTAGAACACTAAAAACTCACAGCTCTTTGGGTCACGTCACTGGATTTCTTCAGCTAAAGCTTTTATCCGTTGGGTAAAAAGAATTTGTAGAGAGAAACGGTCGTCTACATCCTAAATGGGCATAGAATCAAGAAAACAGAGCAATCTGGTAAAGTTACTGAATCGTACGTTACATATTCGTAATTAATTAAAACGCAAGCAGTTTTATAAACGATCATAAGTTTTATTGCTTGTATTTATTTAGCCCAAAGCTGAGCTCAACGAATAGCGACTTTATTCTATCGTGTTTTTTTTAATTATTTTTACAAATGATTATGTTGCTATGAAATAAATTAGAGGCGACTATTGTACTAAAACATATTATATGCATAAGCCTATTTTTCGAAATGATCGCATGATTAAGTACAAGTCATCATTATCAAAATAGCTACATTGTCTTCCTAGGAATATTATGACAGCTAAAGATTTTTTTAAAAAATTAGAAAATACTTGATGTACGTACTTCGTCTCTTCATTATCAGCTGCAGAAAAAAAAAGATTGATCTTAGGTAATCATTGCGTACTGCTTTATTGATATTTTCACAACCACTGAACAGTAACGCTTTACATTTCCTCAATATCCTCACAATTAAATATTCGTGATAAACATTTCTCTGAAAAGTTTTATGTTTGTTTTCTGAAGCGATTATTGTACGAGGAAATGCTGAAATGTTCAATAAGGGATTAAAAAAAGTTCTGGTGTTTGCTCATCTGGTTAGGTTTGTGAAGAATGTTCCGCCGAAAATTTTTCACGATTAATTCGTACATCTTTCAATTTTGCTTTGAAATATGTACAATACAAAACAGGAAACATGTCACCATCACTATTAGATCTAAACACAGATAATGATAGCGATAGATTTGTTATTTGCTATAATCATTGTTATGGTGGTAGCTAACATTTATTTTGTTATTGTTGTAGGTAACTTTTGTTGTTTTTTTTATAGTGGTGCATTTTTTGTTGTGTTGTTGGCTAACTATTTTTTTAATGGATCCGGCTAACTTTGTTTTGCTATGAACGTGATTAACTATTGTTTGGTCATGATAATGGCTAGTTTTGGGGGGGGGGGTTTATTATGGTGGAAGCTAATTTTTATTTGGTTATGTTGGTAGCTATCTTTTGTTTGGTTATGGTGGTGGCTAATTTTTTATTTATGACGTAGGCTAACTTTTGTTTGGTTATGCTGGTGGATAACTTTTTGATTATCATGGTAGCTAACTTTTGTTTGGTTATGTTGATAGCTAGCTTTTGTTTTGTTATGTTGGTGATTAACTTTTGTCTGGTTATAGTAGTGGTTAATTTTTGTTTATTTATGGCGGTGGCTATCTTTTTTGTCTTAGTAGTGGGTAACTTTTTTAGTTATGGGGTGGCTAATTTATGTTCATTTATGGTGGTGGCTAATTTATGTTCATTTATGGTGGTGGATAATTTATGTTCATTTATGGTGGTGGATAATCTTTGTTTAGTTATGGTGCTGAGTAACTTTTGTTTAGTTTTGTTGGTGGCTAATTTTTGTTTCGTTATGGTGGTGGCTAACTCGTTTTTGTTTGGTGGTATCTAACTTTTGTTTTGATGATAACTAATCTTTTTGTATTTATTTTTTAAGTATCTTGAATCTTCGTGGTTATAATGTGTTGAAGGTGCAAACGCATTGTATTAAAAAATGTTGGGCTCATGCTAATCCTTTAATAATGAGGCCGTATCGAATTATAATTCGATGTATCGTATTAAAATTGTAATTACGATTATGTCTGTTGTTTAGGAAAACGTGTTATCTTTTAGCTTTTTATCAAAAATTCATTTGTGCGCACGTCATCAGTAGGAAATTTTCAAAAGATCAATTGGTGTATTGTGCCTTGAAAAGCGCGTACGTTTTGTTTTCTTTTTATGTAATGAATAAAAGTGCAACAACAGAATTCTGGATTTCCTGCATGGAAGGTAGAAAGAAAGAAAGAAAGAAAGAAAGAAAGAAAGAAAGAAAGAAAGAAAGAAAGAAAGAAAGACATTCAATAAATTAATAAAAGAAAGAAGCCATTCAATAAATGAATAAAAAAAGAAAGAAAGAAAGAAAGAAAGAAGACATTCAATAAATAAAAACTTAACGAAAGAAAGAAAGAAGACATCCAATAAATGAAAAACTTAAAGAAAGAAAGAGTGAAAGAAAACCATTCAATAGGTGAAAAACTTAAAGTAAAAAGGAAAAATGAAAGAAAACATTCAAAGAAAGAAAGAAAAATTAAAGAAAGAAAGAAAATAGAATTTGTCATGTCCTGAATGGGAGAAAGAAAGAAAGAAATACATTCAATAAGTGGGAAATTTACTAAAAAAAAAAAAAGAAAGAAAGAATGAAAGAATTAAATGAGTAGAAAATTTAAAGAAAGAATGAAAACATTCAATAAGTTTCAAACAAACAATGGAATAAAGAAACAAAGAATATATTCAATAAGTGGGAAATTTAAAGAAAAAGAAAGAAACAAGATATCCAATAAGTGGAAAATTTTAAAAAAAGAAAGAAAAGAGTGAAAGATTGAGAGCAAATTATTGACAACAAGGAAGTTAAATAAATAAATAAAGTTGTGTGGTGGGAGCAGGATGCGTAGTGATGACAGGCTTTATTGGCATTGCAAATTTTTCATCAAATACAAAAGTTCATAGTCGACATAATGAGTCATCAAGAAATCGTATAATAACTGACCAAGCCTTTTTACCCTGTCTCAACATTTCATACCCTACAGAAAATTACTGTCTGTGAATCCTGGTTAGTTTTCATTAGACGAGTCCAAATGATAATGCGTATGTTCGTTCGATCTTTATAACATACTGACACTAACCGAGTGCGCATGCGCCCGCGCAGAACGCGGGTGAAAAAAGAAACACAAAGATGCGCGTCGGTTTCGCAAAACCATATGAACGTGTGCATGTATGCAGACGCCGGTTTTAACATGAACAGTCTCCTTGTGTGACACTCGTGCACACTGAAAAGGGTCTTCAACCAACCATAACGAAGTTGATTAAAACATTGGGTTCATACACATAAACGAACACGCGTACTTTGGCATGTATTCGAAACTGCCATGCATGTACTTACACATTCTAGCTTGTTGTAAGAGCAGATGTTTACATTTTACTCTTTAATAAACGCGTACACTGTGTACTTCATACAGTATACGTGTGTGAGATATGTGTGTGTGCTTGACTGATCCGTTTTCTATGATTTATCAACGCTTTGCAATTTATTTAAAACCAGAACATATATTTAGACTATAAGAATTTTTTAAATATAATAACAGTTTAGAAATACAAGTCTTACTAATTAACCCATAGCTGGTGAGAGACGAGGTGGATTCATGCCTTTCTAAAGAGTAATTGCGCGTAAATAAATATAACGAACCCAACTGGAATTCGAACTCGTTTCTACGATTGACAATTCAAAGCCACTATCCATTACCTCAACCGTACATCCAAGCTTACAGCACTTGTTATTCCCTAGTGGTCAACCATCTAGGTACTGAACAAGATCGACGTTACTTAATTTCGGTGATCGTATCGGAAATATGGGTGTGTCTTTACTTCTTCATCAGACATGCATAATTTTGTGGTATGGTTCCTCTATCAGATCTACACATTCAGTTGAGGAGGTGGTTTCTTATGAAGAAGAAAATGAAGGAGGTTGACAACAGATACACAGTTTTCTATTGGAGAGGAAGGTGATTTCCTGGAGTTGTTTGATGACATACCGTAATCCCCCATGTATAATACGCATTTTTTTCTAAAAAAAAAAGAAAGAAGCAAAATCAGGGAAGCGTATTATGCACAGCTACAAAAAAATCTTTTAAAAATTGCCATTTCAAAGGTCGATTTCAGATTGCGAAATGAGTACTCACCACAAACATACGACACTTTGACACTAACATTCGGCGATTGCGACCTCAAAATGATGTCAAATACAATCATATGTACTTAACAATACTTACAAATGTAAAATAAAATAAGAATTATCATAAAACTAAATTAGAATAATATTATTCTATGTGGAAAACCATTTTTAATAAGAGTAGCAAACGCTGATCATAATGAAAATTGGAGAGGTACAATTTATAGGGTTTCATTACCAAATAAGGGATGCGTATTATGTGTAAGTAGAAGCATTTTCCCACACTTTCAGCTCAATTTTAGAGGTGCGTGTTATAGATGGAGGCGTATTATACATGGAAAATTACGGTATATGTCATAATTACATACTTTACCAGAACGAAAAACAAAGTGTGTTATGTGTTGTATTTCATAAAAAGATGATAGCCTAGTTAAGACAATGTTCATTAGTATTTTCATCAGAATGGATTCAAATGAGATACTTTTATACGAATGGGGGTCTTGGAGATTACCTTTCTGTTTCCATAATGCATTAATGATCCTTAAACACCACTTTTCAAGATGCGTTTTTGAATACAAACTTACTTCATTAAATTGAAAATACATATATATAAATTAATGCCATTGACAGAAAGTATATACATATATACATACAGTTTAATACATACATACATTTTAATGCTATACTCAGAATACACATACATACATGATAGTTGCCATCTCGTTATCGAACATGGCCATCACACAACATTTCATAAAGACAGCGGTGCCACGAACGGATATAACTTAAACCCGGCCACTGATGTGCAATTGTTTTCCCCAAACCCAGCAGCTGTGACCAGTCATAACATTAAGTACGTTTTCTGGCAATACTGTTGTGATTCATTATAATACTCACGTCTTTTAAGGCTACGAACATTCATAGTTACCACCCAGAACAGATATCCTAAAATATCGTGCAATGTCTGTTAATGAAATTTTAAAGTGAAGTAAAATGAGTCACAGGGTCAATCTCACTCTCTGAGCACCACAAGCAGTGATCAGACATCAACATCATTTTTAGCTAGTGTGCTGTAGGTGTTACGTAAGAGTAAAGGGGTCTGTCTATAAATACACGAGTTCATAAGTATTCTCACTGATGAGCGATGCATCCAATGACTAGAGCTAAACCCTTACTTCTATAAGAACATTGTCACCTATATTGAAACATTTCCTGGATTAATGTCCTTTTTGAAAATGATAATTTAAACAAGCGTATGCTACAAATACATTAGAAATTACCTGATTCGTTGTTTGAACATATGACATAAAGTTCACAAAAACCCAGAACACATTTGCCGTATATTCATTCTCTCTGACTACTGAACTTTGAAACACTGAACATAATGAAGTAATCTGTCCAGTGAAGGAGACTAGTACATTAACATAACAAAGCTATACCACACATGCCCAATTTGACAAAAGTCTGACAGAAGTTTGACGATATCGTTGAAATATTTTATCGTGTCTACCACATAGTATTTGCTTGGTTTTTTCTGATTGTACTTTGTTTATGCCAACGATAATTATTCGAGAGGCAATTCCACACAGCTGACGCTTATATTATTAAAATTCTTTTCATTTACCCATATTTTAGAAAACTCACTTTTAACTTTACATTGGCTTTTCAATAGACCTCGTTTATTTATCTATTTCGCTATATATTTTTTGTCTGCTAGGTTTGAAAGTATTGTTTTACATAAAACATTTATCTTTTCTCATATCTCGTCTTTCTTTGTGCTTGTCGTTTGAGAATCTCTTTTTACATAGAGAAAATAATTTTCTTCTTTTACGACGATTCCTTTTCAATAATCGCTTGCTTTCCACTTATATTCTTTTTAATATTTCCTCTAATACTGAGTTATAACCACAGAATTTTAATCTCTTTTTCTCTATGCTTCTTTGCTATAATGTTGATTTATACTTATTTATTGTGCTAGCTTTATTAAGTTTTTGAATTAATGTTATGATTAATGAAGAAGAGAATATCACTTCATTTAGACAAGTTAAATTCAAATCAATATTTTTACTATTTCTTTATTCTAATAATGTGTTTTGTTATTATGTCATGTCTTTATAAATATTTTTTTTCTTTTCAATATTTCTTCAACGTATTTATCATTTGTATAATTTTCTCTGATCTTTTTATTCCCAATTCTTGTCTATTTTTCATCTACATTGATCTTCCTGATTCCGCATTATTCAGTATATCACCTGGTATTCTTACATCACCTGTATTTTCAGTTCTAATATTCATTAACACTAACTCAATATATAATTCCGTTTTAACATTTTCTTCGAATTCAGCGAACTCTACTTTAGTCAATCAAACACACACACACACACACACACACACACACACACACACAATTTGGTTTTTTTTTAATTAAATATTACTTTTAATATTCATTTAGTATCTACATTCTCGCTGCATTTTCTTTGTTTTTGGTAACACTTTGATGATTAGTGAGACAGTATAGTCCTATATCTTTCTTATAATCTATTCTCGTCCAATTTTACCCACTCTATCTCATTTTCATGGTTACTAGTAGATATTGAGTAAAAAGAAATCATTTAGAATCATCCACTGATGATATCCATTTCTACGGTTGGAGTAATATATTTTTTCGACTCTAAACTAGTTTCACCTTTTGATGTCTCCTGAACCACACGATGGTTAATACAGGATAAGGATTATCTTAATTCCAGTTATAGTTAATGTGGTTGTTATGTCTGTTGATTTTTCTCATTGATACAATCATTTACCAAACAAGTCTTTCACCTGAGATCCAAGGTAAATATAGATTTATCTTATAAAATCTTTCAATAAGATCCTAAGTATATGTACAGTAGTCCTTAACAATATTAGAAGGTTTCTATACAGCATAGTAATATTCCTGCATAATTTCTTTATAACTATCTCTAACCTTGTCCAATTTACACTTTTCTCTATCTTATGGTCTATCTTAGTGAATGTTGCTTTAGGATTTCTTTGATTTTGGTAACACTGTTCTTTGAAGATTAGCGTACAAGTATAGTGTTATATTTTTTCATATAATCCATTTTACCGATTTCCTTTTTCCTTGGTTATCCGTAGATATTGAATGGAGATTGCTATATTTTTTTTATTATTTGGTGGGGAGGATCGCCCGCTGATAATATTCATTGACGTTGGGATTTTACTTAAATACTTCTTTTGAGGAGCGCTCTTTTACAACTGAATGTCATTTTCTTCTTTTATATTATATTTACGCTTAATTTTAAAGAATTTCTTGCTTTCCGCTTTTACTCTTTTTTACCTAATATTCATACTCCAATCTCTCTCTCTATCTCTCTCTCTCTATCTCTCTTTTTATACGATAATGTTGTGTTATGCTTATTTCTTAGGTTTACCCTTTGTTTGCCTCGGTCTTTGAACTGATGTTATAACTACTGAAGAAATGTTTCTTCCTTTATTTAGCTTGGTTAAATTCAAATCAATATTTTTACAATTTAGTCTTTCTAACATTATATCTAATATTTAGAGGTCTGCCCACAAAACTCCAATATCTTTCTCTCTTTTTATACCGTAATGTTGAATTCTGCTTATTTCTTAGGTTCAGCTTTTGTTTGCTACGATCTTTGAACTAATGTTATAACTACTGAAAAAGAGTTTGTTGCTTGAATTACACTGGTTAAACTGAAATCAATATGATTAATATTACTTTAATTGCTTTACATTCCTGATCAAAAATTTAAGACCACTAGAAAAAAAATTTAAAATATCTGTTTTTCATGGAAAAATTTTAAACATTTCTTACTTAAGGTTACTAATTTTATAATCTAAAAGGTTATGTAGGCAAAAAAGTTATAATCCGAACATTTTATTGAGATTATTGTTTAAGGTTGACGGACACGCATGTCTTAATTATTTTTATTTTTTTTTTATTTTTTTTTTACGAATTGGTCAAACCCAAACTCAAACAAAAACATTGTTTTCAATCGTTATGAGTCTATCGATTGAATAGAATTTTATTATAAACAATTGTCTTGTAAGTGGAATTTTTAAAGCATTCTGAATGTAAAAATAAAGAAAAAAGTCAGCTAGACAATAAGAAACACAACCTGCCAAAAAAAAGTGAAGTTTTGTTGAAATCGATTGAAAAATGTAGGAAATCCGATCCCATATATAAACGAACACACACACACACACACACACACACACACACACACACACACACACACACACACACACAAACAAACAGCCTGGGTTTTATAATAAGTATAACTCGATATGAGTTGTCCCCCTTTCATTCCGCGAAAGCGATGCCTCTTAATCGTGTTTTCAAATTGATTTTGTGCAAAAACAATTGTGTTTTTCCAATTTTGGGCGCTGTCAGAACCACCGCAAGGTAATTTTACGTAGTCCTGTGGAGTTTTGTTGAAATCGGTTGAAAAATGTAGGAAATCCGATCCAATATATAAACGTACAGACACACAAACACACACACACACACACACACACACACAATCTGCGTTTTATAATAAGTAAGATTCTCTGATTTCGTTGTTCCCGATCTTCTCTTTTTTTCACATACATTCTTATTAGTCTTTCGGTTTCTGTATTATTCAGTATAACTACTTGAATTCTTAAAGATCCTGCATTTTCTGCTCTAATATTCTTTAACCCTAATTCACTATATAGTTCTATTTTAACATTTCCTTCGAAGTCAGCGAACTCAGCACCTCTCAACCGATTTTATTTAATAAATATTCCATTTGATATTTGTTAGTTAATTACAGTCTTTCTTTACTCTGATTACCGGATCTTTTTTGTCCATATGTTTTATTGTGAAGATTTATATTTGAAGGTGTTTATGTTGCATAGAAATATAGCCCCATAAATTCCTTATAATCTTCTGTAGTCATTTTTTTGTTTTTTTATTTCCATCCTATTGTTATTCGTAGGTTTGAGTTGTGGTGGACAGTCATTATTTCGTGGAACACTATCAGTAGCATATTTTCGACTCCAAGCCTTGAGGTTATCACCTTTGTTAAAAAACGCATTGACAGATGCCAGATGAGGTTTTTCTTGGCTTCATTTATAATTGTAATGTTTTCATTTTATTCTTTCAGGCAAGACGTATTTAGATCACAATATTCTTCTCGGTGCCGTGTCCCTTTAGGACGTTGGTTATCATGGTTATCCACAATTCCTTCTTTTCTCCAGCGTTTAACAATCTTGTCTTTTTCTTATCTCTCATAAACATTGTTCCGCCGTCCATTTTCTCAAGTTTGCTAGCTAACTTATGCGTTATTTTCCTGTGTCTCTCTTGACATATGTCCTGTTACTATCAAATTCTCCAAGCCCTCTGTCCTCACATGTATCCTAGAAATATCAACTGTCTCTTCTTAATCTCTATCTATAAAAGGTTGGATGTGTGTGTGTGTGTGTGTGTGTGTGTGTGTGTGTGTGTGTGTGTGTGTGTGTGTAACGAATGCACGGCCGCAATTTTCGACGGATTTGCACCAAAATTTACATGCACATACTCAAAGTTAGCGGGAAAAACCAAGACCGACTTTGCACTTCCCAACTCCCATCGATAGTGGAAATAATCGATTTTTTCGTGCTTCTACGACAGTTTTCATGTAGTTTGTGGCCATTTTCTACTGACCAGAGTGAGAACCTATAGCTGGCTGCCACAAATAGGCAGGAAGATTCTATTGACCAGCGTGAGAGCCAACAGCTGACTGACACGAATGCTATCTAGCATGCAAAAAAATCGATAGCTGCATTCGTCACAAGTGGGAAAAATTTAAATCTGCATGGCACTTTACTCCAATTGGCTCATTCGCTTGCTTAAACTCAATGTTGATTCTGATTCCGCAGAACTGGGTTGGATGTGAAAAAGTATTTGTTGTTAACATTCTTTTTTCATTTGGTTTTTCCAGTTATGAGTCCTTTTCTAAAGCTGATCGTTTTGTGTTCATTTTGTTTAGTTCTTTTTTCGTAACAGATTTAATGTTTAGTATAGAGCTTAAAAAAAATTTGCAGTGTGAGATAGGCAAGAAGTAAGGCATGTAGCAACATCAGCACGGCAAATGGCACTCCTTTAAAGGCAAGGAAGGGCAAAAATATTTTAAGTCAAGTGATAGCGATTGCTGTATGAGTCGTACGATTTTTGAATCAAGCACGGGCAACGGCGGGCCATGGTGCTAGTGTTAAATAAAAGTGTACTTTTTGTTTTCATTTACTCTAAAACATCGTAGAACCACCTTTCTTTTGCTTCAAGTTTCTTCACACGACACTTTATTATTATTATTAATAATGTAGTTGTTTGTGGTGTTATCATTATTATTGTTGTTATTATATTATTACAGTTATTATTTTTGCTACTATTTTGTTATTTTCATTATTACTATTACTTGCTTAATTAATAATTATTCTTATAACTCTAGGATTATAACAATAATTAATATAATGAATTTATTAATTTACGTCATTTTATCATTATGGTATTAATGAAGAGGTGACATCATCAGAAGTACGCTGTTGTGTCATTTTTACGCTTAGATCTAATAAATGGGAAATACAAAGATTTCAGTGTAACTAAATTAGAAAAAAATGGTAGAATTAGTATGAAATAATGTATTTAGTAACACTTTTTGTTTAATTTTATGCTTTTTCTTTATTTTTATGTTGCTTAAGCCATATTACCATCAGTTGTGCTGTTGCTTAAGATTTCGTCAAACTTGAGTTCAGTTGCTTAAAAACAAGTTGCTTTATAAACAAGTTGCTTATAAACAATTTGCTTAAAAGAAAATAATCTCTATATAAGTAGCATTAATCTAATCATTTTTGTATTCAAGATATGTTCATAGATTGTGTAATTAACGTCACCATTATCATTCTGAATAATATCATTACATTATTATCACGTTTCTTACCATATTATTATTATTATTATTATTATATAAAAGAGAAAAAAACATTGTTAATATGCGTTGATTGTGTCACGCCTGTCCGGACAGCTATTCTTTGTCGAAAGAGACAGGAGTTCACTTTTTGGTGAGAGAGGAAGGAAGGAAAGACGTTTACATTGAGTCCCAGAATGCTCTGTTGAGCAATATGATTTCCGCTGTCCATCATAACGGGAGATACTTTGTTTAATGCTCTCTCCCTCTCTCTCTCTCTCTCTCTCTCTCTCTCTCTCTCTCTCTCTCTCTCTCTCTCCTTTTTATCTGGTGTGTGTGTGTGTGTGTGTGTGTGTGTGTGTGTGTGTGTGTGTGTGTGTGTGTGTGTGTGTGTTTCTCTGTTCGTTGTCATGTCGCGTCATCGTGAATACAAGTTAATTTAGAAATGAGCAGATTCAACGTGCATGTAACAAATTAGTCAGACGCGATGATAAATTGGCCCCTGAACAGACACGGTGATGAATAGAATACAGCTGCAATTCTACATCAAACAGACTTGCTGTTTCAAATAAGCATATGGGAATGTTAGTCCTTGCTTTTTATTGTTCCCCCTCTGTATGTACATCCGTACAGTCAGTGAATATGTAAACATTATTGGTTGTCACAATATGAACCATAACCAAAGTCCAACCTCTCCGGTCGTTGTCATCCAATATAAAAATGAAAGATATTTTTACAATGCTGATGAACTTGCGAATAGAAAACGATGGGTGACAGTAGATGTTCTATATTCAGCCAACCTGTCTACGCATCCTCCTCCTCTCAATCAAAAACGATTTAACAATGTTCTCCAAACATTTTTATAGAAATTATGTTAATTTGGGTTAACCCAATTGAATTACTTATATAAATAAGCAATAAATATAATTTATTTTTATATATTTCATTTAGCAACACAAACAAAGAAAAGAGTACTGAACAGTTTTGTAATATCAGTTTTTCTTATATGGCAGTGAATGCTGGACAATTTCCTCACAGGTGAAGAAGAGACTTGAAGCAAGAGAAACAAAGGAAAGGCTACGGAACTGTTATGTAATGTCAGTTCTCCGATATGCATGTGTGTGTGTGTGTGTGTGTGTGTGTGTGTGTGTGTGTGTGTGTGTGTGTGTGTGTGTGTGTGTGTGTAATAGTATAAGAAAGAAATACAACGTACGATGGATAAATTGTTGCCATTTTATATTTTTCATTTCACACATGCGTGTTGTTTGTTTTTGATTTTGTCGACTTCACTTCACTGTAGAGGAGGTTTAATTGAACACTGTCTGTGAGAAAAGAAAAAAAAAAAGAAAAGGACTATGACACAGTTCACTCCACCAGAAATTTGGAAACGGCATGCTTGGCATTCGTGCCGGAAACTTCCATAAGAACATTTCAGAATGTTTAGGTGTCAATCTGAGGACAGGGCAAAGTATTTGAAAAGAGTTGTATGAGTTTAATGGTGATTACGAAGGTACAGCAGATTGTAAAACTCACTCTGATAGTTCTAATAAGAAGGGTCCTCACGAAATTGTTGGTGAGAGCCTCAGACACAACACAGAGGCCTATATCAAGTTCTGCTCCGGGTGAAGAGGGTGGCTGCTTGAAGAATTTATGTCTGACAACAGGACTCTGCACCATGCCACACAAACAGGAGAACCCAGTCATGGCTGTGAGACAATTTCTGCGATCACATCACCCCTTACATCTGGCCACATGGTCCCAAGACTGCACCCCACTTTATGATTATGTGTGAGGCACAGTTGAGCGAGAGACCAAAAAACTCCTTGTAACACAAAAAATTATGATAGCATTCACCAACAAGGAGATTGTCCAGAAGAGGTGCAGGAGATTCCGAAGTGTCTATAGACCATGATTGAAGACAGTGGCGATTTTTTTGAATAAATATATTTCAAGACATCTGTAATATTTTGGTAAATATATCTGTTAAAATGTAATTTTCATTTTTGCTCAATTTAAACGACAATTCATCCATTGTAAGCGCGTTCATTTAAGCTTCATCAGAGGGAGGGGAATGAATTATGAAAGAGAATGTTCTAGTACTTGTAGTTCTGTGTTGTTTGTCTTTTATTGATCAGACAGACCATTTTTACTTGAGTTTGTTAGTGTCCGTGTGTTGTTAGGTGACCGTGTGTGAGGGAAAGACTTCGGTTACATCGGCCCCAAGTATACAATTTCTTAGATTCGTTAATAGCGTTTTTATAAAAGATGGTAATATGAAATTCCATACTTATATATATTATAAATTTGATTTAAAATGTTTTTTTCGCTACACAGTTCTAACCATGTTTCAAAAATGGAAACTAAAAGCTTCGAATTAAATTTTGTAATTAAATTAAAGATATTAGTTCCATTTCATCCTCAAGCGAATTTTGGACTAACTTTTAAAATTACTGGGTTTTAAAGACAGAGCAAGGATACAGAGAAATCCAATTCAACCAGACAAAGGGTGTCTGCGTGTTCATTATGTCTGTATTTTGATGTATCAGTTATTAGTTACGTTTTGGTAGGGGGTAGGGATGTATTCTTCAATGAAATCTGACATCCGTTAAATGCATGTCGTCTGGATATTTTTTTAATTTTATTGTTAACGGCAAAAATTCTTACGGCATTTTTTCCTATTTGTATATTTAAAGATTTTTGGTGGGGGGTGTTTAGGTTAGAATACGTTTTATTTAACTACGATTTGAAAAATATTTTCACTTTTAATTTTTAATATACTAGATTTCTTTTAAGAACAAGTAAATGTATTAGAATCACTTATAGTATGTAGAATTATTTTCACATCAAGTATAAGTATGTATATTACTAGGTCACAGTTTTTTTTAAATTTATATTTAAATATTATTTAAGTAAAATTTATGACAATGACGGCAATAATAGCTAATTAATTTCACTGATTTAGTAAACTTTTATTTTTTTATATAAACCTTTATATTAACATTAATCCAGCATAATTACATATTAAGATTTTTGTTTGTTTTTTCTGTATATTTTTCTTCATATATATATATATATATGTGTGTGTGTGTGTGTGTGTGTGTGTGTGTGTGTGTGTGTGTGTGTGTGTGAAGAAAAATACGACGTGATCATATTTTAAACGGAACGCTGATCTTATATAAAATTTCAGTTACCTGTTTGGATTAGTTGTGCTCTTATGTCCATCGTCTTTTTCATGTTGAATTTTATATGTTCTAATGTTAATTATGTTTTATTAATATGTCCTGATGATGGTCTAAAATAGACCGAAACGTCCGACGTTGACTTTATATTAACATTAATACAGCAGAATTGCATATTAAGATTTTTGTTTGTTTTTTCTGTATATTTTTCTTCAAACCTAGTAATATATTGTTTCTCATGTAAGTATAAAGGACATTGGTCATTCACTGGCTTACATCTTCTAGCTTTTCATATTAATTTCATTTTACTGTAAGTGTTATATTGGATTCTTTTAAGAGCTTGTAGTATTTTGAGAGAGGTGTTTAGGTTAGAATACGTCTTATTTAACTACAATTTTAAAAGATGTTTAGGTTAGAATTCGTTTTAACTACAATTTTAAATACAACTTTAAAATATTTTCACTGTTAGTTTTAATAGACTATATTTCTTTTTAAAAGAAGTAAATGTATTAGAATTACTTACAGTAAGTAAAATTATTTTTCCATATCAAGTATAAGTATGTATATTACGATTTTTAAAATTTCATATTTAAATATTATTTAAGTAAAATTTATGACAATTACGTCAAAAATAGCTAATTTATTTCTCTGATTTAATAAACTTTATTTATTTATTTTAAACTTAGTAATAGTTTCTTATGTAAGTACAAAGGACATGGGTCATTCAATGGCCTACATCTTCTAGCTTTTCATCATAATTTCATTTTTCTGTAGGTGTTTTAGTGGATTCATTTAAGTGCCGGTAGTACTTTGAGAGAGGTGTTTAGGTTAGAATACGTTTTATTTAACTACAATTTTAAAAGATGTTTAGGTTAGAATTCGTTTTAACTACAATTTTAGATACAACTTTAAAATATTTTCATTGTTATTTTAATAGATTTTTTTTCTTTTTTTTTCACGTTAAATATAAGTATGTACATTACATGGTCGCACTTTTTAAATTTATTTTTATTTTTAAATATTATTTAAGGAAAATTTTTTACAATGACGACATAAAATTATTTAATTTCTCTGATTCAGTAAATTTTTATTTTTTATAAACTTAGTAATATATAGTTTCTCATGTATGCACAAAGGACATGGGTCATTTAATGACCTACATATTCTAGCTTTTCTTATTAACTTCCATTTTACTGTAGGGGGTTCTATTTGATTCTTTTAGGTGCCAGAAGTACTTCGAGAGAGATGTTTGATTTTTATATTTTTATATTTATTTATCCTAAATATATATATATGAAGCTTAATCGCAGTACCTTGTCTGTCGTCTTTAATGAAACATATATAAAAGAGGAATTGCTGCCTAAATACACACTAGAACAGAGAGTGAGTAGAAACTCTCCAAATGTTCTGTAATTCCGAGCGCCTTCGGTTATACTCTTAGCCATTATCAAGGATGATTTATTCCTACTTTTTAACTGGATGTATGGGTTGTGTGTAAGTATATGGACCTATAGCGAGTTTTTATTTCCGAACACAGTCAGCACATTGTGGCCGTGTCGTAGTTAATATTACTGAGTGTTGTTTTTTTTCTTTTTAATATTATGCTCTTATTTTCTACTAGTATGTATTGGAAGGTTTCTGTGTGTGTTTAAATGAGTTCTAATGGAGCTGGGGAGGTGAATAATATATATATATATATATATATATATATATATATATATATATATATATATATATATATATATATATA
Organism: Acanthosepion pharaonis; assembly: GCA_903632075.3. Classification (NCBI taxonomy): domain Eukaryota; kingdom Metazoa; phylum Mollusca; class Cephalopoda; order Sepiida; family Sepiidae; genus Acanthosepion; species Acanthosepion pharaonis. The sequence goes on along the minus strand of CAHIKZ030005285.1, from coordinate 263,749 downwards.
GAGAGAGAGAGAGAGAGAGAGAGAGTGAGAGTGAGAGAGAGAGAAAGAGAGAGAGAGAGATTTAAAACATATATTGTTAAATATAACTGAGTTGCTTTAATTTCAGGAAATTAAAGCTACTATATGAATCTTAGAGCGGCTCTTGATCAAACATAATAGACATTCATTGTCCTATATAACAATATATATTTGTATAAATATTTATATCTATCTATATATCTATATATATATATATATATATATATATATATGTATATATATATATATACAATATATACACACACGCATATATATATATATATATATATATATATAGAGAGAGAGAGAGAGAGAGAGAGAGAGACGTTAGTACAAGATTATGTCCGTAACCGAATTGTTGGAAAATCTGAATTCGATCCACCAATTCTCATTACTCTCTCGATAACTGTCATGGTACCAGCACATCTTGTATTCTATTTTTCTTCAGACAAAATTTTGTTTCGATATTTATATAATCATTACAATAACTTAAAGTTATATTTCTTGTATATGTTAATTGTTGAAACTATTTTAATAAAACCAAACATTAGTATTATGACTTTCATAAACAAAAGGTTATTAAATAATTTGAAAATTTCATAATGTGCTTAGTACCATACTAAAAATATTTGAATCTAAGCTCATCGCACGTGTTATTTTATTTGTTTATTCATTTTATTTCATTTTTGAAGACCACACATATTTATAAGTGAACCCACCAGTTTACAATGGCACATATTAATTAAATATTAATGCTAAGTGGATTATTTTACGTAATGGGAGAGGTAAATCTTGTCTTTTTGGTTTTCGATAAGGAAATGAAAAAGCCTCGAACTTTCTAAATCGTTCCTATTTTCATTGCTTTTTGACTCTACTGATACAAATCATGGCTCTCTCCACTTCCCCCTATCACTTGTGGCTCTCAATATGTTTTTTTGTTTCTGCCAACTCCCCCAGATCACGCTCTGCCATCCACCTGCCCAAACGTGCCAAGTATGTCATGCGCCGATTTCCCCTGTCTCTTTTCCCCCTCTATCCGTCCCGTGAGTACCAGATTATCCAGCCCTCCTTTCTCATCACGTGTCCCAGAAATTTCCTTCGTCTCTTCCTTATGTTAAGCATAAGCTTCCTCTTTGTTTGCATCATTTCCAAGACCTCATCTTTGCTCACATGCCCGGTCCAAGATATCCTTAGGTTCCTTACCCTTATAAGTCTTTTCCTGTATATCTCAGTATAATAAATACAAGTATTCTCTGTATATATCAATATTGTAAATACATGTATTGCCTACATATACCAGTATTATAAATGCAAGTATTGTCTGTATATATCAGTATTATAAATTCAAATATTTCCTGTATATACCAGTATTATAAATTCAAGTATTGGTTGTATATGCCAGTATTATAAATGCAAGTATTGCCTTTATATATCAGTATTATAAATGCAAGTATTGCTTGTATATATCAGTATTATAAATGCAAGTATTGCCTGTATATATCAGTATTATAAATTCAACTATTTCCTGTATATATCAGTATTATAAATACAAGAATTGCCTGTATATATCAGTATTATAAATACAAGTATTGCCTGTATATATCAGTATTATAAATGCAAGTATTGCCTGTATATATCAGTATTATAAATACAAGTATTGCCTGTATATATCAGTATTATCATTGTAAGTATTGCCTGTATATATCAGTATTATTATTGCCTGTATATATCAGTATAATAAATACAAGTATTGCATGTATATATCAGTATAATAAATACAAGCATTGTCTGTATATATCAGTTTCATAAATACAAGTATTGCCTGTATATATCAGTATTATAAATGCAAGTATTGCCTATATATATCAGTATAATAAATACAAGTATTGCATGTATATATCAGTATAATAAATACAAGCATTGTCTGTATATATCAGTTTCATAAATACAAGTACTGTCTGTATATATCAGTATTATAAATGCAAGTATTGCCTGTATATATCAGTATTATAAATACAAGAATTGCCAGTATATATCGGTATTATAAATACAAGCATTGTCTGTATATATCGGTTTCATAAATACAAGTATTGCCTGTATATATCAGTATTATAAATGCAAGTATTGCCTGTATATATCAGTATTATAAATACAAGAATTGCCAGTATATATCGGTATTATAAATACAAGTATTGCCAGTATATATCAGTATTATAAATACAAGAATTGCCAGTATATATCGGTATTATAAATACAAGTATTGCCTGTATATATCAGTATTATAAATGCAAGTATTGCCCGTATATATCGGTATTGTAAATACAAGAATTGCCAGTATATATCAGTATTATAAATACAAGAATTGCCAGTATATATCGGTATTATAAATACAAGTATTGCCTGTATATATCAGTATTATAAATACAAGTATTGCCAGTATATATCAGTATTATAAATGCAAGTATTGCCAGTATATATCAGTATTATAAATGCAAGTATTGCCAGTATATATCAGTATTATAAATACAAGTATTGCCAGTATATATCAGTATTATAAATACAAGTATTGCCAGTATATATCAGAATTATTATTGCAAGTATTGCCAGTATATATCAGTATTATTATTGCAAGTATTGCCTGTATATATCAGTATTATAAATGCAAGTATTACCTGTATATATCAGTATTATAAATGCAAGTATTGCCTGTATATATCAGTATTATAAATGCAAGTTATAAATGCAAGTATTGCCTGTATATATCAGTATAATAAATACAAGTATTGCATGTATATATCAGTTTAATAAATACAAGCATTGCCTGTATATATCAGTATTATAAATGCAATATCAGTATTGCCTGTATATATCAGTATTATAAATACAAGAATTGCCAGTATATATCAGTATTATAAATACAAGAATTGCCAGTATTATCAAGTATTATAAATACAAGAATTGCCAGTATATATCGGTATTATAAATGCAAGTATTGCCAGTATATATCAGTATTATAAATGCAAGTATTGCCAGTATATATCAGTATTATAAATACAAGTATTGCCAGTATATATCAGTCAGTATATCAGTTTATTATTGCAAGTATATACCAGTATATATCAGTATTATTATTGCAAGTATTGCCTGTATATATCAGTATTATAAATGCAAGTATTACCTGTATATATCAGTATTATAAATGCAAGTATTGCCTGTATATATCAGTATTATAAATGCAAGTATTGCCTGTATATATCAGTATAATAAATACAAGTATTGCATGTATATATCAGTATAATAAATACAAGCATTGTCTGTATATATCAGTTTCATAAATACAAGTATTGCCTGTATATATCAGTATTATAAATGCAAGTATTGCCAGTATATATCAGTATTATAAATGCAAGTATTGCCAGTATATATCAGTATTATAAATACAAGTATTGCCAGTATATATCAGTATTATAAATGCAAGTATTGCCTGTATATATCAGTATTATAAATGCAAGTATTGCCTGGATATATCAGTATCATAAATTACGGAAGAACATTGAGTGCTATAAACATTTCGATTTATTTACTCAGAAACTTGATCAGAACTACTCGTTACCAAACCCCCATTTGTGTCATTAACATCTAATATGGCCACACGTTATAAATATCTATCGATGATCTTTTAGAAAGCTTTATAAAGATTTAATCTTTGATATTTTTCAGGCGACTATGTGAAGAGGTCATATAGTCAAAAGTTAAGTGCCAGCTCTTCTAATGAGAACTCTTTAAAATAAAGAGATAAAATATTGCTTGAATCCTCCTGGTCTCATGATGTTAATATTGATAAGATTTTGGCAAAGATGTGATTTTTGGTAGACATTAGACAGTCATCAAGGCGCTGTGTAGGACAATAAAACACATGCTAAAATAATCGCTTCTTACGTTTTACTAGTATTATTGTTTCTATTATTTCTCTATTTACAATGTCAAACCACATGTCTGAAAATTGTCACTAAGAATCAAGGATCAGCAAGTCTCTTCAGATCTCAGTAAGTTTCCTCAATAATCTTGTCGCCGTTATTTTTTTTATTTTTTTTTTTTTTGTGGGTGGGGGATAAATAAAATGCGGAAATAATTATGGTCACAATTTATGCCATAATAGTCTACAGCTGCTTCAGTTCTCTGACGATTTCCTGATCTTACTTCTTTTATTTTTTTATTTTTTTTTATTTTGCTAGAATGGTCGCATATAAGATCTAGTAGAGTTTCTATTCCATATTCACAACTATATCAGGACTTCTTACTTGTTTGACGTAGTCTCTTTTAATTATCTTACACTTTTTTTATTTTTTTAAGAAAGCCTATGATTAATCCATTGGTTTACGTATTGTTTGCACAATTTTGATTCTCTTTCCTGTCACGCTCAATTTATATATGTTATGAGTTATTTTGCTACATCCAAATATAATACAATCTGGTCCTTTTTTTATAAACCCATCAGTTTTTTTAGATCGTCAATCCTTATTAATAATAATAATAATAATAATAATAATAATGTAATTTATTTTTTTTGTCAGTGGAAAGTGTCATGATGCCATTTCTAACCTTAGGTCCCTGGGCGGGACCCGGAAAGAAATGTGTAAACGCCAGGAAAGGAAATAATAATAATAATAATAATAATAATAATAATAATAATAAATGTTGCACATGACGACATCAACAATTCGAGTTGTAGTTGGAACCGTCAGATTGAATGGAAAAGTCCGCGATAGACTCATTGAAGGGATTCCTAGTAGACCATGCCTTAAAAGAAATACAAAAAGTACAGCTCACACCTTACAAAGGGCGTTATCTATTTAAAATGTGTGCGATCTTAGGGTTTTTCCTTCCAAAATTATCAGTGTAAATTATACTATCTCTAGGCTTATGTCTCTTGTTAGAAAGAAAGTTAGTATAATTAGTAAAATTAGTATACATTAGGAAAAGGAAATAATAATAATAATAATAATAATAATAATAATAATAAGAAGAAGAAGAAGAAGAAGAAGAAGAAGAAGAAGAAGAAGAAAAAGAAAAAGAAGAAGAAGAAGAATGATTATTTGAACTAGAACTTTCAACTTACAAGAGTACAACAATCAGTCTTCAAAAATACCTGGAAACTACAGAAGACTAAATGAAGATCTGTGTCAAAGAACATGAAAGAAATAAGAAACAATGGCAACCAAGAAGTTCAAAAGGGAATTTCAAGTGGGTGAAGGAGTACAAATAAACCATAATATACCGATGGTAGCAGCAAGGAACCTAAAAAAGAAAGCAAATACAATGTATCAAATGCAGAAACGACGGCAGGATAAGCCTCTTCATGGTCAATACTTTGCCCGTACCAAACAAGCTGAAGTAGACAAACCAATAAGTGGTTACGCAGTACAGGGTTAAAAACTGAAACAAATGGTGTTATTCTTGCTACACAGAACCAATGTTTACTCAGTAGAAATTACAAAGTAAACATGCATACTAAAAATTGTCTTAACCGGAAATGCAGATTCTGTGATAAATATCCAGAAACAATTGACCACCTTGTATCAGGTTGCACGCTGTTTGCACCCACTGAATATAATACTCGGCCTTATAGAGTGGGCCAACGCCTGCACTGGAAAATATCTAACTTTTAAGGGAAGGAAACTGTAAGAAACTGATATGAACATTATCCAGACCCGTTTACACAGATAGGGCCTGTAACAATTTTATGGAATATACACAGACAGAAAAGTCAATGCTAATCGCCTAAATATCGTGATCAAAGACCACAAAAATAGAATGTGCTTCCTTATTGACATAACAGTTTTTGAAGATTTTAATGTATCTTTAAAACGATCAAAATACAAGGATCTTCAAGTAGAAATCTAAAAAATGAGGCACACAAAGACATCAATAATTCCAATTGTTGTTGGAGCCCTCGGTTTGATTGGAAAATATTCCGATAAACACATTGAAGGCTTTCCTGTTAGTCTATACTTTACAGCTCAGACACCCCGAAGAGCTTTATCTATGTAAAATGCGTGTGATTTTACGTTTTTTTTTTTTTTTTTTTTTAATGATCAGTGAAAAATGTTACGAAGCCATTTCTGACCTTAGGTCTCTGTTTGGGACCTGTAAGGATGGATATATTGGATTTGGTATATTTGTGATTTATAATAATAATAAAGCCTTCTTAAAGTATAATAAAAGATTATTACAGGCTAATGTGTTTTTATGTGATGTGTCCCTTTGGGAAATTAGCGATCATGGATCTCCACAACTTCCTATCTTTGTATCTTTTAGTAAAGTTTATTTTTCATTGTCACTCGTACTTTTTGTTCTAATTTCCATTTACACAAATTCGTTAGGTAGGCTGTTATCCTCTGTCACTCTCACCTTCAATATGTCCTGTGGGTGTCAAATTCTCTAAGCCTCTTTCCTCATTATGGTTAATAAGTCAATCGTATGTGTCGTTTTTGCTTCCATTTTTCTTAAAACTTCTTCGTTGCTTAAATGCTGCCGCGACGATATTGTCAATATGATTTTTCAGAACCTCAAATCTCATCTTTATGTGTGAAGAAATTGTTCAGCATTTACTGTTATATAGGAGGACTGATATTATGACCATCACTTTTTCCTTTATCTTTAATGATTTTTTTCTGTTTCCTAATACTTTGCTTACCTTTTGAAAGGCATCGTTCGTTATTCCAATTCGGCTTCGGATTTCTGTTTCACATCTGTTAAAACATTTCCCAGATATTTAAACTTATGTTCTTTCTTGATTTTGACATCTCTAATTTGTAGTTCGTTTATCGGGCTGTTCATTTTACTAACAAACATGGTTAGTCATTTCTTCTTGCTTTCATTTACTATCTTATCCAGAAGTTCCTGCAATTTTCTGTCTTCTATCAACACGGTTAAGATTGTTCGCACCGATAATCAATTCTGGCATGATTTTGACTTATCTTCGGATTATCTAGCTCTAAAATTTGAATAAAACCGACAAAAACTACATGCTTGTATTATGCTCCTTCCTATTTTTTTGAACTTACTTAATTCCTTTTCGATCCGTATGCAGGTGGCAGAGTATAAAATCTGTATTATTTTAGTATCATTTTGATCATAGAATTACATTTCTTGTTCCAGTGTCTGGCAAAACTTCAAGTTTTCATATTTCCGGTCTAAACTGGTTATTCGTTTTATTCATCAGGATTTGAATGTCAAACTTGGTTATGTGCTTCATTAACCAAGCTTGGTTACGTGGCACCGGTGGTGATCTCATTCTTTTCATCTGGTTTCTTACGCAACTCTACGAAGATGTATCTACTGAAGTTTACCGTTATATCCCCACTGTCATATATTTCATTTTTTTTCTTTCTGTGATCTTCTCGATTACAATCCTATCCGGTTCTCCTGTTTTGTTCCTGCCCATCTTTGCAAGTACTAAACTTCAAACTTTTATATTTTTAGGTCCTCTCATATTTTATGCATTGCAGGGTTCTCTCTCTCTCTCTCTCTCTCTCTCTCCTCTCTCTTCTCTCTCTCTCTCTCTCTCTCTCTCTCTCTCTCTCTCTCTCTCTTGTTTTGAACGAGTATTACAAACTATCTTTGAAGTACTTTTTCTTTTTCTATTATGAGTGTTCGTTCTTTCGATTTTGTCTATCGTGTTGATGAGCACATCTTTTGCTCTGATAATTCTTTTATTTTTATAGATACTATGCTCACTTTTTTTTCTCTCTGTACATTTTCTGTTGAGTCACTCCTCTGTTCTATAATCTGCCATTTCTGGACAATTTTGTCAGTTTCTTTTCCTTCATCTCGAGAATTCTATCTGCCGTCCACTCCTTTTTCTTTTTTTACATTCTCCATGAGATATTGGTCACGTTCTCTATGAGATATTGGTCACGTTCTCCATGAAATATTGGTCACGTTCTCTATGAGATATTGGTCACGTTGTCTATGAGATATTAGTCACGTTCTCCATGAGATATTGGTCACGTTCTCTATGAGATATTGGTCACGTTCTCCATGAGATATTGGTCACGTTCTCTATGAGATATTGGTCACGTTCTCCATGAAATATTGGTCACGTTCTCTATGAGATATTGGTCACGTTCTCTATGAGATATTGGTCACGTTGTCTATGAGATATTAGTCACGTTCTCCATGAGATATTGGTCACGTTCTCCATGAGATATTAGTAACATTCTCCATGAGATATTAGTCACGTTCTCCATGAGATATTAGTAACATTCTCCATGAGATATTGGTCACATTTTCAATGAGATATTAGTCACATTCTACATGAGATATTGGTCACATTTTCCATGTGATATCGGTCACGTTCTCCATGAGATATTGGTCACATTCTCCATGAGATATTCACGTTCCCCAATACCACTAGCTTCTCTACGTTTACTTTTCACTTTTCATACAATTTATTATATTTATCATTAACTTTGAATACATTTTTTTTGCAACTTAGGTCATTAAGGCGTCTGCCGTGTTGTCGTTTGGAGTTCTTTAGCGTCCGTAATTTTATTCTGAGTTTGCATATGATTGAAAGTTGGTCACTCACACAGACGGCACTTTGATAAGATTTTACAATGTAAGACGGCATACTTGAATCTTTTATCGATAGCTATGTAATCGATCTTGTTCTTTACGTCACCTCCGGAGCATCTGCATGTTTATATGCATCTTGTGTTTTCTAGAAACCAAATATTTGGTTGTTCTTTTCATTCAAAATTAAATTTTTAAATAAGATTTCCAGCTATATTTTGCTAACATAAAATAATTGTAATGCCACAAGCATAATTTCAGTCCATCATTTGTTTGTTTGTTTTTCTTTTATTCGGACATTAATTCGGACATTGTCATTTCCATGTCGTCCGATTATTGGATAAAAAAATACGGACCTGTTGGAGTTAGACGTGATCTTTTACAGTAAACGACACCTTTAGTATACAAAAAAAAAACCTTTAGAACGAAAATAATGGCAATGTGCATAATAGTTATGATCACAAAAAACTGGATGCAGTAGTTCCAGTTCAAATTCCGGTCGAAGTTACTGCGTCCACTCTGCCTTTTATATAAAGAATTGATCTATGAGTAAAATAGTAGGGCTAAGTTCTCTAGACTTGTTGGGGTAAAAAGTTTATAAGAAGATGAAGTTAACGGAAAACACCCCCAAAAACTTACCCAAGAACAGTCACAGTCATTTACAAATATCCAAATAATACAAGCAGAGAAGAGCCATGTTCCTGTAGAGACTCGGTTTAAAGAGTTTCTTTTTCCATCGCACGTGGATACTTTACAACAGATTGACGGAACCAGAAATGAAAAGATGTATGATCTGATTATATTAAAAGTTATTTTTTTCTGTTTGGTACAGAAGTTAGAGATTGAAGAGGATTAGATCATTTTTATCAGTTAATGACCCTTAGCATATAGTTAAATTAATTGATGAATCGTTTATTCAGAAGATTGTAGAAGAGAGCCAGTAAATCATTTGTCTTGATTCCAAATGAAAATTTTTGACTAAGTGTGAAAGCTTAAATACCCAGAAAGATTAATGATTTGAAGATAGTTTGTAAGGAAAAATGGACCAAGATTTCCAAATAAATTTTATGAAAAAAAGGTTCAGAAGAGTAATTACAGACCATGGTAATGCAACAAAATATTAAGATATGAAATGAATTTGCCCGAAGACTTTACGCTTTTAATGTTGTGTATTATTTCGTCTACATTGTATGTCTGAAAATGTGTATTTTTTTAAATTATTCTTCCTCTCCCCGTATATGATTGCGCAAGATAGAATGCGTGATAGAACGGTAAATCTATCTTTCCATAAAAGACGTAAATACAAACTGGTACCAAAATGAAAGTACATAAGTGTGAGTTAAGGTCAAAAAAGGGATAACCGGATTATGTTATCGTTTAATATGATATCATGAGAGTATATTACTGTTGCCTATGTTTGCTTCGCCCAGTGCACGAGAAGAGATGAGTGTTGTAGCAGGAGAAATCCGTAGCTGCTTCACCACGACAATGCATCTGCTCACAACGCCCTGAGCATCCGGCACTTCATGGACGAGAAGAACATCGCCGTAATAGAACAACTATCCTATTAACGTAACGTGACGTTCTTCTTTTCCTCAAGCTCAAGCGGATCATTAAGGGAACACATTTTGAAGGCATGAAGACCAACAAGAGAGCCGTAATGACGGATCTGAGAATCATTCAGGAAGAATCCTCCCAGAAGTGCGTGGAAGCGTGCCAGTGAAGAATAGACGTGCATTAGACTCGAAGTGGGTACTATTAAGTTCAAAACTTGTTGTTTGGAATTGAAATAAATTGATTATGACATCCCATTACTTTTCAGACCTCCATCTCTCTCTTTTCTCTCTCTCTCTCTCTCTCTCTCTCTCTATATATATATATATATATATATATATATATATATATATATATATATATATATATATATATATATATATATATATAAGAAATGGACAAAGTCCGACAATTTATTTATTAAAGACATTTTTATGTTTAACGTTCTTTTTTATAGATACAAGTATTTAAGTAAATGCTCTGTTTATAATAAACAGGCATATAAATATAAGCAGTAAATTCGACCTTGCCTACCGAACGCTCCTTTGTGGCCGAGAGGTTAGGCACGTCAGCGTAAATGACGGTTCCGTATAGGATGCAGGTTCGAATCCTGTCAAAGGACGAATATTTTCTATGAAAATTTCTCGGACATTCAGGCCGGTAAATGTTATTTAATACTGTTTATTATAAACAGAGCATTTACTTAAATACTTGTATCTATAAAAAAGAACGTTAAACATAAAAATGTCTTTAATATATATATATATATATATATATATCTTTCTTACTATCGCACCATCCTTGGCCACATTACCAACGACCAGGTACGATATAAAATCTAGCAGCTTATTGACCCCTACGATGACCTTCTCACTACATTAAAGAAAAGAAAGCGGAAATGACATGGACACGTAACACGATCTGTCGGCCTTGTAAAAACAGCTCTTCAAGTAACCGTGATGGGACATATGCGGGGGGGGGGACAAAAGGAAAAGTAGAATAACAATGTCGAGGAATGAATGGACAAACCATTGTCGAAGATCCAAGCTCTGGGAGACGACCGTGAAAGATGGCAGAGACTCGTGGACAGCTCAGTGCGTCAGCGCCCTAACGATTCCTGTGAAAATTATAAAATAAAATATTAGGTTGGTATGAATGTCCTATCGCATCTATACATGATTATTTTGAAAGTACGTTTTAAATACTTATAGTAAAATAAGTATTAATTTTTACATTTTTTTTTCAGATAGGATATATTTTCTATTGATTTTAACCTTTTAAAACGAGTTTACATCTGACCTAAATTATATATTGCATGCTGGATGAATAGAAAAAAAGGTTCTTCATCAAATAGTGGGATGCCTCAAGAAATATTAATATCAGAACATGCCAACGTTACGTTATTCACTTTCGATCGGGTGAATTTTCTCTCAAAGATTCCCACAATCTGGATGATAAAATTTTTCCTATATTGAGCTTCTTTAAATTGTTGTGGAAAATATTAAGAAAATTACACTAATAATAGAAAAAGTTAAAGTCACAGTTTGATTATAAAACATGTTCATGAGCTGCCTAAAGTTGGTAAATATTTCCTTCAACTGTTTAACACCTCAATCAAATGTTGCTCTTTACTCGTCACTGAAGAGCAAACTTGCTGTCAAAACTTTTCTGGGTAGAATCATCACCACTGATGAAAAGTTGTCGTTTTTTTCTATATTCCTATAGAACGAAAACAACAATGATTAGTATCCATTGACTACATCCGAAAATGTTAAGCTGCCTTTGATGCGATATAATTGGTTTCGTATATTATGAAATGCTAAAGCCAAAAGAGACCATTAATGCAGGAAGTATTGACGTCAATTGTACAAAAATTTGCAGAAAAAGCATCCATCATTGGTTAATCGTAAAGGCCCTTACACAATAACCCGAATTCACATATTGCCAGAGTAACACAGGAAAAGATTGTGATATTAAATATGAAAATATGCCTCATTTTCATTACTCTCATAACGTTGCTCCATTTGACTATCATTTTTTCAGATCATTCCAACATGATTTAACAGGGGAACAGTTTTGCCTCATACTCCTAACTTTCCTGATTTTTGCTCCATCTTACTATGATCGTTTGATAACTGCAACATTGTTATAGGGAAAGAATTGCAAAGAGATTAAAATTGATATTAAGTATTTCTTTGCATCAAAACATAAAGAATTTTATGTCCAATTTTTAAAGAATTTTATGTCGAATTTGCCAAACAGATGATATTAGTTTATAGACAAATGATGGAAAAGATCATCTTCATATTTTCTTCGTTTGATGAATTAAAACCAAAAAATACTTTTTTATTTATTTTTCTGTTTTTAAATGCGGCATGTATTTCCTTCCAAAACATATTTAAAATTATACAATCAAAGAAGAGTAAATATAGATAGATATATAGATACATAGTAGATATGTTCGCCTAGCCTTCTGTTCAAACACCTCGCCGTTCTTCTGAATAGGACGCGAGGTTTATCTTTTACTTTCTGCTTAAGACTGTGTTTCCGGTAATTTCTAAATTCTACTTCAAAATCTAACGGCCCCACCTAAACTCTGAAATTTATTCTATTATTCCTTCTCTTTCACGTCTAGTAACCCTTTGCGTCTTAGTACCAATATCGTAACTTTTTCTAACTCTATAATTATTTACTCATATTAGTATATTTTATACAATAGTGAGGCTTCTGTGAGGATCGATTTCATCAAGATGAAGAATTGGTATGTGAGAAACTATCGCGCTGTTGAAACTTGGTTGATACATTGTTATTAAAATGTAATTCAAAGAATGAATTCTAAAAGGTATCCAATTTCTTTCTAAAAGAAATACAAAAAAAAATCTTGCTTAGTGTTTTCAATAGGTTTTATTTTTACAAATCGGCAAGAGTAATTATTATATGTCATACTTCGAGATAATCATTTTTGGTTAAATTCTTGCTTAGTTTTTGGATAGTAATAAAGAATATATTTATCGATGGTAAAATTTAATTCCATATTGTTTGTAGAATCACCAAATATAGATATGGGTATCCATCAAAATGCATGGCGTTTGATGAACCTAAAGAAAATTTATAATTGATGGTTATTGGTGAACAATTCGCGAAGAAAAGACGTAAGATATGCAGACAAGTAATTAATCGATTAAACCAAGAGAAATCGAATGGAGAGTGCCTTTTAATCGATTCAAAGACTTATTTTTTATTTATTAAATATAGGCTTCAAACCAACGAAATAGTATGTTAAAAAATAGATGATTAGAAGGAAAGAGAAGAGTACGAAGAAAGGCGGGTAGTGCAGAGAACAGAAGAAGAAAACATTGAAGAAGAAAACATTGAAGAAGAGAACATTGAAGAAGAAAAGTGGAAGAGGAAGAAAGAGAAAGAAGGAAACTAAAGACAAAGAAGAATAAAAATGGAAGATTGAGAAATAGAAAAGAATAAATATGAAGAAAATGAAAAGAGGTGAAAAACAGATCAAGAAAAGGAAGAGTTGTGAAGAAGAGGAATACAAGTTGAAAAGAAAGAAAGAAAGAAAGAAAGAAAGAAAGAATGAGTAAAGGTAGAAGAAGAATGAAAAAGATGGAACAGAAGGTAAAAAAAATGGCGACTACAGGCGGAGGATATACAATTAAAAATATAGAAAGAAGGTGAAGAATAAAAATAAAGGTAAAAGACGAAGAATGAAAATTGATAGAAGGAAAGTGAAGAAGAGTAAAAGAAATGGAAGACAGAGAGTGAAAAAAGACTGAAGAATACGAGAACGATAATAATTGCGTGAACAAATAGATACAATGGAAATTGATCCAGGGAATAAAATGTGTAAAATAGACAATGAAAAAGACAGAAGAAATATGAAAATAATAATTACAGGTGATAAACGAAGAATAAAAAGGATTGAATAAAGAGTAATGGAAATAAGTAAGAAAAAAAGAAAAAGGTAAGAAGAAATGAGTAAAAATTTATTACGTCGCAAAAAACAATGAGTGAAAACTGATTGAAGAAAGTAAAGAAAACGAGTCGAGGTCGATAACAGAAAATGAAGAGGAACATAAAAAAGATGGAAAAGGAAGAAAAAAAGATGGATGATAAATGAAGACAGTGAATTGATGTTGAAAAGAAAAGAAAGAAAAAGGTTGAAAGAATGTGAAGATGTCTAATCGTGAAAAACAAATGAATGAATATGAACTGAAGAATGTGTAGAAAGCGAGTCAAGATCGGAAAGAGAAAATGAAGATAAACATAAAAAACAGGGAAATAAAGACGTAAGAAAAAATGAAGACAGTGAATTGATGTGGAAAAGAAAAGGGTTAAAGAAATGTGAAGTTATCTAATCGTGAATAAAAAAAAAAATGAATGAAAATGAATTGAAGAATGTTACATACCGCGTCGAGGTCGGAAAGAGAAAATGAAGTGAAACATAAAAAAACAAGGAAAAAGGACGGATGAAAAATGAAGGCAGCAAATTGATATTGAAAAGAAAAGAAAGAAAAGTCTTAAAGACATGTGAAGATATCTAACCGTGAAGAAAAAAAAATGAATAAATATGAATTGAAGAATGTATAGAAAGCAAGTCGAGGTCGGAAAGAGAAAATGAAGTGAAACATAAAAAAAACAAAGGAAAAAGGACGGATGAAAATGAAGGCAAAATTGATATTGAAAAGAAAAGAAAAAAAGGCTTAAAGACATGTGAAGATATCTAACCGTGAAGAAAAAAAAAAATGAATAAATATGAATTGAAGAATGTATAGAAAAAAAAGTCGAGGTCGGAAAGAGAAATGAAGTGAAACATAAAAAAAAAAAGGAAAAGACGGATGAAAAATGAAGGCAGCAAATTGATATTGAAAAGAAAAGAAAGAAAAGGCTTAAAGACATGTGAAGATATCTAACCGTGAAGAAAAAAAAATGAATAAATATGAATTGAAGAATGTATAGAAAGCAAGTCGAGGTCGGAAAGAGAAATGAAGTGAAACATAAAAAAACAAGGAAAAGGACGGATGAAAAATGAAGGCAGCAAATTGATATTGAAAAAGAAAAGAAAGAAAAAGGCTTAAAGACATGTGAAGATATCTAACCGTGAAGAAAAAAAAAAATGAATAAATATGAATTGAAGAATGTATAGAAAAGCAAGTCGAGGTCGGAAAGAGAAAATGAAGGAAACATAAAAAAAAAAAACAAGGAAAAGGACGGATGAAAATGAAGGCAGCAAATTGATATTGAAAAGAAAAGAAAGAAAAGGCTTAAAGACATGTGAAGATATCTAACCGTGAAGAAAAAAAAAAAAATAAATATGAATTGAAGAATGTATAGAAAGGAAGTCGAGGTCGGAAAGAGAAATGAAGTGAAACATAAAAAAAACAAGGAAAAAAGGACGGATGAAAAATGAAGGCAAAAAATTGATATTGAAAAGAAAAGAAAGAAAAAGGCTTAAAGACATGTAGAAGATATCTAACGGTGAAGAAAAAAATGAATGAATATGAATTGAAGGATGTATAGAAAGCAAGTCGAGGTCGGAAAGAGAAAATGAAGTGAAACATAAAAAAAACAAGGAAAAAGGACGGATGAAAAAAAGAAGGCAAAAAATTGATATTGAAAAGAAAAAGAAAGAAAAGGCTTAAAGACATGAAGATATCTAACCGTGAAGAAAAAAAAATGAATGAATATGAATTGAAGAATGTATAGAAAGCAAGTCGAGGTCGGAAAGAAAAAATGAAGTGAAACATAAAAAAAACAAGGAAAAGGACGGATGAAAAATGAAGGCAGCAAATTGATATTGAAAAGAAAAGAAAGAAAGGCTTAAAGACATGTGAAGATATCTAACCGTGAAGAAAAAAAAAATGAATAAATATGAATTGAAGAATGTATAAAAGCAAGTCGAGGTCGGAAAGAGAAATGAAGTGAAACATAAAAAACAACAAGGGAAAAGGACGGATGAAAAATGAAGGCAGCAAATTGATATTGAAAAGAAAAGAAAGAAAAGGCTTAAAGACATGTGAAGATATCTAACCGTGAAGAAAAAAAAATGAATAAATATGAATTGAAGAATGTATAGAAAGCAAGTCGAGGTCGGAAAGAGAAAATGAAGTGAAACATAAAAAAAAAACAAGGAAAAAGGACGGATGAAAAATGAAGGCAACAAATTGATATTGAAAAGAAAAGAAAGAAAAGGCTTAAAGACATGTGAAGATATCTAACCGTGAAGAAAAAAAAATGAATAAATATGAATTGAAGAATGTATAGAAAGCAAGTCGAGGTCGGAAAGAGAAATGAAGTGAAACATAAAAACAAGGGAAAAGGACGGATGAAAATGAAGGCAGCAAATTGATATTGAAAGAAAAAGAAAGAAAAGGCTTAAAGACATGTGAAGATATCTAACCGTGAAGAAAAAAAATGAATAAATATGAATTGAAGAATGTATAGAAAGCAAGTCGAGGTCGGAAAGAGAAAATGAAGTGAAACATAAAAAAAAACAAGGAAAAAGGACGGATGAAAATGAAGGCAACAAATTGATATTGAAAAGAAAAACAGAAAGAAAAGGCTTAAAGACATGTGAAGATATCTAACCGTGAAGAAAAAAATGAATAAATATGAATTGAAGAATGTATAGAAAAGCAAGTCGAGGTCGGAAAGAGAAATGAAGTGAAACATAAAAAAACAAGGAAAAGGACAGATGAAAAATGAAGGCAGCAAATTGATATTGAAAAGAAAAGAAAGAAAAGGCTTAAAGACATGTGAAGATATCTAACCGTGAAGAAAAAAAAATGAATGAATATGAATTGAAGAATGTATAGAAAGGAAGTCGAGGTCGGAAAGAGAAAATGAAGTGAAACATAAAAAAAAACAAGGGAAAAGGACGGATGAAAAATGAAGGCAACAAATTGATATTGAAAAGAAAAGAAAGAAAAGTCTTAAAGACATGTGAAGATATCTAACCGTGAAGAAAAAAAAATGAATGAATATGAATTGAAGAATGTATAGAAAGCAAGTCGAGGTCGGAAAGAGAAAATGAAGTGAAACATAAAAAAAACAAGGAAAAAGGACTGATGAAAAATGAAGGCAGCAAATTGATATTGAAAAGAAAAGAAAGAAAAGGCTTAAAGACATGTGAAGATATCTAACCGTGAAGAAAAAAAAATGAATGAATATGAATTGAAGAATGTATAGAAAGCAAGTCGAGGTCGGAAAGAGATAATAAAAAGAAACAAAAAACAGGGAGAATTTGCAAAAAGGACGGAAAAATAAATGAAGACACCGAATTGATGCGAAAAAGAAAAGGGTTAAAAAAATGTGAAGATGTTTAATCGTGAAGAAAAAAATGAATGAAGAATGTGTAGAAAGCGAGTCGATGTTGGAAAGAGAAAATAAAAAGAAACATAAAAAGAGGGAAAAGGTGGAAAAATAATGGAAGAAAAAATGAAGATGGCGAATTGATATGGAAAAAAAAAGAAAGAATAACTTTGAAAAGACGTGATGATGTCAAATCGTGAAGAAAAAAAATGAATGAATATGAACTGGAGAATGTGTAGACAGCGAGTCGAGGTCGGAAAGAGAAAATGAA
The DNA here is from genome assembly GCA_903632075.3 of Acanthosepion pharaonis. NCBI lineage: Eukaryota > Metazoa > Mollusca > Cephalopoda > Sepiida > Sepiidae > Acanthosepion > Acanthosepion pharaonis. The sequence goes on along the minus strand of CAHIKZ030005285.1, from coordinate 246,006 downwards.
GATAAACATTAAAAAAAAATAGAAAATTTGCAAAAAGGACGTAAGAAAAAATGCAGACGTCGAACAGATGTGGAAAAGAAAAGAAAGAAAAGGGCTGAAAAGATGTGAAGATGTCTAATCGTGATGAAAAAAAAATGAATGAAAATGAGTTAAAGAATGTATAGAAAGTGAGACGATGTCGGAAACAGAAAATGAAGTGAGTTATAAAAAGCAGGGAAAATGTTCAAAAAAGGAACCAAGAAAAAATGAAATCGGCGTATTGATGTGAAAATAAAAAGAAAGAAAAGAATTAAAGAGATGTGAAGATGTCTAATCGTGAAGAAAAAATGAATGAAATTGAATTGAAGAATGTATAAAAAGCTAGCCAAAGTCGGAAACAGAAAAATACAAATAATTAGAACGTGAAAATAGAGTATATCAAATTGTAGACGCTGCTGCGGCTGTCGATCACATGGTAAGTATAAATAAAACAAACATTACAATAATGATGTTGCAGCCAGGAATTAAAAAAGCTGTGAAAAAGAAAGGTTGCAGATTGTGTCCTAATTAATAGTAAATTTTGAACTGCTCACAAAACGAGACGTGTGATTGTTGGAATAGGAAATTAGATAAAGGAATATGAATTCTCCAGATCTCATCAGTGTTATGATTTACAAGAATACGTAAGAAATTTCTTGAGATCTTATTCAACTTATTCTGAGTCGATACGTTTCAACGACCACCAGACAGTTGCTTTCCAATTGTAAACGTAAAAAAGGGATGAGGAAAAGCACATAACGAGAAATTGTCTCAGCGAATAGACAATGTTAGATCCTTCGGATTTTCAGATCTGAACCATTCTAATCAGAAAAAAAGACAAGGACTATTTAACTCTCTGCCTATCCAAGGAATTTCGTGTGTAATATCCAAACGTTCATGCTTGTTTGTAGATTTATAATTATAACAAGGCAACTGAGGTTATTTGGCAAATAGAATGTAATGATATATGATGTTTCACGTAATAAAAATAACAAATTATAAGTTATTTACACTACGCTCTGTGCCCCACAGGTTTTTATTACGTAAAACATTATATATCAGCACATTCTATTTTCCAAATAAGCTGTGTTGCCTTTCAGTAGTTATAAATCTGGAATGAGGCAGACGTCCTGCTCAATAGTAGATTCTTTTCTTAAGCCTCCTTTGTTTTACCATTCTTTTAAAATTATGGCTCGTGTGCATTCCATATGATGCACAAGTGTGGAAATCACATGTCTTGTACATCACATATGCGCATGACAGTTAAAGGGTTAAGTAGATTATTATTGTTGTATTACAGAAGTTGAGATTGAATAAATATTAAGTAACTAGTGTCTATTGTAGTTATCTTCATTATTAAGATAAGAATTATCTCGAAGAACTTAGTATCCTCTACCATGTAATCCAAGAAATAGGAACCAACGCAAAATTTTGCAAAACTATGATCTGAAATTCGAATGAAAGAAATGATGGAACCTATCCTAAATCCATAGAAATCCATAGTGTGGAATTAATAAATGCTAAGTATTGAAAAAAAACCTAGGTGTATGGAATAGTTTCAAAATAACCAAAACATTAATCTAAAACATGAGCAATGTTCTTAAATAGGTCGAAAATTTGATAAGAAAATTATGCATGGCGTCCAAATCGTTCAGAAATGTCTAAGTTGTTATCTGTATACAAGCACTTTCTTAAATCAATGATTAAAATGGCTTTAAGTGTAGGTTTTAGTGAGACTATATTTCTTCAAAATACGTAGACTAGCACTACAAATCCACAAAAGCTTATACTAAATCTCAGAAACTACATCACTTGAGGATTTTCAACGGTACCAGCAACTTAAATCAATAGAATATGTTACTAGATGAGAAAATATTGACATACTCAAGATGTTAACATTCCACACTACTTCAAATAAATGATTAGACAAAAAGAACCCAGCCATACTGGAAGGAGCGATAACAACTACTGGACTTATATATATATTCCTGAAAAACTGTTTTAATACAAAACTTTTTATAAATTTCAACCGAAAGTAGCATTAGCTGCTCTTTCAGTTAGTGTCAAATGTTTCCATTTATGGAAACGGCTAATATTACCGTTAACATAAGGAGAATATATATTACACTTTGATCCTAGCCCGATGGCCAGGAAAGGTATAACTATAGTAGCACTGGCAGCACGGTCAATGAATGCGAAAACATTGCCCTCAAAGAAGAGAACAGATACTTCACTTTGATCCCAACCCATGATCGGGAAGTGAAGAAAAATGTAACGAGTAGCATTTGCAGCACGGTCAATGAATACCCCAAAAAAATTAATTATAAGGAAACGGTTAATATTGTTCTTAAATAAAAGAACAGATACTTCACTTTGATCCCAGTCCATGATAAGGGCATGAAGAAAAGGGTAACTATTAGCAGGTCGGTCAATGAATACAGAATATTTCCATATTGCCATTTCCATAGCATTAATAATTAGATTACACTTGAAAAACTGAGTAATTGTTGAAATAATTCAGTTCAATAATCGATATAAATAATGAAAGTGAACTAGTATTATTTGATTCCAATAAAGTCACCAGTTATGTAAATTAATATAATAGCAAAGAAGATGAGAAGTAAAATCATCATAATAATTATTATCAAAATATGGTCCATTCTGCTATCTTTTTTTTTTAAAGAAAGCTGGAATGTCAATGTTCCTGGGGATTGCAGAATTAAACTGAAAAGATTGAAATATTGGAAAATTATCTGGAAGTTGCGTGAATTGGTCAGATTTTGAGAAGTGAGTTGGGTCAAGAAATTTTCAGCACGTCCACTTAAATATTTTTAGATGAATATGATAATTATATATGTATCAGTCAGACAGTCATACACGCTTAGGCGATCATGTATCTTTTGATACATGACTGACGAGGCAGATTTTTTCCCTCAGTAGGTTGCCATTTCTTTCTGCTGTAGACCAGCTGCCATCCAAATCTACTCGGTCTGTTCTGCTATTTACCCATAGCTTGGGGGTAGAAAAAGGATTCATATAAAAGCTAATATTGATCCTTATATACTAATCCTCTGACCCCCTAATTACCGTCCTATTAGTCTCCTACCCCTCTTCAGCAAAGTCTTCGAAGCCCTAATCAAAGCCGAAGTGGTTAACCACCTTACACAACCTGCTCTCGGACAAGCAATATGGTTTCCGCTACGCCCGATCTACAGCTGATGTGCTTACGGCCATCACTGAAACCGTCTACCAAGCCCTTCAAAATAACGGCGAGGCTCGTGCCGTGGCTCTAGACATCTCCAAAGCGTTTGATAGGGTTTGACATGCTGGCCTTCTTCGTAATCTCCAGGGTTATGGTATTACAGGTCGATTGTTTGACCTAATACAATCATTCCTGTCAAACCGTGAATTGGAAGTCGTTCTCAACGGATTCTCCTCCAGTTCCTATCCTACGAACGCAGGTGTTCCCCAAGGCTCCATCCTTGGCCCCACTCTATTCCTTATTTTCATCAACAACCTTCCTGACGCCATAGATTCCCAAGTTGGCATCTACGCGGACGACACTACAGTTTACTCCTGCCTCAAAAACAAATCTAGTGTCGCTGACAAAACTAACCTGGCCGCTCGTCTTGAAATGGACCTCCAATCGGTTGTTAATTGGAGCAAGAATTGGCTGGTCAACTTTAACGCCTCAAAAACTAAACTACTCTCTATTAATCACCATAGAGACCCTTCCCTTCCCCCCATTAGAATGTCTGATAGTCAACTTCTTGAGAACAACTCTCTGCGTCTGCTCGGTCTCAAGTTGACTGCTGACCTGAGATGGAACAAATACATTGAGTCTATTGCTTCGTCCACCGCGAGGAAAGTTAGCTCCCTGTGCCGCGCCAGGAAATTTTTCTCCCCGGAATCGATCCTTCAAATATACAAATCAACCATTCGCCCTTGCATGGAGCATTGCTGCCATATATGGTCTGATGCCCCTTCTGTTTACCTCGGAGTTCTTGATAAGATCCAGAGGCTGATATGTAATATAATTGGCCCTGATCTGGCATCTCGTCTACAGTTGCTCTCTCAAAGACGCGCCGTCACCTCTCTCTGTCTTTTTTACAAGTATTTTCATGGTAATTGCTCCGATGAGCTGCTTTCCACGATCCCTCTCCTCATCCTTTCCTCTATCACTTCTATCTGCTCTCGCTCCAAATCTTCTGCAACACCCTGCATCCTAGTGGCTTCACGCCTTGCTCGGAGCGTAATGCTTAAAAAAAAAAATTAGTTAATTTATCTCTTTTTGCCAATAGGAAGTATGTACTAATACTATAATAATAGTAATATAAAGTACAATAGGTACTATATATTAGTTTTCTTTTTTTTCTTCTAATTTATAATTATGTAATTACTTTCAGTAGAATACTGTAACACTGTTTACATTATTTTTATTACTTGTGTTATCGTTATTTTTTTATTTTCCTTGGTTAATTTACTTTTTTATTGATATTGGTAATATTAGCCGTTTTCCTACAAGAAAACATTTGGCATTCATTGACCAAGCAGCCAGTGATACAGTGAGCTGAAATTTACAAACTTTTTCTCTTAAGACAATTTTTCAGGAAAACAGATTTTTCAAGTCAATAGCTATTATAGCTATTTCCATTATTGACGCGTCTTTCCTTCCTAACCATTTGTTTGATGTAGAAAGGAATTTAACATCTTGATAGTGCCATTGTTTTGTCTTCAAATTATATGTGCTATGTAATTTAGTTGTTGCTTCTGATAGCTGTCCTCAAGTGATGTTAATTATATTATTTGGTACAGTTCATAGTAATCCTCAAGTTATATGGCTTCTGTTATTTGGTACAGTTCTTAGTAATCCTCAAGTGATATGACTTCTGTTATTTGGTACAGTTCTTAATAATTCTCAAGTTATATGACTTCTGTTATTTGGTACAGTTCTTAGTAATCCTCAAGTGATATGACTTCTGTTATTTGGTGCTTAATAATTCTCAAGTTATATGACTTCAATCTTTGGTACAGTTAGTAATCCCTCAATGATATGACTTCTGTTATTTGGTACAGTTCTTAGTAATCCTCAAGTGATATGACTTCTGTTATTTGGTACAGTTCTTTAGTAATTAAAGTATATTCTTTGGTAAGTTCTAGTAATTTCAAGTTATTTCTGTTATTTGGTACAGTTCTTAGTAATCCTCAAGTGATATGACTCTGTTATTTGGTACTTAATTCTTATATGTAATCCTTTGGTAAGTGTAATCCCTATGACTTCTGTTATTTGGTACAGTTCTTAGTAATCCTCAAGGATATGACTTCTGTTATTTAATTTTACAGTTCTTAGTAATCCTCAAGTTATGACTTCTGTTATTTGGTACAGTTCTTAGTAATCCTCAAGTGATATGACTTCTGTTATTTGGTACAGTTCTTAGTAATCCTCAAGTGATATGACTTCTGTTATTTGGTACAGTTCTTAATAATTCTCATATGACTTCTGTTATATGACTTCTGTTATTTGGTACAGTTCTTAGTAATCCTCAAGTGATATGACTTCTGTTATTTGGTACAGTTCTTAGTAATCCTCAAGTGATATGACTTCTGTTATTTGGTACAGTTCTTAGTAATCCTCAAGTGATATGACTTCTGTTATTTGGTACAGTTCTTAGTAATCCTCAAGTCCTCTTCTGTTATTTGGTACAGTTCTTAGTAATCCTCAAGTGATATGACTTCTGTTATTGGTACAGTTCTTAGTAATCCTCAATTGATATGACTTCTGTTATTTGGTACAGTTCTTAGTAATCCTCAAGTTATATGACTTCTGTTATTTGGTACAGTTCTTAGTAATCCTCAAGTGATATGACTTCTGTTATTTTCTACAGTTCTTAGTAATTCTCAGTAATCCTGATATGACTTCTGTTATTTGGTTTCAGTTCTTAGTAATCCTCAAGTGATATCTTCTGTTATTTGGCAGTTCTTAATAATCCTCAAGAATATGACTTCTGTTATTTGGTACAGTTCTTAGTAATCCTCAAGTGATATGACTTCTGTTATTTGGCAGTTCTTAGTAATCCTCAAGTGATATGACTTCTGTTATTTGGTACAGTTCTTTAGTAATCCTCAAGTGATATGACTTCTGTTATTTGGTTCTTACAAAGTGATATGACTTAGTAATCCTCAAGTGATATGACTTCTGTTATTTGTTACAGTTCTTAATAATTCTCAAGTTATATGACTTCTGTTATTTGGTTCAGTTCTTAGTAATCCTCAAGTTAATGACTTCTGTTATTTGGTACAGTTCTTAGTAATCCTCAAGTGATATGACTTCTGTTATTTGGCACAGTTCTTAATAATCCTCAAGTTATATTCTGTTATTTGGTACATTTGGTAATCCTCAAGTGATATGACTTCTGTTTTTGGTGCAGTTCTTAGCCTCCAAGTATGACTTCTGTTATTTGGTACAGTTCTTCTCAAGTTATATGATTCTGTTATTTGGTACAGTTCTTAGTAATCCTCAAGGATATGACTTCTGTTATTTGGTACAGTTCTTAGTAATCCTCAAGTGATATGACTTCTGTTATTTGGTACAGTTCTTAGTAATCCTCAAGTGATATGACTTCTGTTATTTGGTACAGTTCTTAGTAATCCTCAAGTGATATGACTTCTGTTATTTGGTACAGTTCTTAGTAATCCTCAAGTGATATGACTTCTGTTATTTGGTACAGTTCTTAATAATTCTCAAGTGATATGACTTCTGTTATTTGGTACAGTTCTTAATAATCTCAATGTCTGTCCTCAAGTGATATGACTTCTGTTATTTGGTAATGCAGTTCTTAGTAATCCTCAAGTGATATGATATGACTTCTGTTATTTGGTACAGTTCTTAGTAATCCAAAGTCTTATGACTTCTGTTATTTGGTACAGTTCTTAAAAATCCTCAAGTGATATGACTTCTGTTATTTGGTACAGTTCTTAGTAATCCTCAAGTGATATGACTTCTGTTATTTGGCACAGTTCTTAGTAATCCTCAAGTTATATGACTTCTGTTATTTGGTACAGTTCTTAAAATTCTCAAGTGATATGACTTCTGTTATTTGGTACAGTTCTTAGTAATCCTCAAGTGATATGACTTCTGTTATTTGTTACAGTTCTTAGTAATTCCTCAAGTTATATGACTTCTGTTATTTGGTGTTCTTAGTAATCCTCAAGTGATATGACTTCTGTTATTTGGTACAGTTCTTAGTAATCCTCAAAATAATATGACTTCTGTTATTTGGTACAGTTCTTAGTAATCCTCAAGTGATATGACTTCTGTTATTTGGTACAGTTCTTAGTAATCCTCAAGTGATATGACTTCTGTTATTTGGTACAGTTCTTAGTAATCCTCAAGTGATATGACTTCTGTTATTTGGTACAGTTCTTAGTAATCCTCAAGTGATATGACTTCTGTTATTTGGTACAGTTCTTAGTAATCCTCAAGTGATATGACTTCTTTATTTGGCACAGTTCTTTCCTCAAGTGATATGACTTCTGTTATTTGTTACATTCTTAGTAATCCCCAAGTTATGACTTCTGTTATTTTACTGTTTTCTTAGTTTCCTCAAGTGATATGACTACTGTTTTTTGCATTCTTAGTAATCCTCAAGTGATATGACTGTTGTTTGGTACAGTTCTTAGTAATCCTCAAGTGATATGACTTCATTTGGAACAGTTCTTAATAGTTATCACTTCTGTTATTTGGTACGTATATATAGACTTCTGTTATTTGAAACAGTTCTTAGTAATCTCAAGTGATATGACAATTGTTTTTGGTACAGTTCTTAGTAATCCTAAGTGATATGACTTATCAAATTTGGTGCACAGCTCTTAGTAATCCTCAAGTGATATGACTTCTGTTATTTGGTACAGTTCTTAGTAATCCTCAATTTTATGACTTCTGTTATTTGGTACAGTTCTTAGTAATCCTCAAGTGATATGACTTCTGTTATTTGGTAGTTCTTAAATCCTCAAGTGATATGGACTTCTGTTATTTGGTACAGTTCTTAGTTTTTTTTTCTTTTATAATTCTCAAGTTTCTTCCTGTTATTTGTGGTTCAGTTCTTAATAATTTTCATGATATGACTTCTGTTATTTGGTACAGTTCTTTAATAATCCTCAAGTCTTTCTGTTATTTGGTACAGTTCCAATTCTCAAGTTATATGACTTCATTATTTGGTACAGTTCTTAGTAATCCTCAAGGATATGACTTCTGTTATTCAGTTCTTAGTAATCCTCAAGCACAGTTCTTTATTTGCATTCTTATTCAAGTAATTTGGTGCAGTTCTGTAAGGAATATGACTTCTGTTATTTGGCTTAATAATTCTCAGTTATATGACTTCTGTTATTTGTACAGTTCTTAGTAATGGCCTCAAGTTGATATGACTTCTGTTATTTGGTACAGTTCTCTTCTGTTATTTTCGGCCATTTCTTAGTAATCCTCAAGTGATATGACTTCTGTTATTTGGTACAGTTCTTAGTAATCCTCAAACCATATGACTTCTGTTATTTGGTACAGTTCTAGTAATTCTCAAGTTATATGACTTCTGTTATTTGGTACAGTTCTTAGTAATTCTCAAGTTATATGACTTCTGTTATTTGGTACAGTTCTTAGTAATCCTCAAGGATATGACTTCTGTTATTTGGTACAGTTCTTAGTAATCCTCAATATGTGATATGTACTTCTGTTATTTGGTATGTTCTTTTAGTAATCCCTCAAGTGATATGACTTCTGTTATTTGGTCAATTTTAATAATTTCAATGATATGACTTCTGTTATTTGGTACAGTTCTTAATGATCCTCAAGTGATATGACTTCTGTTATTTGGTACAGTTCTTAAGTTTCCTCAAGTTATATGACTTCTGTTATTTGGTACAGTTCTTAATAATTCTCAAGGGGTATGACTTCTGTTATTTGGTACAGTTCTTAGTAATCCTCAAGTGATATGACTTCTGTTATTTGGCAGTTCTTAGTAATCCTCAAGTGATGCTTCATTTATTTTGGCACAGTTCTTAATAATTTCTCAATTATATGACTTCTGTTATTTGGTACAGTTCTTAGTAATCCTCAAGTGATATGGGACTTAATATTTGGTACAGTTCTTAGTAATCCTCAAGTGATATGCACAGTTCTTAGTTATTTGATAACAGTTCTTAGTAATTAAATTATTTGGTAAGTTCTTAATCTCAAGATATGACTTCTGTTATTTGGTACAGTTCTTAGTAATCCTCAATTTTTATGACTTCTGTTATTTGGTACAGTTCTTAGTAATCCTCAAGTGATATGAACTGTTATTTGGTACAGTTCTTAGTGATCCTCAAGGATATGACATTCTGTTATTTGGTACAGTTCTTAGTAATCCTCAAGGATATGACTTCTGTTATTTGGTACAGTTCTTAGTAATCCTTAAGTGATATGACTTCTGTTATTTGATACAGTTCTTAGTAATTCTCAAGTGATATGACTTCTGTTATTTGGTACAGTTCTTAGTAATCTCCAAGTGATATGACTTCTGTTATTTGGTACAGTTCTTAGTAATCCTCAAGTGATATGACTTCTGTTATTTGGTACAGTTCTTAGTAATCCTCAAGTGATATGACTTCTGTTATTTGGTACAGTTCTTAGTAATCCTCAAGTGATATGACTTCTGTTATTTGGCACAGTTCTTAGTAATCCTCAAGTGATATGACTTCTGTTATTTGGTACAGTTCTTAGTAATCCTCAAATTGTATGACTTCTGTTATTTGGCACAGTTCTTAGTAATTCTCAAGTATATGACTTCTGTTATTTGGGTACAGTTCTTAGTAATCCTCAAGTGATATGACTTTGTTATTTGGTACAGTTCTTAATCCCTCAAGTGATATGACTTCTGTTATTTGGCAAGTTATATGTTCAAGGATATTTGGTAATTCTCTTAGTAATCCTAAGTGATATGACTTCTAATTTTGGCATTTCTTAGTAATCCTCAAGTGATATGACTTCTGTTATTTGGTACAGTTCTTAGTAATCCTCAAGTGATATGGACTTCTGTTATTTGGCATACAGTTCTTATTTGATACATCCCCAAACTCAAGTTATATGACTTCTGTTATTTGACAGTTCTTAGTAATTCTCAAGTGATATGACTTCTGTTATTTGGTACAGTTCTTAGTAATCCTCCAAGTGATATGACTTCTGTTATTTGGTACAGTTCTTAATAATTCTCAAGTTATATGACAGTTCTGTTGTTTGGCACAGTTCTTAGTAATCCCCTCAAGTGATATGACTTCTGTTATTTGGTGCAGTTCTTAGTAATCCTCAAGTGATATGACTTCAAGTTATTTGGCACAGTTCTTAGTAATTCTCAAGTTATATGACTTCTGTTATTTGGTACAGTTCTTGTAATCCTCAAGTTATATGACTTCTGTTATTTGGTACAGTTCTAGTAATTCTCAAGTGATATGACTCTGTTATTTGGTACAGTTCTTAATAATTCTCAAGTTATATGACTTCTGTTATTTGGTACAGTTTAGTAATCCTCAAGTGATATGACTGTTATTTGGTACGGTTCTTATTTGGATACAGTTCTTAGTAATCCTCCAAGTGATATGGACTTCTGTTTTTGGTACAGTTCTTAGTAATCCTCAGTGATGACTTCACATTATTTGATACAGTTCTTAATAATTCTCAAGGATATGACTTCTGTTATTTGGCACAGTTCTTAGTAATCCTCCAAGGATATGACTTCTGTTATTTGGTACAGTTCTTAGTAATTCTCAATTTATATGACTTCTGTTATTTGATACAGTTCTTATAATCCTCATGATATGACTGTTATTTGGTACAGTTCTTAGTAATCCTCAAGGATATGACGCTCTGTTATTTGGTACAGTTCTTAGTAATCCTCAAGTGATATGACTTCTGTTATTTGCACAGTTCTTAGTAATCCTCAAGTGATATGACTTCTGTTATTTGGTACAGTTCTTAGTAATCCTCAAGTTATATGACTTCTGTTATTTGGTACGGTTCTTAGTAATCCCTTAGTGATATGACTTCCTGTTATTTGGTACAGTTCTTAGTAATCCTCAAGTTATATGACTTCTGTTATTTGGTAGTTCTTAGTAATCCTCAAGTGATATGACTTCTGTTATTTGGTACAGTTCTTAGTAATCCTCAAGTGATATGACTTCTGTTATTTGCACAGTTCTTAGTAATCCTTAAGTGATATGACTTCTGTTATTTGGTACAGTTCTTAGTAATTCTCCAAGTTATATGACTTCTGTTATTTGGTACAGTTCTTAGTAATCCTCAAGTGATATGACTTCTGTTATTTGGTACAGTTCTTAGTAATCCTCAAGTGAGGCACTTCTGTTATTTGCATGTTTCTTAGTAATCTCAAGATATATGTTATTTGGCATGTTCTTCCTGATTATTTAGTTATTTGCAGTTCAGTAATTCCCAAGTTATATGGGACTTCTGTTATTTGGTACAGTTCTTAATGTATTCTCTCAAGATATGACTTCTGTTATTTGTACAGTTCTTAGTAATCACTCAAGTTATATGACTTCTGTTATTTGGTACAGTTCTTAGTAACTCTCAAGAATGATGGACTTCTGTTATTTCAGTTCTTAGTAATCCTCAAATGATATGACTTCTGTTATTAATTTTAGTTCTTAAGTAATTCCCAAGTTATATGACTTTCATTTGGTACAGTTCTTAATAATTCTCCAAGTGATATGACTTCTGTTATTTGGTACAGTTCTAATAATTCTCAAGTTATATGACTTCTGTTATTTGGTACAGTTCTTTAATCCTCAAGGATATGACTTCATTTGTACTTAGTAATCCTCAAGTATGATATTATTTGCATTCCACTTAGTAATCCCCAAGTTACTTCTGTTATTTGGTACAGTTCTTAGTAATCCTCAAGTGATATGACTTCTGTTATTTGGTACAGTTTTAATGTCCCTAAGTGATATGACTTCTTTATTTGGTACAGTTCTTAGTGATAAGGACTTCTGTTATTTGGTACAGTTCTTAGTAATTCTCAAGATATGACTTCTGTTATTTGGTACAGTTCTTAGTAATCCTCATGATATGACTTCTGTTATTTGGTACAGTTCTTAGTAATCCTCAAGTGATATGACAGTTCTGTTATTTGGTACAGTTCTTAATAATTCTCAAACTCATATGACTTCTGTTATTTGGTACAGTTCTTAGTAATCCTCAAGTTATATGACTTCTGTTATTTGGTGCAGTTCTAGTAATCCTCAAGGATGATATGACTTCTGTTATTTGGTACAGTTCTTTAAATCCTCAAGTGATATGACTTCTGTTATTTGGCACAGTTCTTAGTAATCCTCAAGTTATATGACTTCTGTTATTTGCACAGTTCTTAGTAATTCTCCAAGTGATTGACTGTTATTTGGCACAGTTCTTAGTAATCCTGCCGGTGATAATGACTTCTGTTATTTGGTACAGTTCTAGTAATTCTCAAGTGATATGACTTCTGTTATTTGGTACAGTTCTTAGTAATCCTCAAGTGATATGACTTCTGTTATTTGGTACAGTTCTTAGTAATTCTCAAGTTATATGACTTCTGTTATTTGATACAGTTCTTAGTAATCCTCAAGTGATATGACTTCTGTTATTTGGTACAGTTCTTAGTAATCCTCCAAGTGATATGACTTCTGTTATTTGGTACAGTTCTTAGTAATATCAGATGATATGACTTTGTTATTTGGTACAGTTCTTAGTTTCTCAAGTGATATGACTTTGTTGGTACAGTTCTTAATAATTCCCTTCTGTTATTGCACAGTCTCTTAGTAATCCTCAATATGACTTCTGTTATTTGGTACAGTTCTTAGTAATCCTCCAAGTGATATGACTTCTGTTATTTGGTACAGTAATCTTAGTAATCCTCTCAAGTGATATGACTTCTGTTATTTGCACAGTTCTTCTGTTATTTATCCTCAAGTGATATGACTTCTGTTATTTGGTACAGTTCTAGTAATTTTTGTTTCCCTCAAGTGATATGACTTCTGTTATTTGGTACAGTTCTTAGTAATTCTCAAGTGATATGACTTCTGTTATTTTAATGCAGTTCTATAATTCTCAGTTCTTAGTAATTCCTCAAGGATATGACTTCTGTTATTTGGTACATTTCTTAGTAATCCCTCAAGTGATATGACTTCGTTATTTGGTACAGTTCTTAATAATTCTCAAGTTATATGACTTCTGTTATTTGGTACAGTTCTTAGTAATCCTCAAGTGATATGACTTCTGTTATTTGGCAGTTCTTAGTAATCCTCAAGTGATATGACTTCTGTTATTTGTTACAGTTCTTAAGTAATCCTTCAAGTGATATGACTTCTGTTATTTGGTACAGTTCTTTAGTAATCCTCAAGGATATGACTTCTGTTATTTGGTGCAGTTCTTAATAATTCTCAAGTTATATGACTTCTGTTCCACAGTTCCTTAAATCCTCAAGTGATATGACTTCTGTTATTTGGTACAGTTCTTAATAAAGTGATAAGGACTCTGTTATTTGGCAGTTCTTATAATCCCTCAAAGATAAGGACTTCCTGTTATTTGGTACAGTTCTTAGTAATCCTCAAGTGATATGACTTCTGTTATTTGGTACAGTTCTTAGTAATCCTCAAGTGATATGGACTTCTGTTATTTGATATGTACAGTTCTAGTAATTCTCATGGATATATGGACTTCTGTTATTTGGCACAGTTCTTAGTAATCCTCAAGTTATATGATTCCCTTGTTATTTGGGTACAGTTCTTAGTAATCCTCAAGTGATATGACTTCTGTTATTTGGTACAGTTCTTAATAATCCTCAAGTTATATGACTTCTGTTATTTGGTACAGTTCTTAGTAATCCTCAAGTGATATGACTTCTGTTATTTGGTACAGTTCTTAGTAATCCTCAAGTTATATGACTTCTGTTATTTGGTACAGTTCTTAGTAATCCTCAAGTTATATGACTTCTGTTATTTGGTACAGTTCTTAGTAATCCTCAAGATATGATATGACTTCTGTTATTTGGTACAGTTCTTAGTAATCTTCAAGTGATATGACTTCTGTTATTTGACAGTTCTTAGTAATCCTCAAGTGATATGACTTCTGTTATTTGGTTTTGTTCTTAGTAATCCCCAAGTGATATGACTTCTGTTATTTGGCACAGTTCTTAATAATTCTCAAGTTGTACTATGACTTCTGTTATTTGGCACAGTTCTTAGTAATCCTCAAGTGATATGACTTCTGTTATTTGGCACTTAGTAATCCTCAAGTAATCCTTCTGTTAAGTTATATGACTTCTGTTATTTGATACAGTTCTTGAGTAATCCTCCAAGTGATATGACTTCTGTTATTTGGTACAGTTCTTAGTAATCCTCAATATGGATAAGGAGTTCTTAATCTGTTATTTGGTTGGTACAGTTCTTAGTAATCCTCAAGTGATATGACTTCTGTTATTTGGTACAGTTCTTAGTAATCCTCAAGTGATATGACTACCAGTTCTTAGTAATCCTCCAAGTGATATGACTGTTATTTGGGTACAGTTCTTAATAATTCTCAAGGATTATATGACTTCTGTTATTTGCGCTAGTTCTTAATAATCCTCAAGTTATATGACTTTTGTTATTTGATGCACAGTTCTTAGTAATCCTCAAGTGGCATGACTTCTTATTTTATTTGGTACAGTTCTTAGTAATCCTCATGTGATATGACTTCTGTTATTTGGTACAGTTCTAGTAATCCCAAGTATGATATTTGACAGTTCTTAATTTCTCATTTGGTTACTTCTGTTATTTGTTCTTAGTAATCCTCAAGTGATATGACTTCTGTTATTTCTCAGGTTATGTTCTTAGTAATCCTCAAGTTATATGACTTCTGTTATTTGGTACAGTTCTTAGTAATATATGACTTCTGTTATTTGGTACAGTTCTTAGCTGATCTCTATGATATGACTTCTGTTATTTGGTACAGTTCTTAGTAACCTCCAAGTGATATGACTTCTGTTATTTGGTACAGTTCTTAGTAATCCTCAAGTTATATGACTTCTATTTGGTACAGTTCTTAATAATCCTCAAGTTATATGACTTTTGTTATTTGGTGTTCTTAGTAATCCTCAAGTGATATGACTTCTGTTATTTGGTACAGTTCTTAGTAATCCTCAAGTGATATGACTTCTGTTATTTGGTACAGTTCTTAGTAATCCTCAAGTGATATGACTTCTGTTATTTGGTACAGTTCTTAGTAATCCTCAAGTGATATGACTTCTGTTATTTGGTACAGTTCTTAGTAATCCTCAAGTGATATGACTTCTATTGTTATTTGGCAGTTCTTAGTAATTCTCAAGTTATATGACTTCTGTTATTTGGTACAGTTCTTAGTAATCCTCAAGTGATATGACTTCTGTTATTTGGTACAGTTCTTAGTAATTCTCATGATTTGGTACCAGTTCATAGTAATCCTCAAGGTTATTTGGTACAGTTCTTAGTAATCCTCAAGTGATATGACTTCTGTTATTTGCACAGTTCTTAATAATCCTCAAAATTATATGACTTCTGTTATTTGGTACAGTTCTTAAATCCTCAATAATTGACTCTTATTTGAATTTTGGTTGCAAGTTCCTCATATGACTTCTGTTATTTGGTACAGTTCTTAGTAATCCTCAAGTGATATGACTTCTGTTATTTGGTACAGTTCTTAGTAATTCTCAAGTGATATGACTTCTGTTATTTGGTACAGTTCTTAATAATTCTCAAGTTATATGACTTCCTGTTATTTGGCAGTTCTTAGTAATCCTCAAGTGATATGACTTCATTATTTGGTACCTTAGTAATCCTCCAAGATATGACTTCTGTTATTTGGTACAGTTCTTAGTAATCCTCAAAATTGATATGACTTCTGTTATTTGGTACAGTTCTTAGTAATTCTCCAAGTTATATGACTTGTTATTTGGTACAGTTCTTAGTAATCCTCAAGTGATATGACTTCTGTTATTTGGTACAGTTCTTGTAATCCTCAAGTGATATGACTTCTGTTATTTGGTACAGTTCTTAATAATTCTCAAGTGATATGACTTCTGTTATTTGGTACAGTTCTTAGTAATCCTCAAGTGATATGACTTCTGTTATTTGGTACAGTTCTTAGTAATAATCCTTCTGTTATTTGGTACCAGTGATATTCTCAGACTTCTGTTATTTGGTACAGTTCTTAATAATCCTCAAGTTGTATGACTTGATACTTTTATTTGGTACAGTTCTTAATCCTCAAGTGATATGACTTCTGTTATTTGGTAATTCTCTTGGTAATCCTCAAGGATATGACTTCTGTTATTTGGTACAGTTCTTAGTAATCCTCAAGTGATATGACTTCTGTTATTTGGTACAGTTCTTTAATCCTCAAGTGATGACTTCTGTTATTTGGTATTCTTAGTAATTCTCAAGTTATATGACTTCTGTTATTTGGTACAGTTCTTAGTAATCCTCAAGTGATATGATTTGGTACTTCTTAGTAATTCTCTCAAGTTTATGGTTATTTGGTACAGTTCTTAGTAATCCTCAAGTGATATGACTTCTGTTATTTGCACAGTTCTTAGTAATTCTCAAGTTATATGACTTCTGTTATTTGGTACAGTTCTTAGTAATCCTCAAGTATATGACCTTATTTGGTACAGTTCTTAGTAATCCTCAAGTGATATGACTTCTGTTATTTGGTACAGTTCTTAATGATCTCAAGTTATTTTCTGTTATTTGGTACAGTTCTTAGTAATCCTCAAGTGATATGACTTCTGTTATTTGGTACAGTTCTTATTAATCCTCAATGATAACTTCTGTTATTTGTATGTTCTTAATAATTTATATGACTTCTGTTATTTGGCACAGTTCTTAGTAATCCTCAAGGATATGACTTCTGTTATTTGGTGCAGTTCTTAGTAATCCTCAAGTGATATGACTTCTGTTATTTGGTACATACAGTTCTTTATATGACTCTGTTATTTGGTATAGTTCTTAGTAATCCTCAAGTGATATGACTTCATTATTTGGTACAGTTCTTAGTAATCCTCAAGATATGACTTCTGTTATTTGGTACAGTTCTTAGTAATCCTCAAGTGATATGACTTCTGTTATTTGTGATAGTTTAATAATTCTCAAGTTATATGACTTCTGTTATTTGGTACAGTTCTTAGTAATCCTCAAGTGATATGACTTCTGTTATTTGGTACAGTTCTTAGTAATCTTCAAGTGATATGACTTCTGTTATTTGGTACAGTTCTTAATAATTCTCAAGTGATATGACTTCTGTTATTTGGTACAGTTCTTAGTAATCCTCAAGTGATATGACTTCTGTTATTTGGTACAGTTCTTAGTAATCCTCAAGTGATATGACTTCTGTTATTTGGTACAGTTCTTAGTAATCCTCAAGTGATATGACTTCTGTTATTTGGTACAGTTCCTTAGTAATCCTCAAGTGATATGACTTCTGTTATTTGGTACAGTTCTTAGTAATCCTCAAGTGATATGACTTCTGTTATTTGGTACAGTTCTTAGTAATTCTCAAGTGATATGACTTCTGTTATTTGGTACAGTTCTTATTAATCCTTCTGTTATTTGCAGTTCTATGATTGACTGTTATTTGGTACAGTTCTTAATAATCCTCAAGTGATATGACTTCTGTTATTTGGTACAGTTCTTAGTAATCCTCAAGTTATATGACTTCTGTTATTTGGTACAGTTCTTAGTAATCCCTCAAGTGATATGACTTCTGTTATTTGGTACAGTTCTTAGTAAATCCTCAAGTGATATGACTTCTGTTATTTGGTAAAGTTCTTAGTAATCCTCAGTGATATGGCTTCTGTTATTTGATACAGTTCTTAATAATCCTCAAGTGATATGACTTCTGTTATTTGTAATCCTCACATATGTTCTGTTATTTGGCACAGTTCTAGTAATATGATATCTGTTATTTGGTACAGTTCTTAGTAATCCTCAAGTGATATGACTTCTGTTATTTGGTACAGTTCTTAGTAATCCTCAAGTGATATGACTTCTGTTATTTGGTACAGTTCTTAGTAATTCTCAAGTTATATGACTTCTGTTATTTGGTACAGTTCTTAGTAATCTCACAGTCTCAGTGATATGACTTCTGTTATTTGGCACAGTTCTTAGTAATCCTCAAGTGATATGACTTCTGTTATTTGGTACAGTTCTTAGTAATCCTCAAGTGATATGACTTCTGTTATTTGGTACAGTTCTTAGTAATCCTCAAGTTATATGACTTCTGTTATTTGGTACAGTTCTTAGTAATCCTCAAGTGATATGACTTCTGTTATTTGGTACAGTTCTTAGTAATCCTCAAGTGATATGACTTCTGTTATTTGGTACAGTTCTTAATAATTCTCAAGTTATATGATTCTGTTATTTGGTACAGTTCTTAATAATCCTCAAGGATTGCCAGGACTTCTGTTATTTGGTACAGTTCTTAGTAATCCTCAAGTGATATGACTTCTGTTATTTGGTACAGTTCTTAGTAATCCTCAAGTTATATGACTTCTGTTATTTGGTACAGTTCTTAGTAATCCTCAAGTTATATGACTTCTGTTATTTGGTACAGTTCTAGTAATCCTCAGTAATCCCTTCAATTCTCCAAGATATGACTTCTGTTATTTGGTACAGTTCTTAGTAATCCTCAAGTGATATGACTTCTGTTATTTGGTACAGTTCTTAGTAATCCTCAAGTTATATGACTTCTGTTATTTGGTACAGTTTCTTAGTAATCCTCAAGTGATATGACTTCTGTTATTTTGGTACAGTTCTTAGTAATCCTCAAGTTCTTATATGACTTCTGTTATTTGGTACAGTTCTTAGTAATCCTCAAGTGATATGACTTCTGTTATTTGGTACAGTTCTTAGTAATTCTCAAGTGATATGACTTCTGTTATTTGGTACAGTTCTTAGTAATCCTCAAGTTATATGACTTCTGTTATTTGGTACAGTTCTTAGTAATCCTCAAGTGATGACTTCTGTTATTTGGTACAGTTCTTAGTAATCCTCAAGTTATATGACTTCTGTTATTTGGTACAGTTCTTAGTAATCCTCAAGTGATATGACTTCTGTTATTTGGTACAGTTCTAATAATTCTCAAGTTATATGACTTCTGTTATTTGGTACAGTTCTTAGTAATCCTCAAGATATATGACTTCTGTTATTTGGTACAGTTCTTAGTAATCCTCAAGTGATATGACTTCTGTTATTTGGTTCTTAGTAATCCCTCAGTTCTTAGTTTGGTACATTCTTAAGTTATATGACTTCTGTTATTTGGTACAGTTCTTAGTAATCCTCAAGTTATATGACTTCTGTTATTTGGTACAGTTCTTAGTAATCCTCAAGTGATATGACTTCTGTTATTTGGTACAGTTCTTAGTAATCCTTCTGTTATTTGGTACAGTTCTTAGTAATCCTGATATGACTTCTGTTATTTGGTACAGTTCTTAGTAATCCTCAAGGATATGACTTCTGTTATTTGGTACAGTTCTTAGTAATCCTCAAGTGATATGACTTCTGTTATTTGGTACAGTTCTTAGTAATCCTCCAAGTGATATGACTTCTGTTATTTGGTACAGTTCTTAGTAATCCTCAAGTGATATGACTTCTGTTATTTGGTACAGTTCTTAGTAATCCTCAAGTGATATGACTTCTGTTATTTGGTACAGTTCTTAGTAATCCTCAAGTTATATGACTTCTGTTATTTGGTACAGTTCTTAGTAATTCTCAAGTGATATGACTTCTGTTATTTGGCAGTTCTTAGTAATCCTCAAGTGATATGACTTCTGTTATTTGGTACAGTTCTTAGTAATCCTCAAGTTATATGACTTCTGTTATTTGGTACAGTTCTTAGTAATCCTCAAGTTATATGACTTGTTATTTGGTACAGTTCTTAGTATGATATTTTTATTTGGTACAGTTCTTAGTAATCCTCATTATGACTTCTGTTATTTGGTACAGTTCTTAGTAATCCTCAAGTGATATGACTTCTGTTATTTGGTACAGTTCTTAGTAATCCTCAAGTGATATGACTTCTGTTATTTGGTACAGTTCTTAGTAATCCTCTGATATGACTTGTTATTTGGTACAGTTCTTAATAATTCTCAAGTTATATGACTTCTGTTATTTGGTACAGTTCTTAGTAATCCTCAAGTGATATGACTTCTGTTATTTGGTACAGTTCTTAATAATTCTCAAGTTATATGACTTCTGTTATTTGGCAGAGTTCTTAGTAATCCTCAAGGATATGACTTCTGTTATTTGGTACAGTTCTTAGTAATCCTCAAGTGATATGACTTCTGTTATTTGGTACAGTTCTTCAGTAATCCTATTTGGATACAGTTCTTATGATCTTCAAGTGATATGACTTCTATTTGGTACAGTTCTTAGTAAATCCTCAAGTTATATGACTTCTGTTATTTGGTACAGTTCTTAGTAATCCTGCTATATGACTTCTGTTATTTGGTACAGTTCTTAATATTTGGTATGAGTTATTTGGTACAGTTCTAGTAATCCTCAAGTGATATGACTTCTGTTATTTGGTACAGTTCTTAGTAATCCTCAAGTGATATGACTTCTGTTATTTGGTACAGTTCTTATAATGATGTCCTTATTTGGTACAAGTTCTATAACCTTATGACTGTTATTTGGTACAGTTCTTAGTAATCCTCAAGTTATATGACTTCTGTTATTTGGTACAGTTCTTAATCCTCAAGTAATGACTTCTCAATAATGTTATATGACTTCTGTTATTTGGTACAGTTCTTAGTAATCCTCAAGTGATATGGACTTCGTTATTTGGTATGAGTAATCCCAAGGATATTTCTGTTATTTGGCACAGTTCTTAGTAATCCTCAAGTTATATGACTTCTGTTATTTGGTACATTCTTAGTAATCCCTCAGTGATATGACTTCTGTTATTTGGCACAGTTCTTAGTAATCCTCAAGATATGACTTCTGTTATTTGGTACAGTTTAGTAATCCTCAATATGATTCTCATTTGGTACAGTTCTAGTAATCCTCAAGATATGACTTCTGTTATTTGGTACAGTTCTTAGTAATCCTCAAGTGATATGACTTCTGTTATTTGGTACAGTTCTTAGTAATCCTCAAGTGATATGACTTCTGTTATTTGGTACAGTTCTTAGTAATTCTCAAGTTATATGACTTCTGTTATTTGATACAGTTCTTAGTAATCCTCAAGTGATATGACTTCTGTTATTTGGTACAGTTCTTAGTAATTCTCAAGTGATATGACTTCTGTTATTTGGTACAGTTCTTAGTAATCCTCAAGTGATATGACTTCTGTTATTTGGTACAGTTCTTAGTAATTCTCAAGTGATATGACTTCTGTTATTTGGTACAGTTCTTAATAATTTGTTATCAAGTTATATGACTTCTGTTATTTGGTACAGTTCTTAGTAATCCTCAAGTGATATGATTCTGTTATTTGGTACAGTTCTTCGTAACTGTATGATTTGTTATTTGGCACAGTTCTTAGTAATCCTCAATATGACTTCTGTTATTTTAAGTACAGATTAGTAATTCTCATGACTTCTGTTATTTGGTACAGTTCTTAGTAATCCTTGGTTATATGACTGTTATTTGTTCTTAGTACAAGTTCTTAGTAATTTGGCCTTCAAATCCTCAAGTGATATGACTTCTGTTATTTGGTACAGTTCTTAGTAATCCTCAAGTGATATGACTTCTGTTATTTGGTACAGTTCTTAATAATTCTCAAGTTATATGACTTCTGTTATTTGGTACAGTTCTTAGTAATCCTCAAGTGATATGACTTCTGTTATTTGGTACAGTTCTTAGTAATCCTCAAGTGATATGACTTCTGTTATTTGGTACAGTTCTTAGTAATCCTCAAGTGATATGACTTCTGTTATTTGGTACAGTTCTTAGTAATCCTCAAGTGATATGACTTCTGTTATTTGGTACAGTTCTTAATAATCCTCAAGTGATATGACTTCTTATTTGGTTGGTACAGTTCTTAGTAATCCTCAAGTGATATGACTTCTGTTATTTGGTACAGTTCTTAGTAATCCTCAAGTATGACTTCTGTTATTTGGTACAGTTCTTAGTAATTCTCAAGTTATATGACTTCTGTTATTTGGTACAGTTCTTAGTAATCCTCAAGTGATATGACTTCTGTTATTTGGTACAGTTCTTAATAATTCTCAAGTTATATGACTTCTGTTATTTGGTACAGTTCTTAGTAATCCTCAAGTGATATGACTTCTGTTATTTGGTACAGTTCTTAGTAATCCTCAAGTGATATGACTTCTGTTATTTGGTACAGTTCTTAGTAATCCTCAAGTGATATGACTTCTGTTATTTGGTACAGTTCTTAGTAATTCTCAAGTTATGATTCTGTTATTTGGTACAGTTCTTAGTAATCCTCAAGTGATATGACTTCTGTTATTTGGTACAGTTCTTAGTAATCCTCAAGTGATATTATATGACAGTTCTTAGTTATTTGTTATTTGGTACAGTTCTTAGTAATCCTCAAGTGATATGACTTCTGTTATTTGGTACAGTTCTTAGTAATTCTCAAGTTATATGACTTCTGTTATTTGGTACAGTTCTTAGTAATTCTCAAGTTATATGACTTCTGTTATTTGGTTTAGTAATCCTCAAGGATATGACTTCTGTTATTTGGTACAGTTCTTAGTAATCCTCAAGTGATATGACTTCTGTTATTTGGTACAGTTCTTAGTAATCCTCAAGTGATATGACTTCTGTTATTTGGTACAGTTCTTAGTAATCCTCAAGTGATATGACTTCTGTTATTTGGTACAGTTCTTAGTAATCCTCAAGTGATATGACTTCTGTTATTTGGTACAGTTCTTAGTAATCCTCAAGATTATATGACTTCTGTTATTTGGTACAGTTCTTAGTAATCCTCAAGTGATATGAATCTTCTGTTATTTGGTACAGTTCTTAGTAATCCTCAAGTGATATGACTTCTGTTATTTGGTACAGTTCTTAGTAATCCTCAAGTGATATGACTTCTGTTATTTGGTACAGTTCTTAATAATCCTCAAGTGATATGACTTCTGTTATTTGGTAAGTTCTTAGTAATCCTCAAGTGATATGACTTCTGTTATTTGGTACAGTTCTTAGTAATCCTCAGTGATATGACTTCTGTTATTTGGTACAGTTCTTAGTAATCCTCAAGTGATATGACTTCTGTTATTTGGTACAGTTCTTAGTAATCCTCAAGTGATATGACTTCTGTTATTTGGTACTAGTAATCCTCAAAGTGATATGACTTCTGTTATTTGTACAGTTCTTAGTAATCCTCAAGATATGACTTCTGTTATTTGGTACAGTTCTTAGTAATCCTCAAGTGATATGACTTCTGTTATTTGGTACAGTTCTTAGTAATCCTCAAGTGATATGACTTCTGTTATTTGGTACAGTTCTTAGTAATTCTCAAGTTATATGACTTCTGTTATTTGGTACAGTTCTTAGTAATCCTCAAGTGATATGACTTCTGTTATTTGGTACAGTTCTTAGTAATCCTCAAGTGATATGACTTCTGTTATTTGGTACAGTTCTTAGTAATCCTCAAGTGATATGACTTCTGTTATTTGGTACAGTTCTTAGTAATCCTCAAGTGATATGACTTCTGTTATTTGGTACAGTTCTTAGTAATCCTCAAGTGATATGACTTCTGTTATTTGGTACAGTTCTTAGTAATCCTGTTATTTGGTACAGTTCTTAGTGATATGACTTCTGTTATTTGGCACAGTTCTTAGTAATTCTCAAGTTATATGACTTCTGTTATTTGGTACAGTTCTTAGTAATCCTCAAGTGATATGACTTCTGTTATTTGGTACAGTTCTTAGTTCTTAGATAATTCTCAAGTGATATGACTTCTGTTATTTGGTACAGTTCTTAGTAATCCTCAAGTGATACTTCTGTTATTTGGTACAGTTCTTAGTAATCCTCATTTGACTTCTGTTATTTGGTACAGTTCTTAGTAATCCTCAAGTGATATGACTTCTGTTATTTGGTACAGTTCTTAATAATTCTCAAGTTATATGACTTCTGTTATTTGGTACAGTTCTTAGTAATCCTCAAGTGATATGACTTCTGTTATTTGGCACAGTTCTTAGTAATCCTCAAGTTATATGACTTCTGTTATTTGGTACAGTTCTTAGTTATCCTCAAGGATACAGTTCTGTTATTTGGCATTCTTAATAATTCTCAAGTTATATGACTTCTGTTATTTGGTACAGTTCTTAGTAATCCTCAAGTGATATGACTTCTGTTATTTGGTACAGTTCTTAGTAATCCTCAAGTGATATGACTTCTGTTATTTGGTACAGTTCTTAATAATTCTCAAGTTATATGACTTCTGTTATTGGTATAATCCTCAAGTGATATGACTTCTGTTATTTGGTACAGTTCTTAGTAATCCTCAAGTTATATGACTTCTATTATTTGGCAGTAATTCTCAGTTCTTCTGTTATTTGTTCTTATAATTCTCAAGTGATATGACTTCTGTTATTTGGTACAGTTCTTAGTAATCCTCAAGTGATATGACTTCTGTTATTTGGTACAGTTCTTAGTAATCCTCAAGTTATATGACTTCTGTTATTTGGTACAGTTCTTAGTAATCCTCAAGTGATATGACTTCTGTTATTTGGTACAGTTCTTAGTAATCCTCAAGTGATATGACTTCTGTTATTTGGTACAGTTCTTAGTAATTCTCAAGTGATATGACTTCTGTTATTTGGTACAGTTCTTAAGTAATATGACTTCTGTTATTTGGTACAGTTCTTAGTAATGTTATTTGTTATTTGGTACAGTTCTTAGTAATCCTCAAGTGATATGACTTCTGTTATTTGGTACAGTTCTTAATAATTCTCAAGTTATATGACTTCTGTTATTTGGTCTTAATAATTCTCCAAGTTACATTTCTTAGTAATCTTAATAATTCTCAAGTGATATGACTTCTGTTATTTGGTACAGTTCTTAGTAATCCTCAAGTGATATGACTTCTGTTTTTGTTTAATAATTCTCAAGTTCTGTTAGTTTGGTAATTCTTAGTAATCCTCAAGATATGACTTCTGTTATTTGGTACAGTTCTTAGTAATCCTCAAGTGATATGACTTCTGTTATTTGGTACAGTTCTTAGTAATCCTCAAGTGATATGACTTCTGTTATTTGGTACAGTTCTTAGTAATTCTCAAGTTATATGACTTCTGTTATTTGGTACAGTTCTTAGTAATCCTCAAGTGATATGACTTCTGTTATTTGGTACAGTTCTTAATAATTCTCAAGTTATATGACTTCTGTTATTTGGTACAGTTCTTAGTAATCCTCAAGTGATATGACTTCTGTTATTTGGTACAGTTCTTAGTAATCCTCAAGTGATATGACTTCTGTTATTTGGTACATTTTAATAATTCTCAAGTTATATGACTTCTGTTATTTGGTACAGTTCTTAGTAATCCTCAAGTGATATGACTTCTGTTATTTGGTACAGTTCTTAGTAATCCTCAAGTGATATGACTTCTGTTATTTGGTACAGTTCTTAGTAATCCTCAAGTGATATGACTTCTGTTATTTGGTACAGTTCTTAGTAATCCTCAAGTGATATGACTTCTGTTATTTGGTACAGTTCTTAGTAATACTCAAGTTATATGACTTCTGTTATTTGGTACAGTTCTTAATAATCCTCAAGTGATATGACTTCTGTTATTTGGTACAGTTCTTAGTAATTCTCAAGTGATATGACTTCTGTTATTTGGTACAGTTCTTAGTAATCCTCAAGTGATATGACTTCTGTTATTTGGTACAGTTCTTAGTAATCCTCAAGTGATATGACTTCTGTTATTTGGTACAGTTCTTAGTAATCCTCAAGTATATGACTTCTGTTATTTGGTACAGTTCTTAGTAATCCTCAAGTGATATGACTTCTGTTATTTGGTACAGTTCTTAGTAATCCTCAAGTGATATGACTTCTGTTATTTGGGTACAGTTCTTAGTAATCCTCAAGTGATATGACTTCTGTTATTTGGTACAGTTCTTAGTAATCCTCAAGTGATATGACTTCTGTTATTTGGTACAGTTCTTAGTAATCCTCAAGTGATACAGTTCTTACTTCTGTTATTTGGTACAGTTCTTAGTAATCCTCAAGTGATATGACTTCTGTTATTTGGCACAGTTCTTAATAATTCTCAAGTTATATGACTTCTGTTATTTGAGTAATCCTCAAGTGATATGACTTCTGTTATTTGGTACAGTTCTTAGTAATTCTCAAGTTATATGACTTCTGTTATTTGATACAGTTCTTAGTAATCCTCAAGTGATATGACTTCTGTTATTTGGTACAGTTCTTAGTAATCCTCAAGTGATATGACTTCTGTTATTTGGTACAGTTCTTAGTAATCCTCAAGTGATATGACTTCTGTTATTTGGTACAGTTCTTAATAATCCTCAAGTGATATGACTTCTGTTATTTGGTATTTGCAGTTCTTAGTAATCCTCAAGTGATATGACTTCTGTTATTTGGTACAGTTCTTAGTAATCCTCAAGTGATATGACTTCTGTTATTTGGTACAGTTCTTAGTGATATGACTTATGACTTCTGTTATTTGGTACAGTTCTTTAGTAATCCCTCAAGTGATATGACTTCTGTTATTTGGTACAGTTCTTAGTAAATCCTCAAGTTATATGACTCCTGTTATTTGGCACAGTTCTTAGTAATCCTCAAGTTATATGACTTCTGTTATTTGGTACAGTTCTTAGTAATCCTCAAGTGATATGACTTCTGTTATTTGGTACAGTTCTTAGTAATCCTCAAGTGATATGACTTCTGTTATTTGGTACAGTTCTTAGTAATATCAAGATATGACTTCTGTTATTTGGCACAGTTCTTTAGTAATCCTCAAGTGATATGACTTCTGTTATTTGGTACAGTTCTTAGTAATCCTCAAGTGATATGACTTCTGTTATTTGGTACAGTTCTTAGTAATCCTCAAGTGATATGACTTCTGTTATTTGGTACAGTTCTTAGTAATCCTCAAGTGATATGACTTCTGTTATTTGGTACAGTTCTTAGTAATCCTCAAGTGATATGACTTGTGTTATTTGGTACAGTTCTTAGTAATCCTCAAGTGATATGACTTCTGTTATTTGGTACAGTTCTTAGTAATCCTCAAGTGATATGACTTCTGTTATTTGGCACAGTTCTTAGTAATCCTCAAGTGATATGACTTCTGTTATTTGGTACAGTTCTTAGTAATCCTCAAGTTATATGACTTCTGTTATTTGGTACAGTTCTTAGTAATCCTCAAGTTATATGACTTCTGTTATTTGGTACAGTTCTTAGTAATCCTCAAGTGATATG
This sequence comes from Acanthosepion pharaonis, assembly GCA_903632075.3. NCBI lineage: Eukaryota > Metazoa > Mollusca > Cephalopoda > Sepiida > Sepiidae > Acanthosepion > Acanthosepion pharaonis. The sequence continues at coordinate 218,537 of CAHIKZ030005285.1, read as the reverse complement.
ACTTCTGTTATTTGGTACAGTTCTTAGTAATCCTCAAGTGATATGACTTCTGTTATTTGGTACAGTTCTTAGTAATCCTCAAGTGATATGACTTCTGTTATTTGGTACAGTTCTTAATAATTCTCAAGTTATATGACTTCTGTTATTTGGTACAGTTCTTAATAATCCTCAAGTTATATGACTTCTGTTATTTGGTACAGTTCTTAGTAATCCTCAAGTGATATGACTTCTGTTATTTGGTACAGTTCTTAGTAATCCCCAAAGATTATGACTTCTGACTTCTAATCCTCAATTATTTTCTGTTATTTGGTACAGTTCTTAGTAATCCTCAAGTGATATGACTTCTGTTATTTGGTACAGTTCTTAGTAATCCTCAAGTGATATGACTTCTGTTATTTGGTACAGTTCTCAGTAATCCTGTTATTCTCAAGTTCTTGATATGATATGACTTCTGTTATTTGGTACAGTTCTTAATAATTCTCAAGTTATATGACTTCTGTTATTTGGTACAGTTCTTAGTAATCCTCAAGTGATATGACTTCTGTTATTTGGTACAGTTCTTAGTAATCCTCAAGTGATATGACTTCTGTTATTTGGTACAGTTCTTAGTAATTCTCAAGTTATATGACTTCTGTTATTTGATACAGTTCTTAGTAATCCTCAAGTGATATGACTTCTGTTATTTGGTACAGTTCTTAGTAATCCTCAAGTGATATGACTTCTCTGTTATTTGGTACATTTGGTAATCCTCAAGTGATATGACTTATTTGGTACAGTTCTTAAATTCTCAAGTGATATGACTTCTGTTATTTGGTACAGTTCTAGTAATCCTCAAGTGATATGACTTCTGTTATTTGGTACAGTTCTTAGTAATCCTCAAGTGATATGACTTCTGTTATTTGGTACAGTTCTTAGTAATTCTCAAGTGATATGACTTCTGTTATTTGGTACAGTTCTTAATAATTCTCAAGTTATATGACTTCTGTTATTTGGTTTCAAGTGATACTTTAGGTTTCTTAGTAATCCTCAAGTGATATGACTTCTGTTATTTGGTACAGTTCTTAATAATCCTCAAGTGATATGACTTCTGTTATTTGGTACAGTTCTTAGTAATCCTCAAGTGATATGACTTCTGTTATTTGGTACAGTTCTTAGTAATTCTCAAGTTATATGACTTCTGTTATGTTATTTGGTACAGTTCTTAGTAATCCTCAAGTGATATGACTTCTGTTATTTGGTACAGTTCTTAGTAATCCTCAAGTTATATGACTTCTGTTATTTGGTACAGTTCTTAGTAATTCTCACAGTTCTTAAATATGACTTCTGTTATTTGGTACAGTTCTTAGTAATCCTCAAGTGATATGACTTCTTGTTATTTGGTGATATGACTTCTGTTATTTGGTACAGTTCTTAGTAATCCTCAAGTGATATGACTTCTGTTATTTGGTACAGTTCTTCTGTTATTTGGCTGAGTAATCCTCAAGTGATATGACTTCTGTTATTTGGTACAGTTCTTAGTAATCCTCAAGTTATATGGACTTCTGTTATTTGGCACAGTTCTTAATAATTCTCAAGTTATATGACTTCTGTTATTTGGTACAGTTCTTAGTAATCCTCAAGGATATGTGATATGACTTCTGTTATTTGGTTACAGTTCTTAGTAATCCTCAAGTGATATGACTTCTGTTATTTGGTACAGTTCTTAATAATTCTCAAGTTATATGACTTGTTATTTGGTACAGTTCTTAGTAATCCTCAAGTGATATGACTTCTGTTATTTGGTACAGTTCTTAGTAATCCTCAAGTGATATGACTTCTGTTATTTGGTACAGTTCTTAGTAATCCTCAAGTATGATTCTGTTATTTGGTACAGTTCTTAGTAATCCTCATGATATGACTTCTGTTATTTGGTACAGTTCTTAGTAATCCTCAAGTGATATGACTTCTGTTATTTGGTACAGTTCTTAATAATTCTCAAGTTATATGACTTCTGTTATTTGGTACAGTTCTTAGTAATCCTCAAGTGATATGACTTCTGTTATTTGGTACAGTTCTTAGTAATCCTCAAGTGATATGACTTCTGTTATTTGGTACATTTCTTAGTAATCCTCAAGTGATATGACTTCTGTTATTTGGTACAGTTCTTAATAATTCTCAAGTTATATGACTTCTGTTATTTGGTACAGTTCTTAATAATTCTCAAGTTATATGACTTCTGTTATTTGGTACAGTTCTTAGTAATCCTCAAGTGATATGACTTCTGTTATTTGGTACAGTTCTTAGTAATCCTCAAGTGATATGACTTCTGTTATTTGGTACAGTTCTTAGTAATCCTCAAGTGATATGACTTCTGTTATTTGGTGATATGATTCTGTTATTTGGTTACAGTTCTTAATAACCTCAAGTGATATGACTTCTGTTATTTGGTAGAGTTCTTAGTAATCCTCAAGTTATATGACTTCTGTTATTTGGTACAGTTCTTAGTAATCCTCAAGTGATATGACTTCTGTTATTTGGTACAGTTCTTAGTAATCCTCAAGTGATATGACTTCTGTTATTTGGTACAGTTCTTAGTAATCCTCAAGAGATATGACTTCTGTTATTTGGTACAGTTCTTAGTAATCCTCAAGTGATATGACTTCTGTTATTTGGTACAGTTCTTAATAATTCTCAGTTATATGACTTCTGTTATTTGGTACAGTTCTTAGTAATCCTCAAGTGATATGACTTCTGTTTTTTGGTACAGTTCTTAGTAATCCTCAAGTGATATGACTTCTGTTATTTGGTACAGTTCTTAGTAATCCTCAAGTGATATGGTACTTCTGTTATTTGGTACAGTTCTTAATAATTCTCAAGTGATATGACTTCTGTTATTTGGTACAGTTCTTAGTAATCCTCAAGTGATATGACTTCTGTTATTTGGTACAGTTCTTAGTAATTCTCAAGTGATATGACTTCTGTTATTTGGTACAGTTCTTAGTAATCCTCAAGTGATATGACTTCTGTTATTTGGTACAGTTCTTAAGTAATTCTCAAGTTATATGACTTCTGTTATTTGGTACAGTTCTTAGTAATCCTCAAGTGATATGACTTCTGTTATTTGGTACAGTTCTTAGTAATCCTCAAGTGATTCAGTTATTTTGGTACTTTCTTAGTAATCCTCATTTTCTGTTATTTGGTACAGTTCTTAATAATTCTCCTTCTGTTAAGTTCTTAGATAAGTGACTTCTGTTATTTGGTACAGTTCTTAGTAATCCTCAAGGATATGACTTCTGTTATTTGGTACAGTTCTTAGTAATTCTCAAGTTATATGACTTCTGTTATTTGGTACAGTTCTTAGTAATCCTCAAGTGATATGACTTCTACAGTTCTAGTAATCCTCAAGTGATATGACTTCTGTTATTTGGTACAGTTCTTAGTAATTTGGTACAGTTCTTAATCCTTATTTGGTAGTTCTTAATATATGACTTATGACTGTTATTTGGTACAGTTCTTAGTAATCCTCATGATAAGACTTCTGTTATTTGGTACAGTTCTTAGTAATCCTCAAGTTATATGACTTCTGTTATTTGGTACAGTTCTTAGTAATCCTCAAGTGATATGACTTCTGTTATTTGGTACAGTTCTTAATAATTCTCAAGTTATATGACTTCTGTTATTTGGTACAGTTCTTAGTAATCCTCAAGTGATATGACTTCTGTTATTTGGTACAGTTCTTAGTAATCCTCAAGTTATATGACTTCTGTTATTTGGTCTTAGTAATCAGTTCTTAGTAATCCTCAAGTGATATGACTGTTATTTGGTACAGTTCTGTTATTTGTTATTTGCACAGTTCTTAGTAATCCTCAAAGTGATATGACTTCTGTTATTTGGTACAGTTCTTAGTAATCCTCAAGTGATATGACTTCTGTTATTTGGTACAGTTCTTAGTAATCCTCAGTTATATGACTTCTGTTATTTGGTACAGTTCTTTAGTAATCCTCAAGTGATATGACTTCTGTTATTTGGTACAGTTCTTAGTAATCCTCAAGTGATATGACTTCTGTTATTTGGTACAGTTCTTTAATAATTCTCAAGTTATATGACTTCTGTTATTTGGTACAGTTCTTAGTAATCCTCATATATGACTTCTGTTATTTGGTACAGTTCTTAGTAATCCTCAAGTGATATGACTTCTGTTATTTGGTACAGTTCTTAGTAATCCTCAAGTGATATGACTTCTGTTATTTGGTACAGTTCTTAGTAATCCTCAAGTGATATGACTTCTGTTATTTGGTACAGTTCTTAGTAATCCTCAAGTGATATGACTTCTGTTATTTGGTACAGTTCTTAGTAATCCCTCAAGTGATATGACTTCTGTTATTTGGCACAGTTCTTAATTTTATATGACTTCTGTAATTTGCCAGTTCTTAGTGAATTCTCAAGTTATATGACTTCTGTTATTTGGTACAGTTCTTTAGTAATCCTCAAGTGATATGACTTCTGTTATTTGGTACAGTTCTTAGTAATCCTCAAGTGATATGACTTCTGTTATTTGGCACAGTTCTTAGTAATCCTCAAGTGATATGACTTCTGTTATTTGGTACAGTTCTTAATAATCCTCAAGTTATATGACTTCTGTTATTTGGTACAGTTCTTAGTAATCCTCAAGTTATATGACTTCTGTTATTTGGTACAGTTCTTTGTTATTTGTAATCCTCAAGGATATGACTTCTGTTATTTGGTACAGTTCTTAATAATCCTCAAGTTATATGACTTCTGTTATTTTGGTACAGTTCTTAGTAATCCTCAAGTGATATGACTTCTGTTATTTGGTACAGTTCTTAGTAATCCTCAAGTGATATGACTTCTGTTATTTGGTACAGTTCTTAGTAATCCTCAAGTGATATGACTTCTACTGTTATTTGGTACAGTTCTTAGTAATTCTCAAGTGATATGACTTCTGTTATTTGGTACAGTTCTTAGTAATCCTCAAGTTATATGACTTCTGTTATTTGGTACAGTTCTTAGTAATCCTCAAGTGATATGACTTCTGTTATTTGGTACAGTTCTTAGTAATCCTCAAGTGATATGACTTCTGTTATTTGGTACAGTTCTTAGTAATCCTCAAGTGATAATGACTTCTGTTATTTGCAGTACAGTTCTTAGTAATCCTCAAGTGATATGACTTCTGTTATTTGGTACAGTTCTTAATAATTCTCAAGTTATATGACTTCTGTTATTTGGTACAGTTCTTAGTAATCCTCAAGTGATATGACTTCTGTTGTTGGTACAGTTCTTATCCTCAAGTGATATGACTTCTGTTATTTGGTACAGTTCTTAGTAATCCTCATATGATTATAATCCTCAAGATAAGGATTCTGTTATTTGGTACAGTTCTTAGTAATCCTCAAGTGATATGACTTCTGTTATTTGGTACAGTTCTTAGTAATCCTCAAGTGATATGACTTCTGTTATTTGGTACAGTTCTTAGTAATCCTCAAGTGATATGACTTCTGTTATTTGGTACAGTTCTTAATAATTCTCAAGTTATATGACTTCTGTTATTTGGTACAGTTCTTAGTAATCCTCAAGTGATATGACTTCTGTTATTTGGTACAGTTCTTAATAATTCTCAAGTTATATGACTTCTGTTATTTGGTACAGTTCTTAGTAATCCTCAAGTGATATGACTTCTGTTATTTGGTACAGTTCTTAGTAATCCTCAAGTTATATGACTTCTGTTGGCTAATTTGGTACAGTTCTTAGTAATCCTCAAGTGATATGACTTCTGTTATTTGGTTTTCTTCTTAGATAATTCCTCAAGTTATATGACTTCTGTTATTTGGTACAGTTCTTAGTAATCCTCAAGTGATATGACTTCCTGTTATTTGGTACAGTTCTTAATAATTCTCAAGTTATATGACTTCTGTTATTTGGTGCAGTTCTTAGTAATCCTCAAGTGATATGACTTCTGTTATTTGGTACAGTTCTTGTAATCCTCAAGTGATATGACTTCTGTTATTTGGTACAGTTCTTAATAATTCTCAAGTTATATGACTTCTGTTATTTGGTACAGTTCTTAGTAATCCTCAAGTGATATGACTTCTGTTATTTGGTACAGTTCTTAGTAATCCTCAAGTGATATGACTTCTGTTATTTGGTACAGTTCTTAGTAATTCTCAAGTGATATGACTTCTGTTATTTTAACAGTTCTTAGTAATCCTCAAGTGATATGACTTCTGTTATTTGGTACAGTTCTTAGTAATCCTCAAGTGATATGACTTCTGTTATTTGGTACAGTTCTTAGTAATCCTCAAGTTATATGACTTCTGTTGTTATTTGGTACATTCTCCAATGATATGACTTCTGTTATTTGGTACAGTTCTTCAAGTGATATGACTTCTGTTATTTGGTTCTTAGTAATCCTCAAGTGATATGACTTCTGTTATTTGGCAGTTCTTAGTAATCCTCAAGTGATATGGACTTCTGTTATTTGGTACAGTTCTTAGTAATTCTCAAGTTATATGACTTCTGTTATTTGGTACAGTTCTTAGTAATCCTCAAGTGATATGACTTCTGTTATTTGGTACAGTTCTTAGTAATCCTCAAGTGATATGACTTCTGTTATTTGGTACAGTTCTTAGTAATCCTCAAGTGATATGACTTCTGTTATTTGGTACAGTTCTTAATAATTCTCAAGTTATATGACTTCTGTTATTTGGTACAGTTCTTAGTAATCCTCAAGTGATATGACTTCTGTTATTTGGTTTAGTTCTTAATAATCCTCAAGTGATATGACTTCTGTTATTTGGTATTCTTAGTAATCTTCAAGTGATTCTCAAGTTCCTCATATGACTTCTGTTATTTGGTACAGTTCTTAGTAATCCTCATGATATGACTTCTGTTATTTGGTACAGTTCTTAGTAATCCTCCAAGTGATATGACTTCTGTTATTTGGCACAGTTCTTAATAATTCTCAAGTTATATGACTTCTGTTATTTATTTGGTACAGTTCTTAGTAATCCTCAAGTGATATGACTTCTGTTATTTGGTACTGGTTCTTAGTAATCCTCAAGATATGATATGACTTCTGTTATTTGGTACAGTTCTTAGTAATTAGTAATCTCAAGTGATATGACTTCTGTTGTTTGGTACAGTTCTTAGTAATTCTCATTTGCAGTTATATGACTTCTGTTATTTGGTACAGTTCTTAGTAATCCTCAAGTGATATGACTTCTGTTATTTGGTACAGTTCTTAGTAATCCTCAAAGTGATATGACTTCTGTTATTTGGCAGTACAGTTCTTAGTAATCCTCAAGTGATATGACTTCTGTTATTTGGTACAGTTCTTAATAATTCTCAAGTTATATGACTTCTGTTATTTGGTACAGTTCTTAGTAATCCTCAAGTGATATGACTTTACTGTTATTTGGTATTCTTAGTAATCCTCAAGTGATATGACTTCTGTTATTTGGTACAGTTCTTAATAATTCTCAAATTATATGACTTCTGTTATTTGGTACAGTTCTTAGTAATCCTCAAGTGATATGACTTCTGTTATTTGTACAGTTCTTACAGTTCTTCTGTTTTTGGCACAGTTCTAATCCTCAAGTGATATGACTTCTGTTATTTGCACAGTTCCATTTGGTACAGTTCTTAGATAATCCTCAAGTGATATGACTTGGTTATTTGGTACAGTTCTTAATAATTCTCAAGTTATATGACTTCTGTTATTTGGTTCTTGGTACAGTTCTTCTGTTATTTGGCATTGTTCTTAAATCCTCAAGTGATATGACTTCTGTTATTTGGTACAGTTCTTAATAATCCTCAAGTGATTCTGTTATTTGGTACAGTTCTTAATAATTCTCATTTGCATTTGGTATAGTTCTTAGTAATCCTCCAAGTGATATGACTTCTGTTATTTGGTACAGTTCTTAGTAATTCTCAAGTTATGACTTCTGTTATTTGGTACAGTTCTTAGTAATCCTCAAGTGATATGACTTCTGTTATTTGGTACAGTTCTTAGTAATCCTCAAGTTATATGACTTCTGTTATTTGGTACAGTTCTTAGTAATCCTCAAGTTATATGACTTCTGTTATTTGGTACAGTTCTTAGTAATTCTCAAGTTATATGACTTCTGTTATTTGGTACAGTTCTTAGTAATCCTCAAGTGATATTTGACTTCTGTTATTTGGTACAGTTCTTAGTAATCCCCAAGTTGTATGACTTCTGTTATTTGGTACAGTTCTTAGTAATCCTCAAGTGATATGACTTCTGTTATTTGGTACAGTTCTTAGTAATCCTCAAGTGATGTCTTCTGTTATTTGGTACAGTTCTTAGTAATCCTCAGTGATATGACTTCTGTTATTTGGTACAGTTCTTAGTAATCCTCAAGTGATTCTGTTATTTGGTACAGTTCTTATGTAATTCTCAAGTTATATGACTTCTGTTATTTGGTACAGTTCTTAGTAATCCTCAAGTGATATGACTTCTGTTATTTGGTACAGTTCTTAATAATCCTCAAGTGATAAGACTTCTGTTATTTGGCATGTTCTTATTAATTCTCCAAGTTATGACTTCTGTTATTGATACAGTTCTTAATAATTCAAGTTATATGACTTCTGTTATTTGGTACAGTTCTTAGTAATCCTCCAAGTGATATGACTTCTGTTATTTGGTACAGTTCTTAGTAATCCTCAAGTGATATGACTTCTGTTATTTGGTACAGTTCTTAGTAATCCTCAAGTTATATGACTTCTGTTATTTGGTACAGTTCTTAATAATCCTCCATTATTATGACTTCTGTTATTTGGTTACCAGTTCTTAGTAATCCTCAAGTTATGACTTCTGTTGGTACAGTTCTTAATAATTCTCAAGTTATATGACTTCTGTTATTTGGTAGTTCTTAGTAATCCTCAAGTGATATGACTTCTGTTATTTGGTACAGTTCTTAATAATTCTCAAGTTATATGACTTCTGTTATTTGGTACAGTTCTTAGTAATCCTCAAGTGATATGACTTCTGTTATTTGGTACAGTTCTTAATAATTCTCAAGTTATATGACTTCTGTTATTTGGTACAGTTCTTAGTAATCCTCAAGTGATACCACTGTTATTTGGTACAGTTCTAGTAATCCTCAAGTGATATGACTTCTGTTATTTGGTACAGTTCTTAGTAATCCCCAAGTGATATGACTTCTGTTATTTGGTACAGTTCTTAGTAATCCTCAAGTGATATGACTTCTGTTATTTGGTACAGTTCTTAGTAATTCTCAAGTGATATGTCTTCTGTTATTTGGAACAGTTCTTAGTAATCCTCCAAGTGATATGTCTTCTGTTATTTGGTACAGTTCTTAGTAATCCTCAAGTTATATGACTTCTGTTATTTGGTACAGTTCTTAATAATTCTCAAGTTATATGACTTCTGTTATTTGGCAAGTTCTTAGTAATCCTCAAGTGATATTTGACTTCTCAAGGTTATTTGGTACAGTTCTTGTAATCCTCCATTGTGATGACTTCTGTTATTTGGTACAGTTCTTAGTAATCCTCAAGTGATATGATTTGGTACAGTTCTTATTAATTTGGACTTCTGTTATTTGTTCTTAATAATTCTCAAGTTATATGGACTTCTGTTATTTGGTACAGTTCTAGTAATCCTCAAGTGATATGACTTCTGTTGATTTGATGCAGTTCTTAATAATTCTCAAGTTATAAGACTTCTGTTATTTGGTACAGTTCTTAGTAATCCTCAAGGATATGACTTCTGTTATTTGCACAGTTCTATGACTTCTGTTGGCTGGTTCTTAAATCCTCAAGGATATGACTTCTGTTATTTGGCACAGTTCTTAATAATTCTCCAAAGTTATATTCAGTACAGTTCTTAGTAATCCTCATATGACTTCTGTTATTTGGTTTCAGTTCTTAGTAATCCTCAAGTTATATGACTTCTGGGTACAGTTCTTAGTAATCCCTCAAGTGATATGACTTCTGTTATTTGGTACACAGTTCTTAATAATTCTCAAGTTATATGACTTGTTATTTGTACAGTTCTTAGTAATCCTCAAGTGATATGACTTCCACCAATTTTGGTACAGTTCTAGTAATCCTCCAAGTGATATGATTTCTGTTATTTGGTACAGTTCTTAGTAACGTTCTCCAAGGATATGACTTCTGTTATTTAATTACAGTTCTTAGTAATCTCAAGTGATATGACTTCTGTTATTTGGTACAGTTCTTAGTAATCCTCAAGTGATATGATTCTGTTATTTGGCACAGTTCTTAAGTAATTCTCAAGTGATATGACTTCTGTTATTTGATACAGTTCTTAGTAATCCTCAAGTGATATGATTCTGTTATTTGGTACAGTTCTTAGTAATCCTCAAGTGATAGGACTTCTGGGTTATTTGGCAGCAGTTCTTAATATATGACTTCTGTTATTTGTATGACTTATTAATCCCTGTTATTTGGTACAGTTCTTAGTAATCCTCAAGGATAAGGACTTCTGTTGTTTCTTAATTTCTCAGTTATAGTTCTGTTAGTAATTCTTGACGTCCTCAAGTGATATGACTTCTGTTATTTGGTACAGTTCTTAATAATCCTCAAGTTATATGACTTCGTTATTTGGTACAGTTCTTAATAATTCTCAAGTGATATGACTTCTGTTATTTGGTACAGTTCTTAGTAATCCTCAAGTGATATGACTTCTGTTATTTGGTACAGTTCTTAGTAATCCTCAAGTGATATGACTTTGTTATTTGGCACAGTTCTTAGTAATCCTCAAGTGATAGTGACTTCTGTTATTTGGTACAGTTCTTAATAATTCTGTTGCATGACTTCAGCACTGGGTACAGTTCTTAGTAATCCCTGCTATGACTTGTTATTTGCACAGTTCTTAGTAATTCTTAAGTTATATGTCTTCTGTTATTTGGCATGACCTCAAGTAGATCTGTTATTTGGTACAGTTCTTAATAATTCTCAAGTTATAAGTGACTTCTGTTATTTGGCACAGTTCTTAGTAACCTCAAGTGATATGCGACTTTCAACAGTTCTTAGTAATTCTCAAGATATGACTTCTGTTTATTTGGTACAGTTCTTAGTAATCCTCAAGTGATATGACTTCTTCCAATAATTTCAAGTTATTTTGCTATTTGGTACAGTTCTTAGTAATCCTCCAAGTGATATGACTTCTGTTATTTGGTACAGTTCTTAATAATCCTCAAGTTTTGTTATTTGGTACAGTTCTTAGTAATCCTCAAGTGATATGACTTTCTCAATTTGGCACAGTTCTTAGTAATCCTCAAGTGATATGACTTCTGTTTTGGTACAGTTCTTAGTAATCCTCAAGTGATATGACTTCTGTTATTTGGTACGGTTCTTAGTAATCCTCAAGTCATTTGGCACAGTTCTTGGGGTAATCCTCAAGTGACTTCTGTTATTTGGTACAGTTCTTAGTAATTCTCAAGTTATATGACTTCTGTTATTTGGTACAGTTCTTAGTAATCCTCAAGTTATATGACTTCTGTTATTTGGTACAGTTCTTAATAATTCTCAAGTTATATGACTTCTGTTATTTGGTACAGTTCTTGTAATCCTCAAGTGATATGACTTCTGTTATTTGGTACAGTTCTTAGTAATCCTCAAGTGATATGACTTCTGTTATTTGGTACAGTTCTTAGTAATCCTCAAGTAATCCTCAAGTATATGGGACTTCTGTTATTTGGTACAGTTCTTAGTAATCCTCAAGTTACTTCTGTTATTTGGTACTTCTTATAATTCTCAAGTTATTTTCCTGTTATTTGATACAGTTCTTAATAATTCTCAAGATATGACTTCTGTTATTTGGTACAGTTCTTAATAATTCTCAAGTTATATGACTTCTGTTATTTGGTACAGTTCTTAGTAATCCTCAAGTGATATGACTTCTTATTTGGTACAGTTCTTAGTAATCCTCAAGTGATATGACTTCTGTTATTTGGCACAGTTCTTAGTAATCCTTATATGAATTGTTGTTCCTTCTCAAGTTATATGACTTCTGTTATTTGGTTCTTAGTAATCCTCAAGTATCTTATTTGGTAATCCTCAAGTGATATGACTTCTGTTATTTGGTACAGTTCTTAGTAATCCTCAAGTGATATGACTTCTGTTATTTGGCACAGTTCTTAGTAATTCTCAAGTGATATGACTTCTGTTATTCAGTACAGTTCTTAGTAATCCTCAAGTGATATGACTTCTGTTATTTGGTACAGTTCTTAATAATCCTCAAGTGATATGACTTCTGTTATTTGGTACAGTTCTTAATAATTCTCAAGTTATATGACTTGTTATTTGGTTTACAGTTCTTAGTTAATCCTGTTATCAAGTGATATGACTTCTGTTATTTGGTACAGTTCTTAGTAATCCTCAAGTGATATGACTTCTGTTATTTGGTACAGTTCTTAATCCTCAAATATGACTCATTTGGTACAGTTCTTAGTAATCCTAAGTGATATGTCTTCTGTTATTTGGTACAGTTCTTAGTAATCCTCAAGATATGACTTCTGTTATTTGGTACAGTTCTTAATAATCTCAAGTTATATGACTTCTGTTATTTGGTACAGTTCTTAGTAATCCTCAAGTTATATGACTTCTGTTATTTTGGTACAGTTCTTAGTAATCCTCAAGTGATATGACTTCTGTTATTTGGTACAGTTCTTAGTAATTCTCAAGTGATATGACTTCTGTTATTTAATACAGTTTCTTAGTAATCCTCAAGTGATATGACTTCTAGTTATTTGGTACAGTTCTTAGTAATCCTCAAGTGATATGACTTCTGTTATTTGGTACAGTTCTTAGTAATCCTCATTTGGTAGTGAATATGACTTCTGTTATTTGGTACAGTTCTTAATAATCCTCAAGTGATAAGTTTATTTGACTTCTTAATAATTCTCATTTGGGACTTCTGTTATTTGGTGCTTCTTAATCCTCAAGTTATATGACTTCTGTTATTTGGTACAGTTCTTAGTAATCCTCCAATATGATATGACAGTTCTAAAACTGTTATTTGGTACAGTTCTTAGTAATCCTCAAGTGATATGACTTCTGTTATTTGGTACAGTTCTAATAATTCTCAAGTTATATGACTTCTGTTATTTGTACAGTTCTTAGTAATCCTCAAGTGATATGACTTCTGTTTATTTGGTACAGTTCTTAATAATTCTCAAGTTATATGACTTCTGTTATTTGGTACAGTTCTTAATAATTCTCAAGTGATATGACTTCTGTTATTTGGTACAGTTCTTAGTAATCCTCAAGTGATATGACTTCTGTTATTTGTTGTACAGTTCTTAGTAATCCTCAAGGATATGACTTCTGTTATTTGGTACAGTTCTTAGTAATCCTCAAGTGATATGTCTTCTGTTATTTGGTACAGTTCTTAGTAATCCTCAAGTGATATGACTTCTGTTATTTGGTACAGTTCTTAATAATTCTCAAATTATATGACTTCTGTTATTTGGTACAGTTCTTAGTAATCCTCAAGTGATATGACTTCTGTTATTTGGTACAGTTCTTAATAATTCTCCAAGTTATATATGACTTCTGTTATTTGGTACAGTTCTTAGTAATCCTCAAGTGATATGACTTCTGTTATTTGATACAGTTCTTAATAATTCTCAAGTTATATGACTTCTGTTATTGGTACAGTTCTTCTTAGTAAACCCTCAAGATATGACTTCTGTTATTTTGGTACAATTCTTAGTAATCCTCGAAGTGATATGACTTCTGTTATTTGGTACAGTTCTTAGTAATCCTCAAGTGATATGACTTCTGTTATTTGGTACAGTTCTTAATAATTCTCAAGTTATATGACTTCTGTTGTTATTTGGTACAGTTCTTAGTAATCCTCAAGTGATATGACTTCTGTTATTTGGCAGTTCTTATAATCCTCAAGTGATATGACTTTTGTTATTTGGTGCAGTTCTTAGTAATCCTCAAGTGATATGACTTCTGTTATTTGGTACTCAGTTCTTAGTAATTCCTCAAGTTATATGACTTCTGTTATTTGGTACAGTTCTTAATAATTCTCAAGTTATATGACTTCTGTTATTTGGTACAGTTCTTAGTAATCCTCAAGTGGATATGACTTCTGTTATTTGGTACAGTTCTTAAGTAATCCTCAAGTTATATGACTTCTGTTATTTAATTTTGATTCTTAGTAATCCTCAAGTGATATGACTTCTGTTGTTGGTAAGTTCTTAATAATTCTCCAAGGATGATATGACTTCTGTTATTTGGTACAGTTCTTAGTAATCCTCAAGTGATATGACTTCTGTTATTTTGCACAGTTCTTAATAATTCTCAAGTTATGACTTCTGTTATTTTATACAGTTCTTAGTAATCCTCCAAGTGATATGACTTCTGTTGTTTGGTACAGTTCTTAGTAATCCTCAAGTGATATGACTTCTGTTATTTGGTACACAGTTCTGTTATTTGGTACAGTTCTTGAAAGTAATCCTCCAAGTTATATGACTTCTGTTATTTGGTACAGTTCTTAGTAATCACTCAAGTGATATGACTTGTTATTTGGTACGATTCTTAATAATTCTCAAAGTGATATGACTTCTGTTATTTGGTACAGTTCTTAGTAATCCTCAAGTGATATGACTTCTGTTATTTGGCACAGTTCTTAATAATTCTCAAAGTTATATGACTTCTGTTATTTGGTACAGTTCTTAGTAATCCTCAAGTGATATGACTTCTGTTATTTGGCACAGTTCTTAGTAATTCTCAAGTTATATGACTTCTGTTATTTGGTACAGTTCTTAGTAATCCTCCAAGTTATATGACTTCTGTTATTTGGTAGAGTTCTTAGTAATCCTCAAGTGATATGACTTCTGTTATTTGTACAGTTCTTAGTAATCCTCAAGTGATATCTGTTATTTGGCACAGTTCTTAACAATTCTCAAGTTATATGACTTCTGTTATTTGCACAGTTCTTAGTAATCCTCAAGTTATAGTGACTTCTGTTATTTATTTTTGATTCTTAGTAATCCTCAAGTGATATGACTTCTGTTATTTGGTACAGTTCTTAATAATTCTCAAGTTATATGACTTCTGTTATTTGGTACAGTTCTTAGTAATCCTCAAGTGATATGACTTCTGTTATTTTGGTACAGTTCTTAGTAATCCTCAAGTGATATGACTATTTATTTACTTGGTACAGTTCTTAGTAATTCTCAAGTGATATGTCTTCTGTTATTTGGTACAGTTCTTGTAATCCTCAAGGATATGACTTCGTTATTTGGTACAGTTCTTAGTAATCCTCAAGTGATATGACTTCTGTTATTTGGTACAGTTCTTAATAATTCTCGTTATATGACTTCTGTTATTTGGTACAGTTCTTAGTAATCCTCAAGTGATATGACTTCTGTTATTTGGTACAGTTCTTAGTAATCCTCAAGTGATATGACTTCTGTTATTTGGCACAGTTCTTAGTAATATGACTCAATTTGATACAGTTCTTATTATGTGACTTCTGTTATTTGGTACTAGTAATCCTTAACTTCAATTTGCTCAAGTTATATGATATGACTTCTGTTATTTGGCACAGTTCTTAGTAATCCTCAAGTGATATGACTTCTGTTATTTGGTACAGTTCTTAGTATTAATCCTCAAGTGATATGACTTCTGTTATTTGGTACAGTTCTTAATAATTCTCTCAAGTTATATGACTTCTGTTATTTGGTACAGTTCTTAGTAATCCTCCAAAGTGATATGACTTCTGTTATTTGGTACAGTTCTTAGTAATCCTCCAAGTAATATGACTTCTGTTGTTGGTACAGTTCTTAGTAATCCTCAAGTGATATGACTTCTGTTGTTGGTACAGTTCTTAATAATTCTCCAAGTTATATGACTTCTGTTGACTAGTACAGTTCTTAGTAATCCTCAAGTGATATGACTTCTGTTATTTGGTACAGTTCTTAATAATTCTCAGGATTATGACTTCTGTTATTTGGTACCAGTTCTTAGTAATCCTCAAGAGTGATATGACTTCTGTTATTTGGTACAGTTCTTAGTAATCCTCAAGTGATACTGACTTCTGTTATTTTAATTTTGCAGTTCTTAGTAATCACCTCAAGTGATATGACTTCTGTTATTTGGTACAGTTCTTAGTATTAATCCTCAAGTGATATGACTTCTGTTATTTTGGTACAGTTCTTAGTAATCCTCAAGAGTGATATGACTTCTGTTATTTGGTGCAGTTCTTATAATCCTCAAGTTATATGACTTCTGTTATTTGGTACAGTTCTTAGTAATCCTCAAGTGATATGACTTCTGTTATTTGGTACAGTTCTTAGTAATTCTCAAGTTATATGACTTCTGTTATTTGGTACAGTTCTTAGTAATCCTCAAGTGATATGACTTCTGTTATTTGGTACAGTTCTTAATAATCCTCAAGTGATATGACTTCTGTTATTTGGTACATTCTTAATTCTTAGTAATGACTCAAGTTCTTATAATCCTCCAAGACTTCTGTTATTTGGTACAGTTCTTAGTAATCCTCAAGTGATATGACTTCTGTTATTTGGTACAGTTCTTAGTAATCCTCAAGTGATATGACTTCTGTTATTTGATTAATAATTCTCAAGTTATATGACTTCTGTTATTTGGTACAGTTCTTAGTAATCCTCAAGTGATATGACTTCTGTTATTTGGTACAGTTCTTAGTAATCCTCAAGTTATATGACTTCTGTTATTTGGTACAGTTCTTAGTAATCCTCAAGTTATATGACTTCTGTTATTTAGTTCAGTTCTTAGTAATCCTCAAGTGATATGACTTCTGTTGTTTGGTACAGTTCTTAGTAATCCTCAAGTGATATGACTTCTGTTATTTGGTACAGTTCTTAGTAATCCTCAAGTGATATGACTTCTGTTATTTGGTACAGTTCTTAATAATCCTCAAGTTATATGACTTCTGTTATTTGGTACAGTTCTTAATAATCCTCAAGTGATATGACTTCTGTTGGTGCACAGTTCTTAGTAATTCTCAAGTTATATGACTTCTGTTATTTGGTACAGTTCTTAGTAATCCTCAAGTGATATGACTTCTGTTATTTGGTACAGTTCTTAGTAATCCTCAAGTGATATGACTTCTGTTATTTGGTACAGTTCTTAGTAATCCTCAAGTTATATGACTTCTGTTATTTGGTACAGTTCTTAATAATCCTCAAGTGATATGACTTCTGTTATTTGGTACAGTTCTTAGTAATCCTCAAGTGATATGACTTCTGTTATTTGGTACAGTTCTTAGTAATCCTCAAGTGATATGACTTCTGTTATTTGGTAATTCTCAGTTCTTAGTAATTCTTAATCCTCAAGTGATATGACTTCTGTTATTTGGTTTATGACTTCTGTTCTTAGTAATCCTCAAGTGATATGACTTCTGTTATTTGGTACAGTTCTTAGTAATCCTCAAGTTATATGACTTCTGTTATTTGGTACAGTTCTTAGTAATCCTCAAGTGATATGACTTCTGTTATTTGGTACAGTTCTTAGTAATCCTCAAGTGATATGACTTCTGTTATTTGGTACAGTTCTTAGTAATCCTCAAGTGATATGACTTCTGTTTTGGTACAGTTCTTAGTAATCCTCAAGTTATATGACTTCTGTTATTTGGTACAGTTCTTAGTAATCCTCAAGTTATATGACTTCTGTTATTTGGGTACTTCTTAGTAATCCTCATTTGACTTCTGTTATTTGGTACAGTTCTTAGTAATCCTCAAGTGATATGACTTCTGTTCTTAATTTCTCAAGTTATATGATTCTGTTATTTGTAATTCTTAGTAATCTCAAGTGATATGACTTCTGTTATTTGGTACAGTTCTTAGTAATCCTCAAGTGATATGACTTCTGTTATTTGGTTCTTAATAATTCAAGTGATATGACTTCTGTTAGTTTCTTAGTAATCCTCAAGTGATATGACTTCTGTTATTTGGTACAGTTCTTAGTAATCCTCAAGTTATATGACTTCTGTTATTTGGTACAGTTCTTAGTAATCCTCAAGTGATATGACTTCTGTTATTTGGTACAGTTCTTAATAATCCTCAAGTGATATGACTTCTGTTATTTCTTAGTACAGTTCTTCTGTTATTGTAATTCTCAAGTTATATGACTTCTGTTATTTGGTACAGTTCTTAGTAATCCTCAAGTGATATGACTTCTGTTATTTGGTACAGTTCTTAGTAATCCTCAAGTGATATGACTTCTGTTATTTGGTACAGTTCTTAGTAATCCTCAAGTGATATGACTTCTGTTATTTGGTACAGTTCTTAATAATCTCAAGTTATATGACTTCTGTTATTTGGTACAGTTCTTAGTAATCCTCAAGTGATATGACTTCTGTTATTTGGTACAGTTCTTAGTAATCCTCAAGTGATATGACTTCTGTTATTTGGTACAGTTCTTAATAATTCTCAAGTTATATGACTTCTGTTATTTGGTACAGTTCTTAGTAATCCTCAAGTGATATGACTTCTGTTATTTGGTACAGTTCTTAGTAATCCTCAAGTGATATGACTTCTGTTATTTGGTACAGTTCTTAGTAATCCTCAAGTGATATGACTTCTGTTATTTGGTACAGTTCTTAATAATTCTCAAGTGATATGACTTCTGTTATTTGGTACAGTTCTTAGTAATCCTCAAGTGATATGACTTCTGTTATTTGGTACAGTTCTTAGTAATCCTCAAGTTATATGACTTCTGTTATTTCTCAAGTTATATGTTCTTAGTAATCCTCAAGTGATATGACTTCTGTTATTTGGTACAGTTCTTAGTAATCCTCAAGTTATATGATATGACTTCTGTTATTTGGTACAGTTCTTAGTAATCCTCAAGTGATATGTCTTCTGTTATTTGGTACAGTTCTTAGTAATCCTCAAGTGATATGTCTTCTGTTATTTGGTACAGTTCTTAGTAATCCTCAAGTGATATGACTTCTGTTATTTGGTACAGTTCTTAATAATTCTCAATTCTTCTGTTAAGTCCTATATGACTTCTGTTATTTGGTACAGTTCTTAGTAATCCTCAAGTTATATGACTTCTGTTATTTCTTAGGTCCTCAGTTCTTATACAGTTCTTAATCCTCAAGTTATATGACTTCTGTTATTTGGTACAGTTCTTAGTAATCCTCAAGTGATATGACTTCTGTTATTTGGTACAGTTCTTAGTAATTCTCAAGTTATATGACTTCTGTTATTTAGTACAGTTCTTAGTAATCCTCAAGTGATATGACTTCTGTTAGTTTGGTATATGACTTCTGTTGTTTGTTCTTCTTAGTAATCCTCAAGTTATATGACTTCTGTTATTTGGTACAGTTCTTAGTAATCCTCAAGTGATATGACTTCTGTTATTTGGTACAGTTCTTAATAATCCTCAAGTGATATGACTTCTGTTATTTGGTGCAGTTCTTAGTAATCCTCAAGTGATATGACTTCTGTTATTTGGTACAGTTCTTAATAATCCTCAAGTGATATGACTTCTGTTATTTGGTACAGTTCTTAGTAATCCTCAAGTTATATGACTTCTGTTATTTGGTACAGTTCTTAATCCTCAATTCTCAAGTCCTCATATGACTTCTGTTATTTGGTACAGTTCTTAATAATTCTCAAGTTATATGACTTCTGTTATTTGGTACAGTTCTTAATAATTCTCAAGTTATATGACTTCTGTTATTTGGTACAGTTCTTAGTAATCCTCAAGTGATATGACTTCTGTTATTTGGTACAGTTCTTAGTAATCCTCAAGTGATATGACTTCTGTTATTTGGTACATTTCTTAGTAATCCTCAAGTGATATGACTTCTGTTATTTGGTACAGTTCTTAATAATTCCTCAAGTTATATGACTTCTGTTATTTGTACAGTTCTTAATAATCCTCAAGTGATATGACTTCTGTTATTTGGTACAGTTCTTAATAATTCTCAAGTGAATTCTCAGTTTGGGCGCAGTTCTTATAATCCTCCAAGTGATATGACTTCTGTTATTTGGTACAGTTCTTAGTAATCCTCAAGTGATATGACTTCTGTTATTTGGTACAGTTCTTAGTAATCCTCAAGTGTAATCCTCAAGTGATATGACTTCTGTTATTTTCGTAATCCTCAAGTATATGACTGTTATTTGTTTCTTAGTAATCCTCAAGTGATATGACTTCTGTTATTTGGTACATCCTCATGACTTCTGTTATTTGGTACAGTTCTTAATAATTCTCAAGTGATATGACTTCTGTTATTTGGTACAGTTCTTAGTAATCCTCAAGTGATATGACTTCTGTTATTTGGTACAGTTCTTAGTAATTCTCAAGTTATATGACTTCTGTTATTTGGTACAGTTCTTAATAATTCTCCAAATATGACCTGTTATTTGATTTTGTTCTTATAATCCTCAAGTGATATGACTTCTGTTATTTGGTACAGTTCTTAGTAATTCTCAGTTATATGACTTCTGTTATTTGGTACAGTTCTTAGTAATCCTCAAGTGATATGACTTCTGTTATTTGGTACAGTTCTTAATAATTCTCAAGTTATATGACTTCTGTTATTTGGTACAGTTCTTAGTAATCCTCAAGTGATATGACTTCTGTTATTTGGTACAGTTCTTAGTAATCCTCAAGTGATATGACTTCTGTTATTTGGTACAGTTCTTAGTAATCCTCAAGTGATATGACTTCTGTTATTTGGTACAGTTCTTAGTAATCCTCAAGTTATATGACTTCTGTTATTTGGTACAGTTCTTAAATCCTCAAGTGATATGACTTCTGTTATTTGGTACAGTTCTTAGTAATCCTCAAAGTGATATGACTTCTGTTATTTGGTACAGTTCTTAATAATTCTCAAGTTATATGACTTCTGTTATTTGGTACAGTTCTTAGTAATCCTCAAGTGATATGACTTCTGTTATTTGGTACAGTTCTTAGTAATCCTCCGATGATATGACTTCTGTTATTTGGTACAGTTCTTAATAATTCTCAAGTTATATGACTTCTGTTATTTGGTACAGTTCTTAGTAATCCTCAAGTTATATGACTTCTGTTATTTGGTACAGTTCTTAGTAATCCTCAAGTGAATTCTCCAGGTTATTTGGTACAGTTCTTAGTAATTCTCAAGTTATATTTCTGTTATTTGGTACAGTTCTTAGTAATCCTCAAGATATGATATGACTTCTGTTATTTGGTACAGTTCTTATAATCCTCAAGTGATATGACTTCTGTTATTTGGTACAGTTCTTAATAATTCTCAAGTTATATGACTTCTGTTATTTGGTACAGTTCTTAGTAATCCTCAAGTGATATGACTTCTGTTATTTGGTACAGTTCTTAATAATCCTCAAGTTCTTATATGACTTCTGTTATTTGGTACAGTTCTTAGTAATTCTCAAGTTATATGACTTCTGTTATTTGATACAGTTCTTAGTAATCCTCAAGTGATATGACTTCTGTTATTTGGTACAGTTCTTAATAATTCTCAAGTTATATGACTCCTGTTATTTGGTACAGTTCTTAGTAATCCTCAAGTTATTTCTGTTATTTGGTACAGTTCTTAGTAATTCTCAAGTTATATGACTTCTGTTATTTGGTACAGTTCTTAATAATTCTCAAGTTATATGACTTCTGTTATTTGGTACAGTTCTTAGTAATCCTCAAGTGATATGACTTCTGTTATTTGGTACAGTTCTTAGTAATTCTCAAGTTATATGACTTCTGTTATTTGGTACAGTTCTTAGTAATCCTCAAGTGATATGACTTCTGTTATTTGGTACAGTTCTTAGTAATCCTCAAGTGATATGACTTCTGTTATTTGGTACAGTTCTTAATAATTCTCAAGTTATATGACTTCTGTTATTTGGTACAGTTCTTAGTAATCCTCAAGTGATATGACTTCTGTTATTTGGTACAGTTCTTAATAATTCTCAAGTTATATGACTTCTGTTATTTGGTACAGTTCTTAGTAATCCTCAAGTGATATGACTTCTGTTATTTGGTACAGTTCTTAATAATCCTCAAGTTCTGTTATTTATGACTTCTGTTATGTTCTGTTATTTGGTACAGTTCTTAATAATTCTCAAGTTATATGACTTCTGTTATTTGGTTGTTCTTAGTAATTCTCTGTTATTTGGTACAAATAATTCTCAAGTTATATGACTTCTGTTATTTGGTACAGTTCTTAGTAATCCTCAAGTGATATGACTTCTGTTATTTGGTACAGTTCTTAGTAATCCTCAAGTGATATGACTTCTGTTATTTGGTACAGTTCTTAGTAATCCTCAAGTGATATGACTTCTGTTATTTGGTACAGTTCTTAATAATTCTCAAGTCCTTCTGTTATTTGGTACAGTTCTTAGATATGACTTCTGTTATTTGGTACAGTTCTTAGTAATCCTCAAGTGATATGACTTCTGTTATTTGGTACAGTTCTTAATAATTCTCAAGTGATATGACTTCTGTTATTTGGTACAGTTCTTAGTAATCCTCAAGTGATATGACTTCTGTTATTTGGTACAGTTCTTAGTAATCCTCAAGATATGATTCTGACTTAATAATTCTCAAGTTATTGACTTCTGGTACAGTTCTTAATAATCCTCAAGTGATATGACTTCTGTTATTTGGTACAGTTCTTAGTAATCCTCAAGTGATATGACTTCTGTTATTTGGTACAGTTCTTAATAATTCTCAAGTTATATGACTTCTGTTATTTGGTACAGTTCTTAGTAATCCTCAAGTTATATGACTTCTGTTATTTGGTACAGTTCTTAGTAATCCTCAAGTGATATGACTTCTGTTATTTGGTACAGTTCTTAGTAATCCTCAAGTGATATGACTTCTGTTATTTGGTACAGTTCTTAGTTCTTATTTGTAATCCTCAAGTGATATGACTTCTGTTATTTGGTACAGTTCTTAGTAATCCTCAAGTGATATGACTTCTGTTATTTGGTACAGTTCTTAGTAATCCTCAAGTGACTTCTGTTATTTAATTGCTTCTGTTATTTCAAGTGATATGACATTTGTTCTTAGTAATCCTCAAGTGATATGACTTCTGTTATTTGGTACAGTTCTTAATAATCCTCCAAGTGATATGATGACTTCTGTTATTTGGTACAGTTCTTAGTAATCCTCAAGTGATATGACTTCTGTTATTTGGTACAGTTCTTAGTAATCCTCAAGTGATATGACTTCTGTTATTTGGTACAGTTTTTAGTTCTTGTTATTTGCACAGTTCTAATCCTCAAGTGATATGACTTCTGTTATTTGGTACAGTTCTTAGTAATCCTCAAGTGATATGTCTTCTGTTATTTCTGTTATTTTAAGTGATATGTTCTTATTTGTAATCCTCTCAAGTGATATTTGACTTCTGTTATTTGGTGAGTTCTTAGTAATCCTCAAGTGATATGACTTCTGTTATTTGGTACAGTTCTTAATAATTCTCAAGTTATATGACTTCTGTTATTTGGTACAGTTCTTAGTAATCCTCAAGTGATATGACTTCTGTTATTTGGTACAGTTCTTAATAATCCTCAAGTGATATTCTGACTTCTGTTATTTTAGTAATCCTCAGTTCTTCTGTTAATTCCTCAAGTGATATGACTTCTGTTATTTGGTACAGTTCTTAATAATTCTCAAGTGATATGACTTCTGTTATTTGGTACTTCTGTTATTTGGTACAGTTCTTAGTAATCCTCAAGTGATATGACTTCTGTTTGGTACATTTGGTACAGTTCTTTAGTAATCCTCAAGTGATATGACTTCTGTTATTTGGTACAGTTCTTAGTAATCCTCAAGTGATATGACTTCTGTTATTTGGTACAGTTCTTAATAATTCTCAAGTTTTGGTATGTTCTTACTAATCTGTTATTTGGTATTTGGTACAGTTCTTAGTAATCCTCAAGTGATATGACTTCTGTTATTTGGTACAGTTCTTAGTAATCCTCAAGTGATATGACTTCTGTTATTTGGTTATTTGGTACAGTTCTTAGTAATCCTCAAGTGATATGACTTCTGTTATTTGGTACAGTTCTTAGTAATTCTCAAGTTATATGACTTCTGTTATTTGGTTTGATACAGTTCTTAGTAATCCTCAAGTGATATGACTTCTGTTATTTGTTTCTTTGTAATCCTCAAGTGATATGACAGTTTCTTAGTAATCCTCAAGTGATATGACTTCTGTTATTTGGTACAGTTCTTAGTAATCCTCAAGTGATATGACTTCTGTTATTTGGTACAGTTCTTAATAATTCTCAAGTTATATGACTTCTGTTATTTGGTACAGTTCTTAGTAATCCTCAAGTGATATGACTTCTGTTATTTGGTACAGTTCTTAAGTAATCCTCAAGTGATATGACTTCTGTTATTTGGTACAGTTCTTAGTAATCCTCAAGTGATATGACTTCTGTTATTTGGTACAGTTCTTAGTAATCCTCAAGTGATATGACTTCTGTTATTTGGTACAGTTCTTAGTAATCCTCAAGTGATATGACTTCTGTTATTTGGTACAGTTCTTAGTAATCCTCAAATAAGTTATTTGACTTCTAATTCTCATGTTATTTTCTGTTATTTTGGTACAGTTCTTAGTAATTCTCAAGTGATATGACTTCTGTTATTTGGTACAGTTCTTAGTAATCCTCAAGTGATATGACTTCTGTTATTTACAGTTCTTAGTAATCCTCAAGTCTTACTTCTGTTATTTAATTCTTAGTCATTCTTATATGACTTCTTTAGTATTTGGATATGACTTCTGTTATTTGTTTCTTAATAATTCTCAAGTTATATGACTTCTGTTATTTGGTACAGTTCTTAGTAATCCTCAAGTGATATGACTTCTGTTATTTGGTACAGTTCTTAGTAATTCTCAAGTTATATGACTTCTGTTATTTGGTTTACAGTTCTTAGTAATCCTCAAGTGATATGACTTCTGTTATTTGGTACAGTTCTTAATAATTCTCAAGTTATATGACTTCCTGTTATTTTGGTTTGTTCTTAATAATCCTCAAGTTATATGACTTCTGTTATTTGGTACAGTTCTTAGTAATCCTCAAGTGATATGACTTCTGTTATTTGGTACAGTTCTTAGTAATCCTCAAGTGATATGACTTCTGTTATTTGGTACAGTTCTTTTCTGTTATTTGGTGCATTCTCAAGTTGATATGACTTCTGTTATTTGGTACAGTTCTTAGTAATCCTCAAGTGATATGACTTCTGTTATTTGGTACAGTTCTTAGTAATCCTCAAGTGATATGACTTCTGTTATTTGGTACAGTTCTTAATAATTCTCAAGTTATATGACTTCTGTTATTTGGTTACATTTGTTCTTAATAATCCTCAAGTTATATGACTTCTGTTATTTGGTACAGTTCTTAGTAATCCTCAAGTGATATGACTTCTGTTATTTGGTGCAGTTCTTATTAATCCTCAAGTTTATATGACTTCTGTTATTTGGTACAGTTCTTAGTAATCCTCAAGTGATATGACTTCTGTTATTTGGTACAGTTCTTAGTAATTCTCATATGATTATATGACTTCTGTTTATTTGGTACAGTTCTTAATAATCCTCAAGTGATATGACTTCTGTTATTTGGTGCAGTTCTTAGTAATCCTCAAGTGATATGACTTCTGTTGTTGGTACCAGTTCTTAGTAATCCTCCAAGTGATATGACTGTTGACTGGTACAGTTCTTAGTAATCCTCAAGTGATATGACTTCTGTTATTTGGTACTGATTTCTTAATAATTCTCCAAGTGATATGACTTCTGTTATTTGGTACGGATTCTTAGTAATCCTCAGTGATATGACTACTGTTATTTATTTTAGTTCTTAGTAAGCCTCCAAGTTAATATGACTTCTGTTATTTGGTACAGTTCTTAGTAATCCTCAAGTGATATGACTTCTGTTAACATTTGCAGTTCTGTAATCCTCAAGTAGACTTCTGTTATTTGGTACAGTTCTTAGTAATCTCCAAGTGATATGACTTCTGTTATTTGGTACAGTTCTTAGTAATCCTCAAGTGATATGACTTCTGTTATTTATTGCAATTTAATAATTCTCAAGTTATGACTTCTGTTATTTGGTACGATTCTTAGTAATCCTCCATTGATATGACTACTGTTTTTTGGTACCAGTTCTTAGTAATCCTCAAAGTGATATGACTTCTGTTATTTGATACAGTTCTTAGTAATCCTCAAGTGATATGACTTCTGTTATTTAATTTTGTTCTTAATAATTCTCAAAGTTATATGACTTCTGTTATTTGATTTTGATTCTTAGTAATCCTCAGTGATATGACTTCTGTTATTTGGTACAGTTCTTAGTAATCCTCAAGAAAGATATGACTTCTGTTGTTGGTGCAGTTCTTAGTAATCCTCAAGTGATATGACTTCTATTATTTGGTACGTTCTTAGTAATCCTCAAGTGATATGACTTCTGTTATTTGGTACCCAGTTCTTAGTAATTCTCAGTATGTTATATTGACTTCTGTTATTTTCTGTTGTTGGTACAGTTCTTAGTAATTCTCCAAGTTATATGACTTCTGTTATTTGGTGATTCTTGGTAATCCTCAAGTGATATGACTTCTGTTATTTGGTTTTAGTTCTTAGTAATCTCAAGTTATATGACTTCCTGATATTTGGTGCGGATCTTAGTAATCCTCAAGTTATGACTTCATTGTTGGTACAGTTCTTAGTAATCCTCAAGTGATATGACTTCTGTTATTTAGTAGAGTTCTTGTCCTCAAGTGATATGACTTCTGTTATTGGTACAGTTCTTAGTAATCCTCAAGGATTATGTGACTTCTGTTGTTGATTTTCGGTTCTTAGTAATCCTCAAGTGATATGATTCTGTTGTTTGTGCAGTTCTTAGTAATTCTCAAATTATATGACTTCTGTTATTTGATACGGTTTTGTAATCCTCCAGAGTTATAGGCTTCTGTTATTTTGGTACAGTTCTTAGTAATCCTCAAGTGATATGACTTCTGTTGGTACAGTTCTTAGTAATCCTCAGTGATATGACTTCTGTTGTTTGTTGCAGTTCTTAATAATTCTCAAGTTATATGACTTCTGTTATTTGGTACCAGTTCTTAGTAATCCTCAAGTGATATGACTTCTGTTTTTGGTACAGTTCTTAGTAATCCTCCAAGTGATATGACTTCTGTTATTTGGTGCAGTTCTTGGTAATCCTCCAAGTGATATGACTTCTGTTATTTGGTACCGATTCTAATAATTCTCCATTATATGACTTCTGTTATTTGGTACAGTTCTTAGTAATCCTCAAGTGATATGACTTCTGTTATTTGGTGCAGTTCTTAATAATTCTCAAAGTTATATGACTTCCTGTTATTTGGTACAGTTCTTAGTAATCCTCAGTGATATGACTTCTGTTTTTGGTACAGTTCTTAAGTAATCCTCAAGTGATACTTACTTCTGTTATTTGGTACAGTTCATAGTAATCCTCAAGTGATATGACTTCTGTTATTTGGTTCCAGTTCTTAATAATTCTCAGGTTATATGACTTCTGTTATTTGCAGTTCTTAGTTTAGGTTATATGACCTCAAGTACGATTATTAAGACTTCAAGTGTTATTTTGGTGCAGTTCTTAGTAATCCTCAAGTTATATGATATTTGTGAATCCTCAAATCTGTTATTTGGTACATTTCTTAAGTAATCCTCAAGTGATATGACTTCTGTTATTTGGTACAGTTCTTGTGTAATCCTCAAGTGATACAACTTCTGTTATTTGGTACAGTTCTTAATAATTCTCCAGTTATATGACTTCTGTTATTTTTCTCCAAGGTACGGTTCTTAGTAATCCTCAAGTGATATGATTCTGTTATTTGGTTTGCAGTTCTTAAATTCCTCCAAGTTATATGATTTGGTACAGTTCTTATTAATTCTCAGGATTATTTATTTGTTCTTAAGTAATCCTCAAGTGATATGACTACTGTTATTTGAATTTTTGTTCTTAGTAATCCCTCAAGTGATATGACTTCTGTTATTTGGTACGGTTCTTAGTAATCCTCAAGTGATGTGACTTCCTTATTTGGTACCAGTTCTTAGTAATCCTCAAGTGATTCTGTTATTTGACTTCTTAGTAATCCTCAAATTGATATATTTGTTATTTAGTGCAGTTCTTAGTAATCCTCAAGTGATATGACTTCTGTTATTTGGTACGGTTCTTAGTAATCCTCAGTGATATGACTTCTGTTATTTGGTACAGTTCTTAGTGATCCTCAAATTGATATGACTTCTGTTTTTGGTGCAGTTCTTAGTAATCCTCAAATGATATGACTTCTACTGTTATTTTGGTACAGTTCTTAGTAATCCTCAGAGTGATATGACTTCTGTTATTTGGTGCAGTTCTTAATAATTCTCAAGTTATATGACTTCTGTTATTTGGTACAGTTCTTAGTAATCCTCAATCCTTCTGTTGGTGCAGTTCTTAGTAATCCTCAAGTGATATGACTTCTGTTTTTGGTATAGTTCTTAATAATTCTCAAGTTATATATTTCTGTTATTTTAGTGCAGTTCTTAAATCCTCAAGTGATATGACTTCCATATTTGGTACAGTTCTTAATCCTCAAGTGAAAACTTATTATTTAGTGCCTCAAGTGATATGACTTCTGTTGGTACAGTTTTGGCCATTTCAGTTATATGACTTCTGTTATTTGATACAGTTCTCAAGTAATCCTCCAAGTGATATGACTTCTGTTATTTGGTGCAGTTCTTAGTAATCCTCAAGTGATATGACTTCTGTTATTTAATTTTCCAGTTCTTAATAATTCTCAAATTATATGACTTCTGTTATTTAGTACAGTTCTTAGTAATCCTTAAGTGATATGACTTCTGTTATTTGGTACAGTTCTTAATAATTCTCCAAGTTATATGACTTCTGTTGTACATTCTTAAGTAATCCTCAAGTGATATGACTTCGTATTTGGTACTCGGAGTTCTTTAGTAATCCTCAAGTGATATGACTTCATTTATTTGGTGCAGTTCTTAATAATTCTCAGTTCTTACTGTTATTTAGTTACTGTTCTCAAAGTTATATGACTTCTGTTATTTGGTACAGTTCTTAGTAATCCTCAGTTGATATGACTTCTGTTGTTGGTACAGTTCTTAGTAATTCTCAGTACAGTTCTTCTTAGTAATCCTCAAGTGATATGACTTCTGTTATTTGGTACATTTCTTAGTAATTCCTCAATTTGTTGAATTCATGTTATGACTTCTGTTATTTGGTACAGTTCTTCTTAATTCTCAAGTTATGACTTCTGTTATTTGGTACAGTTCTTAATAATTCTCAAGTTATATGACTTCTGTTATTTGGTACGATTCTTAGTAATCCTCAAGTGATGACTTCTGTTATTTGGTACAGTTCTTAGTAATTCTCAAGTTATATGACTTCTGTTATTTCGTACAGTTCTTAGTAATCCTCAAGTTATATGACTTCTGTTATTTGGATTCTTACCTCAAGTTCTTCTGTTGTTGGTACAGTTCTTGGTAATCCTCCAGTCTGTTATTTGGTAGTTCTTATATCCTCAAGATAGGCTTCTGTTATTTTTTTGGTTATATGACTTCTGTTATTTATTTTAGTTCTTAATAATTCTCAAGTGTTATTTTGATGAGTTCTTAGTAATTCTCAAGTTATTTGGATACAGTTCTTATTAATCCTCAAGTGATATGACTTCTGTTATTTGGTACAGTTCTTAATAATTCTCCAAGTTATATGACTTCTGTTAACAGTGATTAATAATCCTCCAAGTGATAAACTTCTGTTATTTGGTACAGTTCTTAGTAATCCTCAAGTTATGTGACTTCTGTTATTTGGACTTCCTCAAGTTATTTCTGTTATTTGGTACAGTTCTTAATAAATCCTCAAGTTATATGACTTCTGTTATTTGGTACAGTTCTTAGTAATCCTCCAAGTGATATGACTTCTGTTATTTGGTACAGTTCTTAGTAATCCTCAAGTTATATGACTTCTGTTATTTGGTACAGTTCTTAATCCTCAAATTCTGTTATTTGGTACAAGTAATCCTCCAAGTATGACTTCTGTTATTTGGTACAGTTCTTAATAATTCTCAAGTTATATGACTTCTGTTATTTGGTACAGTTCTTAGTAATCCTCAAGTGATATGACTTCTGTTATTTGGTACAGTTCTTAGTAATTCTCAAGTTATATGACTTCTGTTATTTGGTACAGTTCTTAATAATCCTCAAGTGATATGACTTCTGTTATTTGGTGGATTCTTAGTAATCCTCAAGTGATATGACTTCTGTTATTTTGGTACAGTTCTTAGTAATCCTCAAGTGATATGACTTCTGTTATTTGGTACAGTTCTTGTAATCCTCAAGTGATATGACTTCTGTTATTTGGTCAGTTCTTAGTAATCCTCAAGTGATATGACTTCTGTTATTTGGTACAGTTCTTAGTAATCCTCAAAGTGATATGACTTCTGTTGTTTGGTACAGTTCTTAGTAATCCTCAAGTGATGACTTCTGTTATTTGGTTTCTTAGTAATCCTCAAGTGATAATTCTTCTTAGTAATCACTCAAGTGATATGACTTCTGTTATTTGGTACAGTTCTTAATAATTCTCAAGTTGTATGACTTCTGTTATTTGGTACAGTTCTTAGTAATCCTCAAATTGATGACTTCTGTTATTTGGTACAGTTCTTAAGTAATCCTCAAGTGATATGACTTCTGTTATTTGGTACATTTCTTAGTAATCCTCAAGTGATATGACTTCTGTTATTTGGTACGGTTCTTAATAATTCTCAAGTTATATGACTACTTCTGTTTGGTACAGTTCTTAATAATCCTCAAGTGATGATGACTTCTGTTATTTGGTGCAGTTCTTAAGTAATCCTCAAGTGATATGACTTCTGTTATTTGGTACAGTTCTTAGTAATCCTCCAAGTGATATGACTTCTGTTATTTGGTACAGTTCTTAGTAATCCTCAAGTGATATGACTTCTGTTATTTGGTACAGTTCTTAATAATTCTCAAGTGATATGACTTCTGTTATTTAGTACGGAGTTCTCAAGTTATAATTTCTCAAGTGATATGACTTCTGTTATTTGGTACGGTTCTTAATAATCCTCAAGTTATATGACTTCTGTTATTTGGTACAGTTCTTAGTAATCCTCAAGTGATATGACTAAGTTATGACTTTTGTTATTTGGTACAGTTCTTAATAATCCTCAAGTTATATGACTTCTGTTATTTGGTACAGTTCTTAGTAATCCTCAAGTGATAGTTTGGTAATTCTTAAATTCTCATATGACTTCTGTTTATTTGGTACAGTTCTTAGTAATCCTCAAGTGATATGACTTCTGTTGTTGGTACAGTTCTTAATAATTCTCAAGTTATATGACTTCTGTTATTTGGTACAGTTCTTAGTAATCCTCAAGTGATATGACTTCTGTTATTGGTACAGTTCTTAATAATTCCTCAAGTTATATGACTTCTGTTATTTGGTGCAGTTCTTAGTAATCCTCAAGTGATATGACTTCTGTTATTTGGTACAGTTCTTAATAATTCTCAATTGATATGACTTCTGTTATTTGGTACAGTTCTTAGTAATCCTCAAGTGTATGACTTCTGTTATTTGGTACAGTTCTTAATAATTCCTCAAGTGATATGACTTCTGTTATTTGGTACAGTTCTTAGTAATCCTCAAGTGATATGACTTCTGTTATTTGGTACAGTTCTTAGTAATCCTCAAAGTGATATGACTTCTGTTATTTGGTAATCCTCAAGTTATGACTTCTGTTATTTGGTAATTCTTAGTAATCTCAAGTTATATGACTTCTGTTATTTGGTACAGTTCTTAATAATTCTCAAGTTATATGACTTCTGTTATTTGGTACAGTTCTTAGTAATCCTCAAGTGATATTTACTTCTGTTTCTCAAGTTATATGACTTCTGTTATTTGTTCTTAATAATCCTCAAGTGATATGACTTCTGTTTTTGTTTGGTTTGGTACATTTGTTTCTTAGTAATCCTCAAAGTGATATGACTTCTGTTATTTGGTACAGTTCTTAGTAATCCTCAAGTGATATGACTTCTGTTATTTGGTTTGCAGTTCTTAGTAATCCTCAAAGTGATATGACTTCTGTTATTTGGTTTTGGTTCTTAGTAATATCCTCAAGTGATGACTTCTGTTATTTGGTACAGTTCTTAGTAATCCTCAAGTGATATGACTTCTGTTATTTGGTACAGTTCTTAGTAATCCTCAAGTGATATGACTTCTGTTATTTGGTACAGTTCTTAGTAATCCTCAAGTGATATGACTTCTGTTATTTGGTACAGTTCTTAGTAATCCTCAAGTTATATGACTTCTGTTATTTAATTTACAGTTCTTAATAATTCTCAAGTTATATGACTTCTGTTATTTAGTACAGTTCTTAGTAATCCTCAAGTGATATGACTTCTGTTATTTGGGTACAGTTCTTAGTAATCCTCAAGTTATATGACTTCTGTTATTTGAATACAGTTCTTAGTAATCCTCAAGTGATATGACTTCTGTTATTTGGTACAGTTCTTAGTAATCCTCAAGTGATATGACTTCTGTTATTTGGTACAGTTCTTAATAATCCTCAAGTTATATGACTTCTGTTATTTGGTACAGTTCTTAGTAATTCTCAAGTTATATGACTTCTGTTATTTGGTACAGTTCTTAATAATCCTCAAGTTATATGACTTCTGTTATTTGGTACAGTTCTTAGTAATCCTCAAGTGATATGACTTCTTTTTGATACAGTTCTTAGTAATCCTCAAGTGATATGACTTCTGTTATTTGGTACAGTTCTTAGTAATCCTCAAGTGATATGACTTCTGTTATTTGGACAGATTCTTAGTAATTCTCAAGTGATATGACTTCTGTTATTTGGTACAGTTCTTAGTAATCCTCAAGTGATATGACTTCTGTTATTTGGTTTAGTTCTTAGTAATCCTCAAATTGATATGACTTCTGTTATTTGGTACAGTTCTTAGTAATCCTCAAGTGATATGACTTCTGTTATTTGGTACAGTTCTTAGTAATCCTCAAGTGATATGACTTCTGTTATTTGGTACAGTTCTTAGTAATCCTCAAGTGATATGTCTTCTGTTATTTGGTACAGTTCTTAATAATCCTCAAGTGATATGACTTCTGTTATTTGGTACAGTTCTTAATAATTCTCAAGTTATATGACTTCTGTTATTTGGTTCTTACCTCAGTTCTTAGTAATCCTCAAGTGATATGACTTCTGTTATTTTGGTTACAGTTCTTTAGTAATCCTCAAGTGATATGACTATTATTTGGTACAGTTCTTAGTAATCCTCAAGTGATATGACTTCTGTTATTTGGTACAGTTCTTAGTAATCCTCAAGTGATATGACTTCTGTTATTTGGTACGGTTCTTAGTAATTCTCAAGTTATATGACTTCTGTTATTTGGTACAGTTCTTAGTAATTCTCAAGTGATATGACTTCTGTTATTTGGTACAGTTCTTAGTAATCCTCAAGTGATATGACTTCTGTTATTTGGTACAGTTCTTAGTAATCCTCAAGTTCTATGACTTCTGTTATTTGGTATTTGGTACAGTTCTTACCTCCAAATGAGTTCTGTTATTTGGTACAGTTCTTAGTAATCCTCAAGTGATATGACTTCTGTTATTTGGTACAGTTCTTAGTAATCCTCAAGTTATATGACTTCTGTTATTTGGTACAGTTCTTAATAATCCTCAAGTTATATGACTTCTGTTATTTGGTACAGTTCTTAGTAATCCTCAAGTGATATGACTTCTGTTATTTGGTACAGTTCTTAGTAATCCTCAAGTGATATGACTTCTGTTATTTGGTACAGTTCTTAGTAATCCTCAAGTTATATGACTTCTGTTATTTGGTACAGTTCTTAATCCTCAAGTTATATGACTTCTGTTGGGTACAGTTCTTAGTAATCCTCAAGTGATATGACTTCTGTTATTTGGTACAGTTCTTAATAATCCTCAAGTGATATGACTTCTGTTATTTGGTACAGTTCTTAATAATTCTCCAAGTTATATGACTTCTGTTATTTGGTACAGTTCTTAGTAATCCTCAAGTGATATGACTTCTGTTATTTGCACAGTTCTTAGTAATCCTCAAGTGATATGACTTCTGTTATTTGGTACAGTTCTTAGTAATCCTCAAGTGATATGACTTCTGTTATTTGGTACAGTTCTTAATAATTCTCAAGTTATATGACTTCTGTTATTTGGTACAGTTCTTAGTAATCCTCAAGTTATATGACTTCTGTTATTTGGTACAGTTCTTAGTAATCCTCAAGTGATATGACTTCTGTTATTTGGTACAGTTCTTAATAATTCTCAAAGTTGATATGACTTCTGTTATTTGGTACCAGTTCTTAGTAATCCTCAGTGATATGACTTCTGTTATTTGGTACAGTTCTTAGTAATCCTTAATAATTCTCAAGTGATATGACTTCTGTTATTTGGTGCAGTTCTTAATAATCCTCAAGTGATATGACTTCTGTTATTTGGTACAGTTCTTAGTAATCCTCAAGTGATATGACTTCTGTTATTTGGTACAGTTCTTAGTAATCCTCAGTTATATGACTTCTGTTATTTGGTACAGTTCTTAGTAATCCTCAAAGTGATATGACTTCTGTTATTTGGTACAGTTCTTAGTAATTCTCAAGATATGATATTATTTGATACTTCTGTTCCTCATTTGGGTACAGTTCTTAGTAATCCTCAAGTGATATGACTTCTGTTATTTGGTACAGTTCTTAGTAATCCTCAGTTATATGACTTCTGTTATTTGGTACAGTTCTTAGTAATCCTCAAGTGATATGACTTCTGTTATTTGGTACAGTTCTTAGTAATCCTCAAGTGATATGACTTCTGTTATTTGGTACAGTTCTTAGTAATCCTCAAGTGATATGACTTCTGTTATTTGGTACAGTTCTTAGTAATCCTCAAGTGATATGACTTCTGTTATTTGGTACAGTTCTTAGTAATCCTCAAGTGATATGACTTCTGTTATTTGGTACAGTTCTTAATAATTCTCAAGTTATATGACTTCTGTTATTTGGTACAGTTCTTAGTAATCCTCAAGTGATATGACTTCTGTTATTTGGTACAGTTCTTAGTAATCCTCAAGTGATATGACTTCTGTTATTTGGTACAGTTCTTAATAATTCCTCATGATATGACTTCTGTTATTTGCACAGTTCTTAGTAATCCTCAAGTGATATGACTTCTGTTATTTGGTACAGTTCTTAATAATTCTCAAGTTATATGACTTCTGTTATTTATGCAGTTCTTAGTAATCCTCAAGTGATATGACTTCTGTTATTTGGTACAGTTCTTAATAATTCTCAAGTTATATGACTTCTGTTATTGGTACAGTTCTTAGTAATCCTCAAGTGATATGACTTCTGTTATTTGGTACAGTTCTTAGTAATTTCTGTTATTTGTACACAGTTCTTAGTGATATGACTTCTGTTATTTGGTTTGGTGCAGTTCTTAGTAATCCTCAAGTGATATGACTTCTGTTATTTGTACAGTTCTTAGTAATCCTCAAATTGATATGACTTCTGTTATTTGGTTTGATTCTTAGTAATCCTCAAGTTGTATGACTTCTGTTATTTGGTACCAGTTCTTAGTAATCCTCAAGTGATATGACTTCTGTTATTTGGTACAGTTCTTAATATTCCTCAAGTGATATGACTTCTGTTATTTGGTACAGTTCTTAATAATTCTCAAATTTATATGACTTCTGTTATTTGGTACAGTTCTTAGTAATCCTCAAGTTGATATGACTTCTGTTATTTGGTACAGTTCTTAGTAATCCTCAAGTGATATGACTTCTGTTGATATTAATTCTCAAGTCAGTTCTTAGTAATTCTTATTTAAGTTCTCCTCAAGTATGACTTCTGTTATTTGGTACAGTTCTTAGTAATCCTCAAGTGATATGACTTCTGTTATTTGGTACAGTTCTTAGTAATCCTCAAGTGATATGACTTCTGTTATTTGGTACAGTTCTTAATAATTCTCAGTTCATATGACTTCTGTTATTTGGTACAGTTCTTAGTAATCCTCAAGTGATATGACTTCTGTTATTTGGTACAGTTCTTAGTAATCCTCAAGTGATATGACTTCTGTTATTTGGTACAGTTCTTAGTAATCCTCAAGTGATATGACTTCTGTTATTTGGTACAGTTCTTAGTAATCCTCAAGTGATATGACTTCTGTTATTTGGTTTGAGTTCTTAATAATCCTCAAGTTATATGACTTCTGTTATTTGGTACAGTTCTTAATAATTCTCAAGTTATGACTTCTGTTACTTTCTGTTATTTCCATTATTGGTACAGTTCTTATTAATCCTCAAGTGATATGACTTCTGTTATTTGGTACAGTTCTTAATAATTCTCAAGTGATATGACTTCTGTTATTTGGTACAGTTCTTAATAATTCTCAAGTTATGACTTCTGTTATTTGGTACAGTTCTTGATAATCCTCAAGTTATATGACTTCTGTTATTTGGTACCCAGTTCTTAGTAATCCTCAAGTGATATGACTTCTGTTATTTGGTTGCAGTTCTTAATAATCCTCAAGTGATATGACTTCTGTTATTTGGTACAGTTCTTAGTAATTCTCAAGTGATATGACTTCTGTTATTTGGTTCTTAATAATCCTCAAGTGATAGTTCTGTTATTTGGTAAGTTCTTGGTAATCCTCAAGTGATATGACTTCTGTTATTTGGTACAGTTCTTAATAATCCTCAAGTGATATGACTTCTGTTATTTGGTAAAGTTCTTAGTAATCCTCAAGTGATATGACTTCTGTTATTTGGTACAGTTCTTAGTAATCCTCAAGTTATATGACTTCTGTTATTTGGTACAGTTCTTAATAATCCTCAGGACTTCTGTTATTTGGTACAGTTCTTAGTTATTTGGTTACAGTTCTTAGTAATCCTCAAGTGATATGACTTCTTGTTGTACATTTCTTCTTTCCTCAAGGTATGACTTCTGTTAGTTTCTTAATAATTCTCAAGTTATATGACTTCTGTTATTTGGTACAGTTCTTAGTAATCCTCAAGTGATATGACTTCTGTTATTTGGTACAGTTCTTAGTAATTCTCAAGGATTATATGACTTCTGTTATTTGGTAATCAGTTCTTTTGTTATTTGGTACGTTCTTAGTAATCCTCAAGTGATATGACTTCTGTTATTTGGTACAGTTCTTAATAATTCTCAAGTTATATGACTTCTGTTATTTGGTACAGTTCTTAGTAATCCTCAAGTGATATGACTTCTGTTATTTGGTACAGTTCTTAGTAATTCTCAAGTTATATGACTTCTGTATTTGGTAAGTTCTTAGTAATCCTCAAGTTATATGACTTCTGTTATTTGGTACAGTTCTTAATAATTCTCAAGTAATATGACTTCTGTTATTTAGTACAGTTCTTAGTAATCCTCAAGTATGACTTCTGTTATTTGGTACAGTTCTTAGTAATTCTCAAGTTATATGACTTCTGTTATTTGATACAGTTCTTAGTAATCCTCAAGTTATATGACTTCTGTTATTTAATTTGTTCTTAGTAATCCTCAAGTTATATGACTTCTGTTATTTGGTACAGTTCTTAGTAATCCTCAAGTGATATGACTTCTGTTATTTGGTTTGTTTCTTAGTAATCCTCAAGTGATATGACTTCTGTTATTTGGTACAGTTCTTAGTAATTCTCAAGTTCTTCTGTTATTTTTGTACAGTTCTTAATAATCCTCAAGTGATATGACTTCTGTTATTTGGTACAGTTCTTAGTAATCCTCAAGTGATATGACTTCTGTTATTTGGTACAGTTCTTAGTAATCCTCAAGTGATATGACTTCTGTTATTTGGTACAGTTCTTAGTAATCCTCAAGTGATATGACTTCTGTTATTTGGTACAGTTCTTAGTAATCCTCAAGTGATATGACTTCTGTTATTTGGTACAGTTCTTAGTAATCCTCAAGTGATATGACTTCTGTTATTTAGTACAGTTCTTAATAATTCTCCAAGTTATGACTTCTGTTATTTGGTACAGTTCTTAGTAATTCTCAAGTTATATGACTTCTGTTATTTGGTTTTTTGTTCTTAGTAATCCTCAAGTGATATGACTTCTGTTATTTGGTACAGTTCTTAGTAATCCTCAAGTGATATGACTTCTGTTATTTGGTACAGTTCTTAGTAATCCTCAAGTGATATGACTTCTGTTATTTGGTACAGTTCTTAGTAATCCTCAAGTGATATGACTTCTGTTATTTGGTACAGTTCTTAGTAATCCTCAAGTGATATGACTTCTGTTATTTGGTACAGTTCTTAATAATTCTCAAGTTATATGACTTCTGTTATTTGGTACAGTTCTTAATAATCCTCAAGTTATATGACTTCTGTTATTTGGTACAGTTCTTAGTAATCCTCAAGTTTCTGTTATTTGAATCCTCCAAGTGATATGACTTCTGTTATTTGGTACATTCTTAGTAATCCTCAAGTGATATGACTTCTGTTATTTGGTACAGTTCTTAATAATTCTCCAAGTTATATGACTTCTGTTATTTGGTACAGTTCTTAGTAATTCCTCAAGTGATATGACTTCTGTTATTTGGTACAGTTCTTAATGTCTCATATGACTTCTGTTATTTGTATGATTCTTAGTAATCCTCAAGTGATATGACTTCTGTTATTTGGTACAGTTCTTAGTAATCCTCCAAATTGATATGACTTCTGTTATTTGGTACAGTTCTTAACGTTTACTCAGTTATGACTTCTGTTATTTGGTACGGTTCTTAGTAATCCTCAGAGTGATATGACTTCTGTTATTTGGTACAGTTCTTAGTAATCCTCAAGTGATATGACTTCTGTTATTTATACAGTTCTATAATCCCCAAGTGATATGCTGACTTCTGTTATTTGGTACAGTTCTAGTAATCCTCAAGGATATGACTTCTAGTTATTTGGCAGTCTAGTAATCCTCAAGTGATAAGGACTTCTGTTATTTGGTGCCAGTTCTTAGTAATTTCAAGTTATATGACTTCTGTTATTTGATACAGTTCTGGTAACTTCAGTGATATGACTCCTGTTATTTGGTACAGTCTCTGGGGTAATCCTCAAGGATATGACTGTTATTTGGCACAGTTCTAATAATTCTCGTTATGACTTGCTATTTGGTACAGTTCTTGTAATCCTCAAGTGATGACTTCTGTTATTTGGTACAGTTCTTAGTAATCCTCAAGATATGACTTCTGTTATTTGCACAGTTCTTAGTAACTCAAGTGATATGACTCTGTTATTTGGTACAGTTCAGTAATTCTCGTTATATGACTTCTGTTATTTGGATACAGTTCTTAGTAATCCTCAAGTGATATGACTTCTGTTATTTCCAAGTGCTCTTATTACCTCAAGTTATATGACTCTATTATTTGGTACAGTTCTAAGTAATCCTCATGATATGACTTCATTATTTGGTACAGTTCTTAGTAATCCCTCAAGTGATATGACTTCTGTTATTTGGTACAGTTCTTAATAATTCTCAGGTTATATGACTTCTGTTATTTGATACATTCTTAGTAATCCTCAAGTGATATGACTTCTGTTATTTGGTACAGTTCTTAGTAATCTTCAAGTGATATGACTTCTGTTATTTGGTACAGTTCTTAATAATCAAGTTATATGACTTCTGTTATTTGGTACAGTTCTTAAT
This sequence comes from Acanthosepion pharaonis, assembly GCA_903632075.3. Taxonomy (NCBI): domain Eukaryota; kingdom Metazoa; phylum Mollusca; class Cephalopoda; order Sepiida; family Sepiidae; genus Acanthosepion; species Acanthosepion pharaonis. Next base: position 178,819 of record CAHIKZ030005285.1, on the reverse strand, counting down.
AATTCCTCAAGTTATATGATATTTCAGACAGTTCTTAGTTCTTTTGATATGATATTTGTTTCTTAGTAATCCTCAAGTGATATGACTTCTGTTGTTGGTACGGTTCTAGTAATCCTCAAGTGATATGACTTCTGTTATTTGGTACAGTTCTTAATAATTCTCCAAGTTATATGACTTCTGTTATTTAGTACAGTTCTTATAATCCTCCAGGTGATATGATTCTGTTGTTTGGTGCAGTTCTTAGTAATCCTCCAAGTGTTATGACTTCTGTTATTTGGTACAGTTCTTAATAATTCTCAAGTTATATGACTTCTGTTATTTTGGTACAGTTCTTAGTAATCCTCAAGTGATATGACTTCTGTTATTTGGTACCAGTTCTTTAGTAATCCTCAAGTTATATGACTTCTGTTATTTGGTACAGTTCTTACTAATCCTCAAGGATATATGACTTCTGTTATTTGGTACAGTTCTTAGTAATCCTCGTTATATGACTTCTTTATTTGGTACAGTTCTTAATGTAATCCTCAAGTGATGAAGGACTGTTATTTGGTACAGTTCTTAGTAATCCTCAAGTGATAAGACTTGTTATTTGGTACAGTTCTTAGTAATTCTCAAGTTATATGACTTCTGTTATTTGGTACAGTTCTTAGTAATCCTCAAGGATATGGGTACAGTTTAGTAATCCTGTTATGACTTTTTATTTGGTACAGTTCTTAGTAATCCTCAAGTGATATGACTTCTGTTATTTGGTACAGTTCTTAATAATCCTCAAGTTATATGCTTCTGTTATTTGGTACAGTTCTTAGTAATCCTCAAGGATATGACTTCTGTTATTTGGTACAGTTCTTAGTAATCCTCATGATATATGACTTCTGTTATTTGGTACAGTTCTTAGTAATCCTCAAGTTATATGACTTCTGTTATTTGGTACAGTTCTTAGTAATCCTCAAGTGATATGACTTCTGTTATTTGGTACAGTTCTTAATAATTCTCAAGTGATATGACTTCTGTTATTTGGTACAGTTCTTAGTAATCCTCAAGGATATGACTTCTGTTATTTTGGCATGCCTTAGTAATCCTCAAGTGATATGACTTCTGTTATTTGGTACAGTTCTTAATAATTCTCCAAGTTATATGACTTCTGTTATTTGACAGTTCTTAGTAATCCTCAGAGTGATATGACTTCTGTTTTTTTGGTACAGTTCTTAGTAATCCTCAAGTGATATGACTTCTGTTACTTGGTACAGTTCTTAGTAATCCTCCAAGTGATATGACTTCTGTTAATTGGTACAGTTCTTAATAATTCTCATGATATATGACTTCTGTTTGTTTGGTACAGTTCTTAGTAATCCTCAAGTTATGACTTCTGTTATTTGGTACGGTTCTGTTATTTTGATACAGTTCTTAGTAATCCTCAAGATATGACTTCTGTTATTTGGTACAGTTCTTAGTAATCCTCAAGTGATATGACTTCTGTTATTTGGTACAGTTCTTAGTAATCCTCAAGTGATATGTCTTCTGTTATTTGGTACAGTTCTCAAGTTATGACTTCTGTTAACTAGTACGGTTCAATCCTCAAGTGATATGACTTCTGTTATTTGGTACAGTTCTTAGTAATCCTCAAGTGATATGACTTCAGACAGTTCTTAGTAATCCTCATTATATGACTTCTGTTGTTGTTTGATTCTTAGTAATCCTCAAGTGATATGACTTCTGTTATTTGGTACAGTTCTTAGTAATCTCAAGTGATATGACGGTACAGTTCTTATAATCCTCAAGTGATATGACTTCTGTTATTTGGTACAGTTCTTAATAATTCTCCAAGTTATATGACTTCTGTTATTTGCACAGTTCTTAGTAATCCTCAAGTGATATGATTCTGTTATTTGAACATGTTCTTAGTAATTCTCCAAGTTATATGACTTCTGTTATTTGATACAGTTCTTAGTAATCCCTGCGATGAGCGACTTCTGTTATTTGGTACAGTTCTTAGTAATCCTCAAGACATGACTTCTGTTGTTGGTGCAGTTCTTAATAATCCTCAAGTTATATGACTTCTGTTATTTGGTACAGTTCTTAGTAATCCTCAAGTGATATGACTTCTGTTATTTGGTACAGTTCTTGGCCAATCCTCAAGTGATATGACTTCTGTTGGTTTGGTACATTTCTTAGTAATCCTCAAGTGATATGACTTCTGTTATTTGGTACAGTTCTTAGTAATCCTCAAGTTATATGACTTCTGTTATTTGGTACAGTTCTTAGTAATCCTCAAGTGATATGACTTCTGTTATTTGGGTACAGTTGGTAATCCTTAGTTCTGTTGTTACATCCTCAAGTGATATGACTTCTGTTATTTGGTACAGTTCTTAGTAATCCTCAAGTGATATGACTTCTGTTTTTGGTACATTTCTTAGTAATCCTCCAATAATGACTTCTGTTTTGGTACAGTTCTTAGTAATTCTCAAGTTATATGACTTCTGTTATTTGGTACAGTTCTTAATAATTCTCAGGTTATATGACTTCTGTTATTTGGTACAGTTCTTAGTAATCCTCCAAGTTATATGACTTCTGTTATTTGGTACAGTTCTTAGTAATCCTCAGGTGATATGACTACTGTTATTTGGTACAGTTCTTAGTAATCCTCAAGTGATATGACTGTTATTTGGTACAGTTCTTAGTAATCCTCAAGTGATATGACTTCTGTTATTTGGTACAGTTCTTAGTAACTCCTCAAGTGATATGACTTCTGTTATTACAGTTCTTAGTAATCCTCAAGTGATATGACTTCTGTTATTTGGTACAGTTCTTAGTAATCCTCAAGTTCTATATGACTTCTGTTATTTGGTACAGTTCTTAGTAATCCTCAAGTGATATGACTTCTGTTATTTGGTACAGTTCTTAGTAATCCTCATTTTTATGACTTCTGTTGGCGTTTTGATTCTTAATAATTTGGGATTATATGACTTCTGTTATTTGAATACAGTTCTTGTAATCCTCAGTTGATATGACTTCTGTTATTTGGTACAGTTCTAGTAATCCCAAGTGATATGACATTCTTAGTAATCCTTAAGTGATATGACTTCTGTACAGTTCTTAAGTTCTCAAGTTATGACTACTGTTATTTGGTACAGTTCTTAGTAATTCTCCAAGTTATGGACTTCTGTTATTTGGCACAGTTCTAGTAATCCTCAAGTGATATGACTTCTGTTATTTGGTGCAGTTCTTAGTAATCCTCAAGTGATATGACTTCTGTTATTTGGCAGTTTCTTAGTAATCAATACTCAAGTGATATGACTTCTGTTATTTGGTTCTTAATAATTCTCAAGTTATGACTTCTGTTATTTAGTACAGTTTCTTAATAATTCTCCAAGTTATATGACTTCTGTTATTTGGTACAGTTCTTAATAATTCTCAAGTGATATGACTTCTGTTATTTGGTACAGTTCTTAATAATTCTCAAGTTATAAGGGACTTCTGTTATTTGGTACAGTTCTTAGTAATCCTCAAGTGATATGGACTTCTGTTATTTGGTACAGTTCTTAGTAATCCTCAAGTGATATGACTTCTGTTATTCTTGTAATTCTCAGTTATATGACTTCTGTTTGTTGGTACAGTTCTTAGTAATCCTCAAGTGATATGACGCTTCTGTTATTTGGTACAGTTCTTAGTAATCCTCAAGTTATATGACTTCTGTTATTTGGTACAGTTCTTAATAATTCGCAAGTGATATGACTTCTGTTATTTGGTACAGTTCTAGTAATCCTCAAGTGATATGACTTCTGTTATTTGGTACAGTTCTTAGTAATCCTCAAGTGATATACTTCTGTTGGTACAGTTCTTAGTAATTCTCAAGTTATATGACTTCTGTTATTTGGTACACTTCTTAATAATCCTCAAGTTATATGACTTCTGTTGTTTGGTGCAGTTCTTAGTAATCCTCAAGTGATATGACTTCTGTTATTTGGTACAGTTCTTAGTAAATCCTCAAGTGATATGACTTCTGTTATTTGGTACAGGATTTCTTAGTAATCCTCAAGGATATGACTTCTGTTATTTGGTACAGTTCTTAATTTCCTCAAGTATGACTTCTGTTTGGTACAGTTCTTAGTAATCCTCAAGTGATATGACTTCTGTTATTTGGTACAGTTCTTAGTTATATCCTCAAGTGATTTGACAGTTCTGTAATTTGGATATGACAGTTCTTAAGAAAGTATGTCCTTAAATCCTCATGATATGACTTCTGTTATTTGGTACAGTTCTTAGTAATCCTTAAGTGATATGACTTCTGTTATTTGGTACAGTTCTTAGTAATTACTCAAGTTGTATGACTTCTGTTATTTGGTGATTCTTAGTAATCCTCAAGTGATATGACTTCTGTTATTTGAGTTTCAGTTCTTAGTAATCCTCAAGTGATATGACTTCTGTTATTTGGTACAGTTCTTAATAATTCTCCAGTTATATGACTTCTGTTATTTGGTACCAGTTCTTAATAATCCTCAAGTGATGACTTCTGTTATTTGGTACCAGTTCTGATTAATCTTCCATTGATATGACTTCTGTTAGTTTCTTAGTAATCCTCCATTGTGTAACTTCTGTAGGTACAGTTCCTCAATTGTGATATTTATTTTATTCTTAGTAATCCTCAAATGTTATTTGTTGGTACGGATAACAGTTCCTCAGTATATGACTTCTATTGTTGATTCTTATGATATGACTTCTGTTATTTGGTACAGTTCTTAGTAATCCTCAAGTGATATGACTTCTGTTATTTTGGTGCAGTTCTTGTTATCCTCAAGTATATGTTCTTTGTTGAGTACTTAGTAATCCTCAAGTGATATGACTTGTTATTTGACAGTTCTTAGTAATTCTCAGTTATCCTTCCTGAAGTGTTCTTATCCTCAAGTGATATTACGTTATTTGGTACAGTTCTTAATAATTCTCAAGTTATATGACTTCTGTTATTTGGTACAGTTCTTGTAGTAATCCTCAAGGAGATATGACTTCTGTTATTTGGCACAGTTCTTAGTAATCCTCAAGGATATGACTTCTGTTATTTGGTACAGTTCTTAGTAATTCTCAGTTATATGACTTCTTGTTATTTGATACAGTTCTTAGTAATCCTCAAGTGATATGACTTCTGTTATTTGGTACAGTTCTTAGTAATTCTCAAGTGATATGACTTCTGTTATTTGGTACGGTTCTAGTAATTCTCCGTTATATGACCTGTTATTTTACAGTTCTTAGTAATCCTCAGTTCTTCTGTTAGTAATCCTCATGATATGACTTCTGTTATTTGGTACAGTTGACTTCTGTTATTTGTTTTGAATAATCCTCAAGTGATATGACTTCTGTTATTTGGTACAGTTCTTAATAATTCTCAAGTGATATGACTTCTGTTATTTGGTACAGTTCTAGTAATCCTCCAAGTGATATGACTTCTGTTATTTTTTGTTCTTAGTAATTCTCAAGTTATATGACTTCTGTTATTTGATACAGTTCTTAGTAATCCTCAAAATTGATATGACTTTCTGTTATTTGTTTGATTCTTAATAATCCTCAAGTTATATGACTTCTGTTATTTGGCACAGTTCTTAGTAATCTCAAGTGATATGACTTCTGTTATTTGATACAGTTCTTAGTAATCCTCAAGTGATATGACTTCTGTTATTTGGTACGGTTCTTAGTAATCCTCAAGTGATATGACTTCTGTTATTTGGTACAGTTCTTAGTAATCCTCATGATATGACTTCTGTTATTTGGTACAGTTCTTAGTAATCCTCAAGTGATATGACTTCTGTTATTTGGTACAGTTCTTAGTAATCCTCAAGTTATATGACTTCTTGGTTATTTTTGGTACAGTTCTTAGTAATCCTCAAGTGATATGACTTCTGTTATTTGGTACAGTTCTTAGTAAATCCTTAAGTGATATGACTTCTGTTATTTGGTACAGTTCTTAATAATTCTCCAAGTTATATGACTTCTGACTTAATTTAAGTTCTTAGTAATCCTCAAGTGATATGACTTCTTTATTTGGTAAGTTCTTAGTAATCCTCAGTGATACTGACTTCTGTTATTTGGTACAGTTCCTCAAGTAGTGATCCTCAAGGATATTTGACAGTTCTGTTATTACTTCTGTTATTTGGTACAGTTCTTAGTAATCCCCTCAAGATAGACAGTTCTTGGCTATTCAAGTGATATGACTTTGTTATTTCGTACATTTCTTAGTAATCCTCAAGTGATATGACTTCTGTTATTTGGTACGGTTCTTAATAATTCTCAAGTTATATGACTTCTGTTATTTGGTGCAGTTCTTAATAATTCTCATGATATGACTTCTGTTATTTGGTACAGTTCTTAATAATTCTCAAGTTATATGACTTCTGTTATTTGGTACATTCTTAATAAATTCTCAAGTTATATGACTTCTGTTATTTGGTACAGTTCTAGTAATCCTCCAAGTGATAGACTTCTGTTATTTGGTACAGTTCTTAGTAATCCTCAAGTGATATGACTTCTGTTGTTTGTACAGTTCTTAGTAATCCTCCATTGATATGACTTCTGTTATTTGGTACAGTTCTTAGTAATCCTCAAGTTATATGACTTCTGTTATTTGGTACAGTTCTTAATAATTCTCAAGTTATATGACTTCTGTTATTTGCACAGTTCTTAGTAATCCTCCATTGATATGACTTCTGTTGTTGGGTACAGATCATGATATGACTTCTGTTATTTGGTACAGTTCTTAGTAATTTCTCAAGTGATATGATCTCTGTTATTTGGTACATTTCTTATTAATCCTCCAAGTGATATGACTTCTGTTACAGTTCTTGGTAATCCTCAAGTGATATGACAGTTCTAATAATCCTCAAGTGATATGACTTCTGTTATTTGGTACAGTTCTTAGTAATCCTCAAGTGATATGACTTCTGTTATTTGGTACAGTTCTTAGTAATTCTCAAATTATATGACTTCTGTTATTTGATACAGTTCTTAATGTCCTCAAGTTCTTAGTAATTTGGTACCTTAATAATTCTCAAGTTATATGACTTCTGTTATTTGTTCTTAGTAATCAGTTATGACTTCTGTTAATCTTAATAATTCTCAGTGATATGACTTCTGTTATTTGGGTACAGTTCTTAATAATCCTCAAGTTATATGACTTCTGTTATTGGTACAGTTCTTAGTAATCCTCAAGAATATGACTTCTGTTATTTGGTACAGTTCTTAGTAATCCTCAAGTGATATGACTTCTGTTATTTGGTACAGTTCTTTAATAATCCTCAAGTTATATGACTTCTGTTATTTGGTACAGTTCTTAGTAATTCCTCAAGGATATGACTTCTGTTATTTGGAATAGTTCTTAATAATTCTCAAGTTATATGATTTCATTGACTGGCAGTTCTTAGTAATCCTCAAGTTATATGACTTCTGTTATTTGGCACAGTTCTTAAAGTAATCCTCAAGTGATAAGTGACTTCTGTTATTTGGTACATTTCTTAGTAATCCTCAAGTGATATGACTTCTGTTATTGGTGCAGTTCTTAATAATTCTCAAGTTATATGACTTCTGTTATTTGGTATGTTCTTAATAATCCTCCAAGTTATATGACTTCTGTTATTTGGTACAGTTCTTAGTAATCTCAAGCTATATGACTTCTGTTTATTTGATACAGTTCTTAGTAAATCCTCAAGTGATATGGACTTCTGTTATTTGGTACATTTCTTAATAATCCTCAAATTATGACTTCTGTTATTTGGCACAGTTCTTAATAATTCTCAAGTTCTATGACTTTGTTATTTGCACAGTTCATAGTAATTCTCAGTGATATGACTTGTTATTTGGTACAGTTCTTAATAATTCTCAAGTTATATGACTTTATTTGATACCAGTTCTTAGTATCCTCAAGGATATGACTTTTTGTTATTTGGTACAGTTCTTAGTAATCCTCCAAGTGATATGACTTCTGTTATTTGAGTACAGTTCTTAGTAATCCTCAATTGATATGACTACTGTTATTTGGTACAGTTCTTAGTAATCCTCAAGTGATATGACTTCTGTTATTTGGTGCAGTTCTTTAGTAATCCTCAAGATATGACTTCTGTTATTTGGTACAGTTCTTAATAATTCTCAGTTATATGACTTCTGATGTTGGTACAGTTCTTAGTTCCTCATTTGGGTACAGTTCTTTAGTAATCCTCAAGTGATATGACTTCTGTTTATTTACAGTTCTTAGTAATTCTCAAGATATATGACTGTTATTTGGTACAGTTCTTAGTGATCCTCAAGTGATATGACTTCTGTTATTTGCAATAGTTTCTTAGTAATCCTCAAGTGATATGACTTCTGTTATTTGGTACAGTTCTTAATAATTCTCAAGATATGACTTCTGTTATTTGGTACAGTTCTTATAATCCTCAAGTGATATGACTTCTGTTATTTGGTACAGTTCTTAGTAATCCTCAAGTGATTCTGTTATGGTAAAGTTCTTAGTAATTCTCAGTTATTTCTGTTGCCCCGATACAGTTCTTAGTAATCCCTCAAGTGATATGACTTCTGTTATTTGGTACAGTTCTTAGTAATCCTCGTGATATGACTTCTGTTATTTGCACAGTTCTTAGTAATCCTCAAGGATATGACTTCTGTTATTTGGTACAGTTCTTAGTAATCCTCAGAGATATGACTTCTGTTATTTGGTACAGTTCTTAGTAATCCTCAAATTGATATGACTTCTGTTATTTGGAGTACAGTTCTTAATAATCCTCCAAGTGATATGACTTCTGTTATTTGGCAGTTCTTAGTAATCCTCTCGTTCTTATGATCTTCCAAGATATGACTTCTGTTATTTGGTACAGTTCTTAGTAATCCTCAAGTGATATGACTTCTGTTATTTGGTACAGTTCTTAGTAATCCTTAAGGATATGATGACTGTTATTTGGTACAGTTCTTAATAATTCTCAAGTTGATATTCTGTTATTTGACTTCTTATTAATCCTCAAAATTATTTTATTTGGTACAGTTCTTAGTAATCCTCAAGTGATATGACTTCTGTTATTTGTACAGTTCTTAATAATTCTCAAGTGATATGACTTCTGTTATTTGGTACAGTTCTTAGTAATCCTCAAGTTATATGACTTCTGTTATTTGGCACAGTTCTAGTAATCCTCAAGTGATATGGACTGTTATTTGGTACAGTTCTTAGTAATCCTCAAGATATGACTTCTGACTATTTGGTACAGTTCTTAGTAATTCTCCAAGTGATATGACTTCTGTTATTTGGTACAGTTCTTAGTAATCCTCAAGATATATGACTTCTGTTATTTGGTACAGTTCTTAGTAATCCTCAAGTGATATGACTTCTGTTATTTGGTACAGTTCTTAATAATTCTCAAGTTATATGACTTCTGTTATTTGGTACAGTTCTTAGTAATCCTCAAGTGATATGACTTTTATTTACAGTTCTTAGTAATCCTCAAGTGATATGACTTGTTATTTGGTACAGTTCTTAATAATTCAAGTTATATGACTTCTGTTATTTGGTACAGTTCTTAGTAATCCTCAAGTGATATGACTTCTGTTATTTGGTACAGTTCTTAGTAATCCTCAAGTGATATGACTTCTTGTTATTTGGCATAGTTCTTGATAATCCTCAAGTATTATGGGATTCTGTTATTTGGTACAGTTCTTAGTAATTCTCTCATGATATGACTTCTGTTATTTAATTTACAGTTCTTAGTAATTCCTCAAGTTATATGACTTCTGTTATTTGGTACAGTTCTTAGTAATCCTCCATGATATGACTTCTGTTATTTGGTATGTTCTTAATAATTCTCAAGTTATATGACTTCTGTTATTTAATTTTGCAGTTCTTAGTAATCCTCAAGTGATATGACTTCTGTTATTTAATTTGCACAGTTCTTAGTAATCCTCAAGTGATATGACTTCTGTTATTTGGTACAGTTCTTAGTAATTCTCAGCGATATGACTTCTGTTATTTGGTTACAGTTCTTAGTAATCCTCAAGATATGACTTCTGTTATTTGGTACAGTTCTTAATAATCCTCATATGATTATTGCTATTTGGTACTTCTGTTATTTGGTAATATGACTTGTTATTTGGCATTCTCCCAAGTTATATGACTTCTGTTATTTGGCACAGTTCTTAATAATCCTCCAAGTTATATGACTTCTGTTATTTGGTACAGTTCTTAGTAATCCTCCAGTGATATGATATTTGACAGTTCTTAGTAATCCTCAAGTGATATGACTTCTGTTATTTGGTACAGTTCTTAGTAATCCTCAAGTTATATGACTTCTGTTATTTGGTACATTTCTTAGTAATCCTCAAGTGATATGACTTCTGTTATTTGGTACAGTTCTTAGTAATTCTCAAGTGATATGACTTCTGTTATTTGGTACAGTTCTTAATAATTCTCAAGTTATATGACTTCTGTCATTTGGTACAGTTCTTAGTAATCCTCAAGTGATATGACTTCTGTTATTTGGTACAGTTCTTAGTAATCCTCAAGTGATATGACTTCTGTTATTTGGTACAGTTCTTAGTTTCTCAGTTATTTGTTATTTGGTACAGTTCTTAATAATTCTCAAGTTATATGACTTCTGTTATTTGGTACAGTTCTTAGTAATCCTCAAGTGATATGACTTCTGTTATTTGGTACAGTTCTTAGTAATTCTCAAGTGATATGACTTCTGTTATTTGGTACAGTTCTTATTAATTCTCTCAGTTATATGACTTCTGTTATTTCCAAATCCTCAAGTGATGTGACTTAGTTCTTAAATCCTCAAGTGATGACTTCTACATTATTTGGTACAGTTCTTAATAATTTCTCAAGTTATATTGGGTACCAGTTCTTAGTAATCCTCAAATGATATGATATTTGGTACGGTTTCTTAGTTATTTGGTACAGTTCTTAGTAATCCTCAAGTGATATGACTTCTGTTATTTGGTACAGTACTTCTTAGTTCTAATACCCTTAGTAATCTTCGTGATATGACTTCTGTTATTTGGTACAGTTCTTAATAATTCTCAAGTTATATGACTACATTATTTGGTACAGTTCTTAGTAATCCTCAGAGTGATATGACTTCTGTTATTTGGTACAGTTCTTAGTAATCCTCAAGTTATATGACTTCTGTTATTTGGTACAGTTCTAGTAATTCTCAAGTTATATATTCTGTTATTTGATACATTCTTAGTAATCTTTCAAGTTTATGACTTCTGGTACAGTTCTTAGTAATTCTCAAGTGATATGACTTCTATTTGGTACAGTTCTTAATAATTCTCAAGTTATATGACTTCTGTCATTTGGTACAGTTCTTAGTAATCCTCAAGTTATATGACTTCTGTTATTTGATACAGTTCTTAGTAATCCTCAAGTGATATGACTTCTGTTATTTGAGCTGGTTCTAGTAATCCTCAAGTGATATGACTTCTGATATGAATCCTTCTGTTATTTGGTACAGTTCTTAATAATCCTCAAGTTATATGACTTCTGTTATTGGTACAGTTCTTAATAATTCTCAAGTTATTAGTTAATCCTTAGCAAGTTATATGACTTCTGTTATTTGGTACAGTTCTTAGTAATCCTCAAGTTATATGACTTCTGTTATTTGATACAGTTCTTAGTTCCTCCATAGCCAATTCTCAACAGTTCTTAGTAATCCTCATATATGACTTCCTGTTATTTGGTGGATTTGTAGTAATCCTCAAGTGATATGACTTCTGTTATTTGGTACAGTTCTTAGTAATCCTCAAAGTGATGTGACTTCTTTTTATTTGGTTCTTAGTTCCTCAGCAATTCTTCTGCAAGGCTGGTTCTATGACTTCTGTTATTTGGTACAGTTCTTAGTAATCCTCAAGTGATATGACTTCTGTTATTTGGTACCAGTTCTTAGTAATCCTCAAGTGATATGACTTCTGTTATTTGGTGCAAGTTCTTAGTAATCCTCAAGTGATATGACTTCTGTTATTTGGTACAGTTCTTAGTAATTCTCAGTTATATGACTTCTGTTATTTGGTACAGTTCTTAATAATTCTCAAGTTATATGACTTCTGTTATTTGGTACAGTTCTTAGTAATCCTCAAGTGATATGACTTCTGTTATTTGGTACAGTTCTTAATAATTCTCAAGTTATATGACTTCTGTTATTTTAGTACAGTTCTTGGTAATCCTCAAGTGATATGACTTCTGTTATTTGGTACAGTTCTTAATAATTCTCCAAATGATATGACTTCTGTTATTTGGTACCAGTTCTTAATAATTCTCAAGTTATATTTGGTACTTCTTAGTAATCCTCGTGTGATTCTGTTTAGGACAGTTCTTAGTAATCCTCAAGTGATATGACTTCTGTTATTTGGTACAGTTCTTAGTAATTCTCAAGTGATATGACTTCTGTTTGATGCAGTTCTTAGTAATCCTCCAAGTGATATGACTTCTGTTATTTGGTACAGTTCTTAGTAATTCTCAGTGATATGACTTCTGTTATTTGGTACAGTTCTTAGTAATCCTCAAAGTGATATGACTTCTGTTATTTGGTACAGTTCTTAGTAATCCTCAGTGATTCTCCTGTTATTTGTTGCAGTTCTTAGTAATCCTCGTGATATATGACTTCTGTTATTTAATTTTTTTTGTTCTTAGTAATCCTCAAGTGATATGACTTCTGTTATTTGAGCCAGTTCTTAGTAATCCTCAAGTGATATGACTTCTGTTATTTGGTACAGTTCTTAGTAATCTTCAAGTGATATGACTTCTCTTATTTGGTACGGTTCTTAGTAATCCTCAAGTGATATGACTTCTGTTATTTGGTTTTTACAGTTCTTAGTAATCCTCAAGTGATATGACTTCTGTTGGCTTTGGTACAGTTCTTAATAATTCTCAAGTTGTATGACTTCTGTTATTTGGTACCAGTTCTTAGTAATCCTCAAATGATATGACTTCTGTTATTTGGTTGCAGTTCTTAGTAATCCTCAAGTGATATGACTTCTGTTGTTTGGTACAGTTCTTAATAATTCTCAAGTTATATGACTTCTGTTATTTGGTACAGTTCTTAGTAATCCTCCAAGTGATATGACTTCTGTTATTGGTACAGTTCTTAGTAATCCTCAAGTGATATGACTTCTGTTATTTGAACTGATTCTTAGTAATCCTCAAGTGATATGACTTCTGTTATTTGGTACAGTTCTTAGTAATCCTCAAGTTATATGACTTCTGTTATTTGGTACAGTTCTTAGTAATCCTCAAGTTATATGACTTCTGTTATTTGGTACAGTTCTTAGTAATCCTCAAGTGATATGACTTCTGTTATTTGGTACAGTTCTTAATAATTCTCAAGTTATATGACTTCTGTTATTTAGTACAGTTCTTAGTAATCCTCAAGTGATATGACTTCTGTTATTTGGTACGTTGTTAGTAATCCTCAAGTGATATGACTTCTGTTATTTAGTACAGTTCTTAATAATTCTCAAGTTATATGACTTCTGTTATTTGGTACAGTTCTTAGTAATTCTCAAGTTATATGACTTCTGTTATTTGGTACAGTTCTTAGTAATCCTCAAATTGATATGACTTCTGTTGGCCCATTTGGTTCTTAATAATTCTCAGTTATGTGACTTCTGTTATTTGTAATCCTCAAGTATTGATATGACTTCTGTTATTTAATTTTAGTTCTTAGTAATTCTCAAGTGATATGACTTCTGTTATTTGGTACAGTTCTTAGTAATTCTCAAGTTATATGACTTCTGTTATTTGATACATTTCTTAGTAATCCTCAAGTGATATGACTTCTGTTATTTGGTACAGTTCTTAGTAATTCTCTCATTTGGTAGTTCTTAATAATTCTGATTATGACTTCTGTTATTTGGTACATTTCTTAGTAATCCTCAAGTGATATGACTTCTGTTATTTGGTACAGTTCTTAATAATTCTCAATATGACTTCTGTTATTTGGTACCAGTTCTTAGTAATCCTTCTGTTATTTGGGTACAGTTCTTAATAATTCTCCAAGTATATGACTTCTGTTCACTAGTACAGTTCTTAATAATCCTCCAAGTTATGTGACTTCTGTTATTTGGTACAGTTCTTGTTAAGTTTATGACTTCTGTTATTTGGTACAGTTCTTAGTAATCCTCAATAATTCTCAAGTTATATGACTTCTGTTATTTGGTACATTCTTAGTAATCCAAGTCTTCTGTTAAGTTCTTAATAATTCTCAAGTTATATGACTTCTGTTATTTGGTACAGTTCTTAGTAATCCTCAAGTTATATGACTTCTGTTATTTGGTAGTTCTTAGTTCCTCAAAGTGATATGACTTCTGTTATTTGGTACAGTTCTTAATAATTCTCAAGTTATATGACTTCTGTTATTTGGTACAGTTCTTAGTAATCCTCAAGTGATATGACTTCTGTTATTTTAATTTTGTTCTTAGTAATCCTCAAGTGATATGACTTCTGTTGTTGGTTTTGTTCTTAGTAATTCTCAAATTATATGACCTCTGTTAACAGTTCTTAGTAATCCTCAAGTGATATGATGACTGTTATTTGGTACAGTTCTTAGTAATCCTCAAGTGATATGACTTCTGTTATTTGGTAAGTTCTTAATAATTCTCAAGTTATATGACTTCTGTTATTTTGGTACAGTTCTTAGTAATCCTCAAGTGATATGACTTCTGTTATTTGGTACTTCTTAGTAATCCTCATTTGACTTCTGTATTTGGTACAGTTCTTAGTAATCCTCAAGTTATATGACTTCTGTTATTTGGTACAGTTCTTAGTAATCCTCAAGTGATATGACTTCTGTTATTTGGTACAGTTCTTAGTAATATATGACTTCTGTTATTTGATACAGTTCTTAGTAATCCTCAAGTTATATGACTTCTGTTATTTAGTACAGTTCTTAGTAATTCTCAGGATATATGACTTCTGTTATTTGTACCAGTTCTTAGTAATCCTCAAGTGATATGACTTCTGTTGTTAATTGGTAAGTTCTTAGTAATCCTCAAGTATATGACTTCTGTTATTTGGTACAGTTCTTAGTAATCCTCAAGATTATATGACTTCTGTTATTTGGTACAGAGTAATCCTCAAGTGATATGACTTCTGTTATTTGGTACAGTTCTTAGTAATCCTCAAGTGATATGACTTCTGTTATTTGGTACAGTTCTTAGTAATCCTCAAGTGATATGACTTCTGTTATTTGGTACAGTTCTTAGTAATCCTCAAGTGATATGACTTCTGTTATTTGGTACAGTTCTTAGTAATCCTCAAGTGATATGACTTCTGTTATTTGGTACAGTTCTTAGTAATCCTCAAGTGATATGACTTCTGTTATTTGGTACAGTTCTTAGTGATCCTCAAGTGATATGACTTCTGTTATTTGGTACAGTTCTTAGTAATCCTCAAGTGATATGACTTCTGTTATTTGGTACAGTTCTTAGTAATCCTTAAGTGATATGACTTCTGTTATTTGGTACAGTTCTTAATAATTCTCAAGTTGTATGACTTCTGTTATTTGGTACAGTTCTTAGTAATCCTCAAGTGATATGACTTCTGTTATTTGGTACAGTTCTTAGTAATCCTCAAGTGATATGACTTCTGTTATTTGGTACAGTTCTTAATAATTCTCAAGTTATATGACTTCTGTTATTTAGTACAGTTCTTAGTAATCCTCCAAGTGATATGACTTCTGTTATTTGGTACAGTTCTTAGTAATCCTCAAGTGATATGACTTCTGTTATTTGGTACAGTTCTTAGTAATCTCAAGTGATATGACTTCTGTTATTTGGTACAGTTCTTAATAATTCTCTAAGTTATATGACTTCTGTTATTTGGTACAGTTCTTAATAATTCTCCAAGTTATATGACTTCTGTTATTTGGTACAGTTCTTAGTAATCCTCAAGTGATATGACTTCTGTTATTTGGTACAGTTCTTAGTAATTCTCAAGTGATATGACTTCTGTTATTTTGTACATTTCTAGTAATCCTCAAGTGATATGACTTCTGTTATTTGGTACAGTTCTTAATTCTCAATTCTTCTGTTATTTGGTTTTTAGTTCTTATAATTCTCAAGTGATATGACTTCTGTTATTTGGTACAGTTCTTAGTAATCCTCCATTATATGACTTCTGTTATTTGGTACAGTTCTTAGTAATCCTCAAGTGATATGACTTCTGTTATTTGGCACAGTTCTTAGTAATCCTCAAGTGATATGACTTCTGTTATTTGGTACAGTTCTTAGTAATTCTCAAGTGATATGACTTCTGTTATTTGGTACAGTTCTTAGTAATCCTCAAGTGATATGACTTCTGTTATTTGGTACAGTTCTTAATAATTCTCAAGTTATATGACTTCTGTTATTTGGTACAGTTCTTAGTAATCCTCAAGTTATATGACTTCTGTTATTTGGTACAGTTCTTAGTAATCCTCAAGTGATATGACTTCTGTTATTTGGTACAGTTCTTAGTAATCCTCAAGTTATATGACTTCTGTTATTTGATACATTTCTTAATAATCCTCAAGTGATATGACTTCTGTTATTTTGGTACAGTTCTTAGTAATCCTCAAGTGATATGACTTCTGTTATTTGGTACAGTTCTTAGTAATTCTCAAGTTATATGACTTCTGTTATTTGGTACCAGTTCTTAGTAATCCTCAAGTGATATGACTTCTGTTATTTTGGTACAGTTCTTAGTAATCCTCAAGTGATATGACTTCTGTTATTTGGTACAGTTCTTAGTAATCCTCAAGTGATATGACTTCTGTTATTTGGTACAGTTCTTAGTAATCCTCAAGTGATATGACTTCTGTTATTTGGTACAGTTCTTAGTAATCCTCAAGTTATATGACTTCTGTTATTTGGTACAGTTCTTAGTAATCCTCAAGTGATATGACTTCTGTTATTTGGTACAGTTCTTGTAACAGTTTAGTAATCTTCTGTTATTTGTTATTTGGTACAGTTCTTAGTAATTCTCAAGTTATATGACTTCTGTTATTTGGTACAGTTCTTAGTAATCCTCCAAGTGATATGACTTCTGTTATTTGGTACAGTTCTTAGTAATCCTCAAGTGATATGACTTCTGTTATTTGGTACAGTTCTTAATAATTCTCAGTTATATGACTTCTGTTATTTGGTACCAGTTCTTAGTAATCCTCAAGTGATATGACTTCTGTTATTTGGTACAGTTCTTAGTAATCCTCAAGTGATGGACTTCATTATTTGGTTTTGATTCTTAGTAATCCTCAAGTGATATGACTTCATTATTTGGTACAGTTCTTAATAATTCTCTCAAGTTATATGACTTCTGTTATTTGGTACACTTCTTAGTAATCCTCAAGTGATATGACTTCTGTTATTTGGTACAGTTCTTAGTAATCCTCAAGTGATATGACTTCTGTTATTTGGTTTTGTTCTTAGTAATCCTCCAAGTTATGACTTTATTTGGTACATTTCTTAGTAATCCTCAAGTGATATGACTTCTGTTATTTGGTACAGTTCTTAGTAATCCTCAAGTGATATGACTTCTGTTATTTGGTACAGTTCTTAGTAATTCTCAAGTGGTATGACTTCTGTTATTTGGTACAGTTCTTAATAATTCTCAAGTTATATGACTTCTGTTATTTGGTACAGTTCTTAGTAATCCTCAAGTGATATGACTTCTGTTATTTGGTACGGTTTCTTAAGTAATCCTCAAGTGATATACTTCTGTTATTTGTACAGTTCTTAGTAATTCTCAAGTTATATGACTTCTGTTATTTGGTACAGTTCTTAGTAATCCTCAAGTGATATGACTTCTGTTATTTGGTACAATTCTTAATAATTCTCAAGTTATATGACTTCTGTTATTTGGTACAGTTCTTAGTAATCCTCAAGTGATATGACTTCTGTTATTTGGTACAGTTCTTAGTAATCCTCAAGTGATATGACTTCTGTTATTTGGTACAGTTCTTAGTAATCCTCAAGTTATATGACTTCTGTTATTTGGTACAGTTCTTAGTAATCCTCCAAGTGATATGACTTCTGTTATTTGGTACAGTTCTTAGTAATCCTCCAAGTGATATGACTTCTGTTATTTGGTACAGTTCTTAGTAATCCTCAAGTTATGACTTCTGTTATTTGGTACAGTTCTTAGTAATCCTCAAGTGATATGACTTCTGTTTTTTCTTAGTACAGTTCTTAGTAATCCTCAAGTGATATGACTTCTGTTATTTGGTACAGTTCTTAATAATTCTCAAGTTATATGACTTCTGTTATTTGGTACAGTTCTTATTAATCCTCAGTTATATGACTTCTGTTATTTGGTACAGTTCTTAGTAATCCTCAAGTGATATGACTTCTGTTATTTGGTACAGTTCTTAATAATTCTCAAGTTATATGACTTCTGTTTAATTGGTACAGTTCTTAGTAATCCTCAAGTGATACTTCTGTTATTTGGTACAGTTCTTAGTAATCCTCAAGTTATATGACTTCTGTTATTTGGTACAGTTCTTAGTAATCCTCAAGTGATATGACTTCTGTTATTTGGTATAGTTCTTTAGTAATTCTCAAGTGATATGACTTCTGTTATTTGGTACAGTTCTTAGTAATCCTCCAAGTGATATGACTTCTGTTATTTGGTACAGTTCTTAGTAATCCTCCAAGTGATATGACTCAGTTCTTAATAATTCTCAAGTTATATGACTTCTGTTATTTGGTACAGTTCTTAGTAATCCTCAAGTGATATGACTTCTGTTGTTTGGTACAGTTCTTAGTAATCCTCAAGTGATATGACTTCTGTTATTTGGTACAGTTCTTAGTAATCCTCAAGTGATATGACTTCTGTTATTATTTGGTACAGTTCTTAATAATTCTCAAGTTATATGACTTCTGTTATTTGATACAGTTCTTAGTAATCCTCAAGTGATATGACTTCTGTTATTTGGTACAGTTCTTAATAATTCTCCAAGTTATATGACTTCTGTTATTTGGTACGGTTCTAAGTAATCCTCAAGTGATATGACTTCTGTTATTTGGTACAGTTCTTAGTAATCCTCAAGTGATATGACTTCTGTTATTTGGTACAGTTCTTAGTAATTCTCAAGTTATATGACTTCTGTTGTTGGTACATTTCTTGGTAATCCTCAAGTATATGACTTCTGTTATTTGGTACAGTTCTTAGTAATCCTCAAGTGATATGACTTCTGTTATTTGGTACAGTTCTTAATAATTCTCAAGTTATATGACTTCTGTTATTTGGTACAGTTCTTAGTAATCCTCAAGTGATATGACTTCTGTTATTTGGTACAGTTCTTAGTAATCCTCAAGTGATATGACTTCTGTTATTTGGTACAGTTCTTAGTAATCCTCAAGTGATATGACTTCTGTTATTTGGTACAGTTCTTTAATAATTCTCAAGTTATATGACTTCTGTTATTTGGTACAGTTCTTAGTAATCCTCAGTTTATATGACTTCTGTTATTTGGTACAGTTCTTAGTAATCCTCAAGTGATATGACTTCTGTTATTTGGTACAGTTCTTAGTAATCCTCAAGTGATATGACTTCTGTTATTTGGTACATTTCTTAGTAATCCTCAAGTGATATGACTTCTGTTATTTGGTACAGTTCTTAATAATTCTCAAGTTATATGACTTCTGTTATTTGGTACAGTTCTTAATAATTCTCAAGTGATATGACTTCTGTTATTTGGTACAGTTCTTAATAATTCTCAAGTTATATGACTTCTGTTATTTGGTACAGTTCTTAGTAATCCTCAAGTGATATGACTTCTGTTATTTGGTACAGTTCTTAGTAATCCTCAAGTGATATGACTTCTGTTATTTGGTACAGTTCTTAGTAATCCTCAAAATTGATATGACTTCTGTTATTTGGTACAGTTCTTAGTAATCCTCAAGTGATATGACTTCTGTTATTTGGTACAGTTCTTAGTAATTCTCAAGTTATATGACTTCTGTTATTTGGTACAGTTCTTATTAATCCTCAAGTGATATGACTTCTGTTATTTGGTACAGTTCTTAATAATCTCAAGTGATATGACTTCTGTTATTTGGTACAGTTCTTAATAATTCTCAAGTTCTTCTGTTATTTAATTTTTTAGTTCTTAGTAATCCTCAAGTGATATGACTTCTGTTATTTGGTACAGTTCTTAGTAATCTCAAGTGATATGACTTCTGTTATTTGGTACAGTTCTTATAATCCTCAAGTGATATGACTTCTGTTATTTGGTACAGTTCTTAGTAATCCTCAAGTGATATGACTTCTGTTATTTGGTACAGTTCTTAGTAATTCTCAAAGTGATATGACTTCTGTTATTTGGTACAGTTCTTAGTAATCCTCAAGTGATATGACTTCTGTTATTTGGTACAGTTCTTAGTAATTCTCAAGTTATATGACTTCTGTTATTTGGTACAGTTCTTAGTAATCCTCAAGTGATATGACTTCTGTTATTTGGTACAGTTCTTAGTAATTCTCAAGTTATATGACTTCTGTTATTTGGTTGCAGTTCTTAGTAATTCTCAAGTGATATGACTTCTGTTATTTGGAACAGTTCTTAGTAATCCTCCAAGTGATATGACTTTAATTTGATTCTTAATTTCTCAAATTATGGTACAATCCTCAAGTTCTTCTGTTATTTGGTACAGTTATTTGCACAGTTCTTAGTAATCCTCAAGTGATATGACTTCTGTTATTTGGTACAGTTCTTAGTAATCCTCAAGTGATATGACTTCTGTTATTTGGTACAGTTCTTAGTAATCCTCAAGTGATATGACTTCTGTTATTTGGTACATTCTTAGTAATCCTCAAGTGATAGTACTTCTGTTATTTGGTACAGTTCTTAGTAATCCTCAAGTTATATGACTTCTGTTATTTGGTACAGTTCTTAGTAATCCTCAAGTGATATGACTTCTGTTATTTGGTACAGTTCTTAGTAATTCTCAAGTTATATGACTTCTGTTATTTGGTACAGTTCTTAGTAATCCTCAAGTGATATGACTTCTGTTATTTGGTACAGTTCTTAATAATTCTCAAGTTGTATGACTTCTGTTATTTAGTACAGTTCTTAGTAATCCTCAAGTGATATGACTTCTGTTATTTGGTACAGTTCTTAGTAATCCTCAAGTGATACTTCTGTTATTTGGTACAGTTCTTAATAATTCCTCAAGTTATTGACTTCTGTTATTTGGTACAGTTCTTAGTAATCCTCAAGTTATATGACTTCTGTTATTTGGTACAGTTCTTAGTAATCCTCAAGTGATATGACTTCTGTTATTTGGTACAGTTCTTAGTAATCCTCAAGTAATATGACTTCTGTTATTTGGTACAGTTCTTAGTAATCCTCAAGTGATATATGACTTCTGTTCAAGTTATTTGTTATTTAAATACAGTTCTTAGTAATCCTCAAGTGATATGACTTCTGTTATTTGGTACAGTTCTTAGTAATCCTCAAGTGATATGACTTCTGTTATTTGGTACAGTTCTTAGTAATCCTCAAGTGATATGACTTCTGTTATTTGGTACAGTTCTTAGTGATCTTCAAGTGATATGACTTCTGTTATTTGGTACAGTTCTTAGTAATTCTCAAGTTCTTCTGTTATTTGATACAGTTCTTAGTAATCCTCAAGTGATATGACTTCTGTTATTTGGTACAGTTCTTAATAATTCTCAAGTTATATGACTTCTGTTATTTGGTACAGTTCTTAGTAATCCTCAAGTGATATGACTTCTGTTATTTGGTACAGTTCTTAGTAATCCTCAAGTGATATGACTTCTGTTATTTGGTACAGTTCTTAGTAATTCTCAAGTTATATGACTTCTGTTATTTGATACAGTTCTTAGTAATCCTCAAGTGATATGACTTCTGTTATTTGGTACAGTTCTTAATAATTCTCAAGTTATATTTCTGTTATTTGGTACAGTTCTTAGTAATCCTCAAGTGATATGACTTCTGTTATTTGGTACAGTTCTTAGTAATCCTCAAGTGATATGACTTCTGTTATTTGGTACAGTTCTTAATAATTCTCTCAAGTTATATGACTTCTGTTATTTGGTACAGTTCTTAATAATTCTCAAGTTATATGACTTCTGTTATTTAATACAGTTCTTAGTAATCCTCAAGTGATATGACTTCTGTTATTTGGTACAGTTCTTAGTAATCCTCAAGTTATATGACTTCTGTTATTTGGTACAGTTCTTAGTAATCCTCAAGTGATATGACTTCTGTTATTTGGTACAGTTCTTAATAATTCTCAAGTTATATGACTTCTGTTATTTGGTACAGTTCTTAGTAATCCTCAAGTGATATGACTTCTGTTATTTGGTACAGTTCTTAACCAATCCTCAAGTGATTCTGTTATTTGGTACAGTTCTTAATTCCTCAAGTTTATTTGTTATTTGTACAGTTCTTAGTAATCCTCCAATATCCTGTTTTTATACAAGTAATTCTCAAGTGATATGACTTCTGTTATTTGGTACAGTTCTTAAATCCTCAAGTGATATGACTTCTGTTATTTGGTACAGTTCTTAGTAATCCTCAAGTGATATGACTTCTGTTATTTGGTACAGTTCTTAATAATTCTCAAAGTTATATGACTTCTGTTATTTGGTACAGTTCTTAGTAATCCTCAGTTATATGACTTCTGTTATTTGGTACAGTTCTTAGTAATCCTCAAGTGATATGACTTCTGTTATTTGGTACAGTTCTTAGTAATCCTCAAGTGATATGACTTCTGTTATTTGGTACAGTTCTTAATAATTCTCAAGTTATATATGATTCTGTTATTTGGTACTTCTTAATAATCCTCAAGTTATATGACTTCTGTTATTTGGTACAGTTCTTAGTAATCCTCAAGTGATATGACTTCTGTTATTTGGTACAGTTCTTAGTAATCCTCAAGTGATATGACTTCTGTTATTTGGTACAGTTCTTAGTAATCCTCAAGTGATATGACTTCTGTTATTTGGTACAGTTCTTAGTAATTCTCAAGTTATATGACTTCTGTTATTTGGTACAGTTCTTAGTAATCCTCCAAGTTATATGACTTCTGTTATTTAATACAGTTCTTAGTAATCCTCAAGTGATATGACTTCTGTTATTTGGTACAGTTCTTAGTAATCCTCCTCAAGTGATATGACTTCTGTTATTTGGTACAGTTCTTAGTAATCCTCAAAGTGATATGACTTCTGTTATTTGGTACAGTTCTTAGTAATCCTCAAGTGATATGACTTCTGTTATTTGGTACAGTTCTTAATAATTCTCCAAGTTATATGACTTCTGTTATTTGGTACAGTTCTTAGTAATCCTCAAGTGATATGACTTCTGTTATTTGGTACAGTTCTTAATAATTCTCAAGTTATATGACTTCTGTTATTTGGTACAGTTCTTAGTAATTCTCAAGTTATATGACTTCTGTTATTTGGTACAGTTCTTAGTAATCTTCAAGTGATATGACTTCTGTTATTTGGTACAGTTCTTAGTAATCCTCAAGTTATATGACTTCTGTTATTTGGTACAGTTCTTAGTAATCCTCAAGTGATATGACTTCTGTTATTTGGTACAGTTCTTAATAATTCTCAAGTGATATGACTTCTGTTATTTGGTACAGTTCTTAGTAATTCTCAAGTGATATGACTTCTGTTTTGGTACAGTTCTTAGTAATCCTCAAGTGATATGACTTCTGTTGTTGGTACAGTTCTTAGTAATTCTCAAGTTATATGACTTCTGTTATTTGGTACAGTTCTTAGTAATCCTCAAGTGATATGACTTCTGTTATTTGGTACAGTTAATAATCCTCCAAGTAATCCTTCATTTTGGTACAGTTCTTAGTAATCCTCAAGTTATATGACTTCTGTTATTTGGTACAGTTCTTAGTAATCCTCAAGTTATATGACTTCTTAATTCTCAAGTTATTTTCTGGTACAGTTCTTAGTAATCCTCAAGTGATATGACTTCTGTTATTTGGTACAGTTCTTAGTAATCCTCAAGTGATATGACTTCTGTTATTTGGTACAGTTCTTAATAATCCTCAAGTTATATGACTTCTGTTATTTTTCTTATTTGATATGTACTTCTGTTATTTGTTCTTAGTAATCCTCAAGTGATATGACTTCTGTTATTTGGTACAGTTCTTAGTAATCCTCAAGTGATATGACTTCACATTTGTTCTTTCTTAGTAATCCTCAAAGTGATATGACTTCTGTTATTTGGTACAGTTCTTAATAATTCTCAAGTTATATGACTTCTGTTATTTGATACAGTTCTTAGTAATCCTCAAGTGATACTTAGTTATTTGGTACAGTTCTTAATAATTCTCAGTGATGACTTCTGTTATTTGGTACAGTTCTTAATAATTCTCAAGTGATATGACTTCTGTTATTTGGTACAGTTCTTAGTAATCCTCAAGTGATATGACTTCTGTTATTTGGTACAGTTCTTAGTAATTCTCAAGTTATATGACTTCTGTTATTTGGTACAGTTCTTAGTAATCCTCAAGTGATATGACTTCTGTTATTTGGTACAGTTCTTAATAATCCTCAAGTGATATGACTTCTGTTATTTAGTACAGTTCTTAGTAATCCTCAAGTGATATGACTTCTGTTGTTTGGTACAGTTCTTAATAATCCTCAAGTTATATGACTTCTGTTATTTGGTACAGTTCTTAGTAATCCTCAAGTGATATGACTTCTGTTATTTTGGTACAGTTCTTAGTAATCCTCAAGTTATATGACTTCTGTTATTTGGTACAGTTCTTAGTAATCCTCAAGTGATATGACTTCTGTTATTTGGTACAGTTCTTAGTAATCCTCAAGTGATATGACTTCTGTTATTTGGTACAGTTCTTAGTAATCCTCAAGTGATATGACTTCTGTTATTTGGTACAGTTCTTAGTAATTCTCAAGTTATATGACTTCTGTTATTTGATACAGTTCTTAGTAATCCTCAAGTGATATGACTTCTGTTGTTGGTACAGTTCTTAATAATCCTCAAGTTGTATGACTTCTGTTATTTGGTACAGTTCTTAGTAATCCTCAAGTGATATGACTTCTGTTATTTGGTACATTCTTAGTAATTCTCAAGTTGTATGACTTCTGTTGGTACAGTTCTTAGTAATCCTCAAGTGATATGACTTCTGTTATTTGGTACAGTTCTTAATAATTCTCAAGTTATATGACTTCTGTTATTTAGTTGGTTCTTAGTAATCCTCAAGTGATATGACTTCTGTTATTTGGTAGTTCTTAGTAATCCTCAAGTGATATGACTTCTGTTATTTGGTACTGTTATTTGGTTACAGTTCTTAGTAATCCTCAAGTGATATGACTTCTGTTATTTGGTACAGTTCTTAATAATTCTCAAGTTATATGACTTCTGTTATTTGGTACAGTTCTTAATAATTCTCAAGTTATATGACTTCTGTTATTTGGTACAGTTCTTAGTGAATCCTCAAGTAATTTATCATATGACTTCTGTTATTTGGTACAGTTCTTAGTAATTCTCAAGTTGATATGACTTCTGTTATTTGGTACAGTTCTTAGTAATCCTCAAGTGATATGACTTCTGTTATTTGGTACAGTTCTTAATAATTCTCAAGTTATATGACTTCTGTTATTTGGTACAGTTCTTAATAATTCTCAAGTGATATGACTTCTGTTATTTGGTACGGTTCTTAATAATCCTCCAAGTTATATGACTTCTGTTATTTGGTGAGTTCTTAGTAATCCTCAAGTGATATGACTTCTGTTATTTGGGTACAGTTCTTAAGTAATCCTCAAGTGTTATTTTGGTACAGTTCTTAATAATCTCAAGTCTGTTATTTGGTACAGTTCTTAGTAATCCTCAAGTTATATGACTTCTGTTATTTTGGTTTTGTTCTTAGTAATCCTCAAGTGATATGACTTCTGTTATTTGGTACAGTTCTTAGTAATCCTCAAGTGATATGACTTCTGTTATTTGGTTTTGTTCTTAATAATTCTCAAGTTATATGACTTCTGTTATTTGGTACAGTTCTTAGTAATCTCAAGTGATATGACTTCTGTTGTTGGTACAGTTCTTAGTAATCCTCAAGTGATATGACTTCTGTTATTTGGTACAGTTCTTAGTAATCCTCCAAGTAATGATATGACTTCTGTTATTTGGTACAGTTCTTAATAATTCTCAAGTTATATGACTTCTGTTATTTGGTACAGTTCTTAGTAATCCTCAAGTTATATGACTTCTGTTATTTGGTACAGTTCTTAGTAATCCTCCAAGTGATATGACTTCTGTTATTTGGTACAGTTCTTAATAATTCTCAAGTTATATGACTTCTGTTATTTGGTACAGTTCTTAGTAATCCTCAAGTGATATGACTTCTGTTATTTGGTACAGTTCTTAGTAATCCTCAAGTGATATGACTTCTTTTATTTGGTAATCAAGTTATGACTTCCTGAGTAATTCTCATTCTTAATTAAGTATGACTTCTGTTATTTGATACAGTTCTTAATAATTCTCAAGTGATATGACTTCTGTTATTTGGTACAGTTCTTAGTAATCCTCAAGTGATATGACTTCTGTTATTTGGTACAGTTCTTAGTAATCCTCAAGTGATATGACTTCTGTTATTTGGTACAGTTCTTAGTAATCTCAAGTGATATGACTTCTGTTATTTGGTAAGTTATATGATTCTTCTTAGTAATCTTCTGTTATTTGGTACAGTTCTTACTAATCCTGTTATTTGTTACAGTTCTTCTTAGTAATCCTCCAAGTGATATGACTTCTGTTATTGGTACAGTTCTTAGTAATCCTCAAGTGATATGACTTCTGTTATTTGGTTTTACGAGTTCTTAATAATCCTCAAGTTATATGACTTCTGTTATTTGGTACAGTTCTTAGTAATCCTCAAGTGATATGACTTCTGTTATTTGGTACAGTTCTTAGTAATTCTCAAGTTATATGACTTCTGTTATTTAATTCAGTTCTTAGTAATTCTCAAGTTATATGACTTCTGTTATTTGGTGTTCTTAGTAATCCTCAAGTGATATGACTTCTGTTATTTGGTACAGTTCTTAGTAATCCTCAAGTGATATGACTTCTGTTATTTGGTACAGTTCTTAATTCTTCAGTAATGACTCTGTTTTTGGTACAGTTCTTAATCCTCAAGTACAGGATTCTTATGACTTCTGTTATTTGGTACAGTTCTTAGTAATCCTCAGTGATATGACTTCTGTTATTTGGTACAGTTCTTAGTAATCCTCAAGTGATATGACTTCTGTTATTTGGTACAGTTCAGGAATTCTCCAAGTTATGACTTCTGTTATTTGGTACAGTTCTTAAAGCCAATCCTCAAGTGATATGACTTCTGTTATTTGGTACAGTTCTTAGTAATCCTCAAGTGATATGACTTCTGTTATTTGGTAGTTCTTAGTAATCCTCAAGTGATATGACTTCTGTTATTTGGTACAGTTCTTAGTAATCCTCAGTTATATGACTTCTGTTATTTGGTACAGTTCTTAATAATTCTCCAAGTTATATGACTTCTGTTATTTGGTACAAGTAATCCTCAAGTGATATGACTTCTGTTATTTGGTACAGTTCTTAGTAATCCTCAAGTGATATGACTTCTGTTATTTGGTACAGTTCTTAGTAATCCTCAAGTGATATGACTTCTGTTATTTGGTACAGTTCTTAATAATTCTCAAGTTATATGACTTCTGTTATTTGGTACAGTTCTTAGTAATCCTCAAGTGATATGACTTCTGTTATTTGGTACTTCTTAATAATTCTCAAGTTATGACTTCTGTTATTTAGTTTCTTAGTAATCCTCAAGTGATATGACTTCTGTTATTTGGTACAGTTCTTAGTAATCCTCAAGTTATATGACTTCTGTTATTTGGTACAGTTCTTAGTAATCCTCAAGTGATATGACTTCTGTTATTTGGTACAGTTCTTAGTAATCCTCAAGTGATATGACTTCTGTTATTTGGTACAGTTCTTAGTAATCCTCAAGTGATATGACTTCTGTTATTTGGTACAGTTCTTAATAATTCTCAAGTTATATGACTTCTGTTATTTGGTACAGTTCTTAGTAATTCTCAAGTTATATGACTTCTGTTATTTAGTACTTCTTAGTAATCCTCAAGTGATATGACTTCTGTTATTTGGTACAGTTCTTAATAATTCTCAAGTTATATGACTTCTGTTATTTGGTACAGTTCTTAGTAATCCTCAAGTGATATGACTTCTGTTATTTGGTACAGTTCTTAGTAATCCTCAAGTGATTTCTGGTACAGTTCTTAGTAATCCTCAAGTGATATGACTTCTGTTATTTGGTACAGTTCTTCTGTTTAATTTGGTACAGTTCTTAATCCTCAAGTTATATGACTTCTGTTATTTGGTACAGTTCTTAGTAATCCTCAAGTGATATGACTTCTGTTATTTGGTACAGTTCTTAGTAATCCTCCAAGTGATATGACTTCTGTTATTTGGTACAGTTCTTAATAATTCTCAAGTTATATGACTTCTGTTATTTGGTACAGTTCTTAATAATCCTCAAGTTATTTGGTACTTCTGTTTCTCCATTTGGTTACAGTTCTTAATAATCCTCAAGTGATATGACTTCTGTTATTTGGTACAGTTCTTAGTAATCCTCAAGTGATATGACTTCTGTTATTTGGTACAGTTCTTAGTAATCCTCAAGTGATATGACTTCTGTTATTTGGTACAGTTCTTAGTATATCCTCAAGTTCTTAGTAATCCTCATGATATGACTTCTGTTATTTGGTACAGTTCTTAATAATTCTCAAGTTATATGACTTCTGTTATTTGGTACAGTTCTTAGTAATCCTCAATGATATGACTTCTGTTATTTGGTACAGTTCTTAATAATCCTCAAGTGATATGACTTCTGTTATTTGGTACAGTTCTTAGTAATCCTCAAGTGATATGACTTCCTCAAGTTATGACTTCTGTTATTTGTACAGTTCTTAGTAATCCTCAAAGTGATATGACTTCTGTTATTTGGTACAGTTCTTAATAATCCTCAAGTTATATGACTTCTGTTATTTGTTACAGTTCTTAGTAATCCTCAAGTTATGACTTCTGTTATTTGGTACAGTTCTTAATAATCCTCAAGTGATATGACTTCTGTTATTTGGTACAGTTCTTAATAATTTCTCAAGTTCTTAATTCTGTTATTTCTCAAGTTCCTCATATGACTTCTGTTATTTGGTACAGTTCTTAATAATTCTCAAGTGATATGACTTCTGTTATTTGGTACAGTTCTTAATAATTCTCAAGTTATATGACTTCTGTTATTTGGTACAGTTCTTAGTAATCCTCAAGTGATATGACTTCTTCTGTTATTTGGTACAGTTCTTAGTAATCCTCAAGTGATATGACTTCTATTTGGTACAGTTCTTAGTAATCCTCAAGTGATATGACTTCTGTTATTTGGTACAGTTCTTAATAATTCTCAAGTTATATGACTTCTGTTATTTGGTACAGTTCTTAGTAATCCTCAAGTGATATGACTTCTGTTATTTGGTACAGTTCTTAGTAATCCTCAAGTGATATGACTTCTGTTATTTGGTACAGTTCTTAATAATCCTCAAGTTATATGACTTCTGTTATTTGGTACAGTTCTTAGTAATCCTCAAGTGATATGACTTCTGTTATTTTAAACATTCTTACCTCAAGTTCTTCTGTTATTTGGTCCAGTTCTTAATAATTCTCAAGTTATGACTTCTGTTATTTGGTACAGTTCTTAATAATCCTCAGTGATATCTCTGTTATTTGGTACAGTTCTTAATAATTCTTCTTCTGTTATTTGGTACAGTTCTTAGTAATCCTCAAGTTATATGACTTCTGTTATTTGGTACAGTTCTTAGTAATCCTCAAGTGATATGACTTCTGTTATTTGGTACAGTTCTTAGTAATCCTCAAGTGATATGACTTCTGTTATTTGGTACAGTTCTTAGTAATCCTCAAGTGATATGACTTCTGTTATTTGGTTCTTACTCAAGTTCTTCTGTTATTTGGTACAATTCTCAAGTTATATGACTTCTGTTATTTGGTACAGTTCTTAGTAATCCTCAAGTGATATGACTTCTGTTATTTGGTACAGTTCTTAATAATTCTCAAGTTATATGACTTCTGTTATTTGGTACAGTTCTTAGTAATCCTCAAGTGATATGACTTCTGTTATTTGGTACAGTTCTTAGTAATCCTCAGTTCTTCTGTTATTTGGTAATTCTTAATAATTCTCAAGTGATATGACTTCTGTTATTTGGTACAGTTCTTAGTAATCCTCAAGTGATATGACTTCTGTTATTTGTTTATTTACAGTTCTTAGTAATCCTCAAGTGATATGACTTCTGTTATTTGGTACAGTTCTTAGTAAATCTCAAGTGATATGACTTCTGTTATTTGGTACAGTTCTTAGTAATCCTCAAGTGATATGACTTCTGTTATTTGGTACAGTTCTTAGTAATCCTCAAGTGATATGACTTCTGTTATTTGGTACAGTTCTTAAATCCTCAAGTTATATGACTTCTGTTATTTGGTACAGTTCTTAGTAATCCTCAAGTGATATGACTTCTGTTATTTGGTACAGTTCTTAATAATTCTCAAGTTATATGACTTCTGTTATTTGGTACAGTTCTTAGTAATCCTCAAGTGATATGACTTCTGTTATTTGGTACAGTTCTTAGTAATCCTCAAGTGATATGACTTCTGTTATTTGGTACAGTTCTTAGTAATCCTCAAGTGATATGACTTCTGTTATTTGGTACAGTTCTTAGTAATCCTCAAGTGATATGACTTCTGTTATTTGGTACAGTTCTTAGTAATCCTCAAGTGATATGACTTCTGTTATTTGGTACAGTTCTTAATAATCCTCAAGTGATATGACTTCTGTTATTTGGTACAGTTCTTAGTAATCCTCAAGTGATATGACTTCTGTTATTTGGTACAGTTCTTAGTAATCCTCAAGGTACACTTAATAATTCTCCAAGTTGTATGACTTCTGTTATTTGGTACAGTTCTTAATAATTCTCAAGTTATATGACTTCTGTTATTTGGTACAGTTCTTAGTAATCCTCAAGTGATATGACTTCTGTTATTTGGTACAGTTCTTAATAATCCTCAAGTGATATGACTTCTGTTATTTGGTACAGTTCTTAGTAATCCTCAAGTGATATGACTTCTGTTATTTGGTACAGTTCTTAATAATTCTCAAGTTATATGACTTCTGTTATTTGGTACAGACTTAATAATTCTCAAGTTACTTTTGGTACTTAATAATTCTCAAGTTATATGACTGGTTATTTTCTTAATTTTACCTGTTCTTAGTAATCCTCAAGTGATATGACTTCTGTTATTTGGTACAGTTCTTAGTAATCCTCAAGTTATATGACTTCTGTTATTTGGTACAGTTCTTAGTAATCCTCAAGTGATATGACTTCTGTTATTTGGTACAGTTCTTAGTAATCCTCAAGTTATATGACTTCTGTTATTTGGTACAGTTCTTAATAATTCTCAAGTGATATGATATTTTACAGTTCTTCTCAAGTTATTTTCTGGTACAGTTCTTAGTAATCCTCAAGTGATATGACTTCTGTTATTTGGTACAGTTCTTAGTAATCCTCAATATGACTTCTTTATTTGGTGCAGTTCTTAATAATCCTCAAGTGATATGACTTCTGTTATTTGGTACAGTTCTTAGTAATCCTCAAGTGATATGACTTCTGTTATTTGGTACAGTTCTTAGTAATCCTCAAGTGATATGACTTCTGTTATTTGGTACAGTTCTTAATAATTCTCAAGTAATGACTTCTCAAGTAATCCTCAAGTTATATATGACTTCTTAGTAATCCTCAAGTTATTCTGTTATTTGGTACAGTTCTTAATAATTCTCAAGTTATATGACTTCTGTTATTTGGTACAGTTCTTAGTAATCCTCAAGTGATATGACTTCTGTTATTTCTTAGTAATCCTCAAGTGATATGACTTCTGTTATTTGGTACAGTTCTTAGTAATCCTCAAGTGATATGACTTCTGTTATTTGGTACAGTTCTTAATAATCCTCAAGTTATATGACTTCTGTTATTTGGTACAGTTCTTAGTAATCCTCAAGTTATATGACTTCTGTTATTTGTTCTTCGTAATTCTCAGTTCTTCTGTTATTTGATAATTCCTCAAGTGATATGACTTCTGTTATTTGGTACAGTTCTTAGTAATTCTCAAAGTTATATGACTTCTGTTATTTGGTACAGTTCTTAGTAATCCTCAAGTGATATGACTTCTGTTATTTGGTACAGTTCTTAGTAATCCTCAAGTGATATTCCTGTTTATTTGACTTCTGTTATTTGGTACAGTTCTTAGTAATCCTCAAGTGATATGACTTCTGTTATTTGGTACAGTTCTTAGTAATCCTCAAGTTATATGACTTCTGTTATTTGGTACAGTTCTTAGTAATCCTCAAGTGATATGACTTCTGTTATTTGGTACAGTTCTTAATAATCCTCAAGTTATATGACTTCTGTTATTTGGTACAGTTCTTAGTAATTCCTCAAGTCTTCTGTTATTTGTTTCTTATATCCTCAAGATATGACTTCTGTTATTTGGTACAGTTCTTAGTAATCCTCAAGTGATATGACTTCTGGTTTCTATTTGGTACAGTTCCTCAAGTGATATGACTTCTGTTAATCCTCAAGTGATATGACTTCTGTTATTTGGTACAGTTCTTAATAATTCTCAAGTTATATGACTTCTGTTATTTGGTACAGTTCTTAGTAATCCTCAAGTGATATGACTTCTGTTATTTGGTACAGTTCTTAGTAATCCTCAAGTTATATGACTTCTGTTATTTGGTACAGTTCTTAGTAATCCTCAAGTGATATGACTTCTGTTATTTGGTACAGTTCTTAATAATTCTCAAGTTATATGACTTCTGTTATTTGGTACAGTTCTTAGTAATCCTCAAGTGATATGACTTCTGTTATTTGGTACAGTTCTTAGTAATCCTCAAGTAATATGACTTCTGTTATTTTTGGTACAGTTCTTAGTAATCCTCAAAGTGATATGACTTCTGTTATTTGGTACAGTTCTTAGTAATCCTCAAGTGATATGACTTCTGTTATTTGTTCTTATTTCAAGGTATGAGTTCTTTCTTAGTAATCCTCAAGTAATATGACTTCTGTTATTTGGTACAGTTCTTAATAATTCTCAGGTTATATGACTTCTGTTATTTGGTTTTTGTTCTTAATAATTCTCATTATATGACTTCTGTTATTTGGTACAGTTCTTAGTAATCCTCAAGTGATATGACTTCTGTTATTTGGTACAGTTCTTAATAATTCTCAAGTTATATGACTTCTGTTATTTGGTACAGTTCTTAGTAATCCTCAAGTTCTTCTGTTATTTGGTACATTCTTAGTAATCCTCAAGTGATATGACTTCTGTTATTTGGTACAGTTCTTAGTAATCCTCAAGTGATATGACTTCTGTTATTTGGTACAGTTCTTAGTAATCCTCAAGTGATATGACTTCTGTTATTTGGTACAGTTCTTAATAATCCTCAAGTTATATGACTTCTGTTATTTGGTACAGTTCTTAGTAATCCTCAAGTGATATGACTTCTGTTATTTGGTACAGTTCTTAGTAATCCTCAAGTGATATGACTTCTGTTATTTGGTACAGTTCTTAGTAATCCTCAAGTTATATGACTTCTGTTATTTGGTACAGTTCTTAGTAATTCTCAAGGACTTCTGTTGGTTTGAGTTCTTAATAATCCTCAAGTTATATGACTTCTGTTATTTGGTACAGTTCTTAGTAATCCTCAAGTTATATGACTTCTGTTATTTGGTACAGTTCTTAGTAATCCTCCAAGTGATATGACTTCTGTTATTTGGTACAGTTCTTAGTAATCCTCAAGTGATATGACTTCTGTTATTTGGTACAGTTCTTAGTAATCCTCAAGTTATATGACTTCTGTTATTTGGTACAGTTCTTAATAATCCTCAAGTGATATGACTTCTGTTATTTGGTACAGTTCTTAGTAATCCTCAAGTGATATGACTTCTGTTATTTGGTACAGTTCTTAGTAATCCTCAAGTGATATGACTTCTGTTATTTGTTATTTGATTCTTAGTAATCCTCAAGTGATATGACTTCTGTTGGTGTACAGTTCTTAATAATTCTCAAGTTATATGACTTCTGTTATTTAATTTGTTCTTAGTAATCCTCAAGTGATATGACTTCTGTTATTTGGTACAGTTCTTAGTAATCCTCAAGTGATATGACTTCTGTTATTTGGTACAGTTCTTAATAATTCTCAAGTTATATGACTTCTGTTATTTGGTACAGTTCTTAGTAATCCTCAAGTGATATGACTTCTGTTATTTGGTACAGTTCTTAGTAATCCTCAAGTGATATGACTTCTGTTATTTGGTACAGTTCTTAGTAATTCTCAAGTAGTTCTGTTATTTGGTACAGTTCCCTCAAGTGATATGACTTCTGTTATTTGGTACAGTTCTTAATAATCCTCAAGTGATATGACTTCTGTTATTTGGTACAGTTCTTAATTATTTATGACTTCTGTTACAGTTCTTAGTAATCCTCAAGTGATATGACTTCTGTTATTTGGTACAGTTCTTAATAATTCTCAAGTTATATGACTTCTGTTATTTGGTACAGTTCTTAGTAATCCTCAAGTGATATGACTTCTGTTATTTGGTACAGTTCTTAATAATTCTCCAAGTTATATGACTTCTGTTATTTGGTACAGTTCTTAGTAATCCTCAAGTGATATGACTTCTGTTATTTGGTACAGTTCTTAGTAATCCTCAAGTGATATGACTTCTGTTATTTGGTACAGTTCTTAGTAATCCTCAAGTGATATGACTTCTGTTATTTGGTACAGTTCTTAATAATTCTCAAGTTATATGACTTCTGTTATTTGGTACAGTTCTTAGTAATCCTCAAGTGATATGACTTCTGTTATTTGGTACAGTTCTTAATAATTCTCAAGTTATATGACTTCTGTTAACAGTTCTTAGTAATCCTCAAGTGATATGACTTCTGTTATTTGGTACAGTTCTTAGTAATCCTCAAGTGATATGACTTCTGTTATTTGGTACAGTTCTTAGTAATCCTCAAGTGATATGTCTTCTGTTATTTGGTACAGTTCTTAGTAATCCTCAAGTGATATGTCTTCTGTTATTTGGTACAGTTCTTAGTAATCCTCAAGTGATATGACTTCTGTTATTTGGTACTTCTTAATAATTCTCAAGTTATTTCTGTTATTTGGTACAGTTCTTAGTAATCCTCAAGTGATATGACTTCTGTTATTTGGTACAGTTCTTAATAATTCTCAAGTTATATGACTTCTGTTATTTGGTTCTTAGTAATCCTCAAGTTATGACTTCTGTTATTTGATAATCCTCAAGTTATATGACTTCTGTTATTTGGTACAGTTCTTAAATAATTCTCAAGTTCTTATATGACTTCTGTTATTTGGTACAGTTCTTAGTAATCCTCAAGTGATATGACTTCTGTTATTTGGTACAGTTCTTAGTAATCCTCAAGTGATATGACTTCTGTTATTTGGTACAGTTCTTAGTAATCCTCAAGTGATATGACTTCTGTTATTTGGTACAGTTCTTAGTAATCCTCAAGTTATATGACTTCTGTTATTTGGTACAGTTCTTAGTAATTCTCAAGTTATATGACTTCTGTTATTTGACTTCTTAGTTCCTCATTTGACTTCTGTTATTTGGTACAGTTCTTAATAATTCTCAAGTTATATGACTTCTGTTATTTGGTACAGTTCTTAGTAATCCTCAAGTGATATGACTTCTGTTATTTGGTACAGTTCTTAATAATCCTCAAGTAATATATGACTTCTGTTATTTGGTATTCTTAGTAATCCTCCAAGTGATATGTTCTGTTATTTGGTACAGTTCTTAGTAATCCTCAAGTGATATGACTTCTGTTATTTGGTTCTTACAGTTCTTCTGTTATTTGGTAATTCTTAGTAATCCTCAAGTGATATGACTTCTGTTATTTGGTACAGTTCTTAGTAATCCTCAAGTGATATGACTTCTGTTATTTGGTACAGTTCTTAGTAATCCTCAAGTGATATGACTTCTGTTATTTGGTACAGTTCTTAATAATTCTCAAGTTATATGACTTCTGTTATTTGGTACAGTTCTTAGTAATCCTCAAAGTGATATGACTTCTGTTATTTGGTACAGTTCTTA
Organism: Acanthosepion pharaonis; assembly: GCA_903632075.3. Taxonomy (NCBI): domain Eukaryota; kingdom Metazoa; phylum Mollusca; class Cephalopoda; order Sepiida; family Sepiidae; genus Acanthosepion; species Acanthosepion pharaonis. The sequence continues at coordinate 142,581 of CAHIKZ030005285.1, read as the reverse complement.
ATTCTCCAAGTTATATGACTTCTGTTATTTGGTACAGTTCTTAGTAATCCTCAAGTGATATGACTTCTGTTATTTGGTTCTTACTCAGTTCTTCTGTTATTTTGGTAATTCTTAGTAATCCTCAAGTGATATGACTTCTGTTATTTGGTACAGTTCTTAGTAATCCTCAAGTGATATGACTTCTGTTATTTGGTACAGTTCTTAGTAATCCTCAAGTTATATGACTTCTGTTATTTGGTACAGTTCTTAATAATCCTCAAGTTATATGACTTCTGTTATTTAATACAGTTCTTAGTAATTCTCAAGTTATATGACTTCTGTTATTTGGTACAGTTCTTAGTAATCCTCAAGTGATATGACTTCTGTTATTTGGTACAGTTCTTAATAATTCTCAAGTTATATGACTTCTGTTTCTTATTTGTTATATGTACAGTTCTTAGTAATCCTCAAGTGATATGACTTCTGTTATTTGGGTACAGTTCTTAATAATTCTCAAGTTATATGACTTCTGTTATTTGGTACAGTTCTTAGTAATCCTCAAGTGATATGACTTCTGTTATTTGGTACAGTTCTTAGTAATCCTCAAGTGATATGACATCTGTTATTTGGTACAGTTCTTAGTAATTCTCAAGTTATATGACTTCTGTTATTTGATACAGTTCTTAGTAATCATCAGGTGATATGACTTCTGCTATTTTGTACCGTTCTTAGTAATCCTCAAGTGATATGGCTTCTGTTATTTGGTACAGTTCTTTATTTATGATTCTTTATCGCCAGTACACAATGTTCAATCAGGATGATCTTTGTCAAGACCCTCAGGCTTCATTCACTCAACGCCTTTGATCTTAGGAAGTGGTTTTATACAGCTGACACTTTAGATATTTCTTATCGGGTTTGGCGTCATGCATGATATCCATATGAAACACTCGATCTAACAAGGCTATCAAAGAACATGATTCGAGTCTTTAGAATGTTTTGATTTTGTAGTAAATTGTGGTGTTAAATGAAACTAGATCTGGCGTAGTTCAATTTCTTTTCCCCCTCTAGACAATTGATTATAGCTGGTCCATATATCGAGGTACCTGAAGTGTTTAGTACTTACTAATTCCATATCTCTGACTTTTTTTGATGGTTAAGCCATTGTCAAATACAGATGATATTTGTCATAATAAAATGCTTTGAAATGGGATCGCTATGTGTTAAGCTATCATTACATTATCAAACTTTTAGATTTAAGAAATGAAATTTAATATACCACAAACCAATAATTTATATTATTAAGTTGTTAATATATTTATAAATTCTGGAAATATCGATAAAGTTACAACATTTAACGTAGATTTTGAAAATAATTAGATTCCTAGATTTCACATTTATTCTTGATCTGTGTTTGTTTTACATTTTTAAGTTCGTTTGTAAATATTGTGTGTGAATAAAATATTGGATGTACTATGCATATTAGATTACTAACCGAAATACCCGTGCCTTGCTGCATGTCACATATTTTTTTGTAAGAATATGATGATTGATTTTAAATCATTGTTATAATTTGTGGAGAAAAATTATTTATTTCAATAAGTGACCCCCATCTTCTGGCTTTAATTTAAGTCAAAAAGAAAAAAAGATTCAGTGGGTGTGGTTGCCATGGGGACCGCCTTTGATCAAAATGAAATATACTTATCCAAGTACCCTGAGTAGTGTTGTTTCAGATTATATATATTTGGTTATGGGGTCTATCTTCCAAACTCGAGGAAGACCTCGATAGCAAATAAACAGACAGACAGAGACTACACATTATACATATAGATTTATCATGACTAGTGGCTAGTCTATTTATTTTATAATTTTTTTGTCATTTTACCCAAAAGCAAAGCAATAAAGCCACTAAAACACTATGGGTTACTGAGTATGAAAAATTAAAAAACAGAGAAAGATTATTAAGGAGAAAGAACAATAAAAGAAGACGAATTAAAATGACAGAAGATGACGATTGAAATTGTATTTAAATTTCTATCATTTACCTACAAACAAGGCAATAAAGCCACTAAGACACAATGGGTTACTTAGTATGAAAAATAAGAAAAACAAAGAGATTGTTAAGGCGGTAGAACAATAAAAGAAGAGGAATTAAAAAGACAGATGACGATTGAAATTGAATTTAAATTTTTCATCATTTCCTCAGAAACAAGGCAATAAAGCCACTAAGACACAATGGGCTACTGAGTATGAAAAACATAAGAAACAGAGAAAATTATTAACAGTAGGATAAAAGATATAAAATATGTTCGTTATATGAGGAGATTAGAAATACGAATCAGAAGATTAATCTATTTGACTATTAATGTTTCAATGATTTTTTAAAAATAATTTTGAACTCAAAGACAGCTTAAAGTCATGTTAACGTGTTCTCATCTCCTGACTTTATAATTAGCAATATATCTCCGATCCCAAATTGTTATTTAAATGACTCTCGTTAAACTTTACAACGGAGATGGCCAATCTTTTGCTGATAGACATCCGGCCTGAGACAAAACCTGTTAGTAAAATAATACATTTCAGATGCATCAAGGATGGTCATCAGTGATGCACTGTCTTCATCGCCGATTTCGGGTTTTGAATCATATCGGCTCAAACAACAACACCGACCTGAATGCAAAAGGGGGTCAGGCCGCCTCCTTTATAGCGTCGTGCTAAGCACCTCGACATTGAAAAAAAAATTCAGATATGGTTAAGAGTCCGACCGTTCTTATTGACATACGTCAGTCAACATCAACCAATGAAATAAAGGCTCCCCCACTTCCCTCCTATATAGTTTTGTCTTTTTTCTCCATCCGGTTTTGATTCGCACAATTTTCCCGGAATTCATAACGAGGTAAGCTGGACTTGTTCATGCATAATTTAATCCAATCTTTTTACATTTTAAATACTAATTCGATAACTAAACCTTACCACTTATATTACTTTTCCTTTAAAAAAAAAATACATTCATTATTCTTACTATTATATAAAAATCTTTAAGTCTAACCTTATACTTTTTTAATCAAACGAAATTAGAAAAATGAATGCACGTTCACGCCTCTACAAATAAATAGTAAATGTACTCTCACACACACTCATACACGCACACACATAAAACACATCTCTCATTTACATTAATTTTACGAAACTGTTCATTACGAAATTATCTTGTACTATTTATTTGAAATTCCTTACCAGTTTCGTAATCTATCGATTAAGATAATACGATGGCCTAATCTAAGTAAGGAAATATAAATAAATAAAAATACTTAAATGACTAAAAAAATCCTAACTAACTAAAGGAAACCTAAACTACTCAATTAAGTAGTATAATAATATAATAATGTTTACTTATCTTATGTTAAATCCTAACTAACTAAAGGAAACCTAAACTACCATATTCACATTTACTATCTATTAAATATTATTCAAAATGAATCTAGTTAATTAATACTAGAATTACCACTCAACAATTATCAAACTATGATTACTACGATCTAATTTTTCATTCATAAGAATTAGGGTTGGAAATGGAAATAAAAAAAGAAATAAAAAAACGCAAATAAGCATGTATAAATGGCAATCGGTAATCGAAAAAAAAAAAAACATCCATTGACCACCACCACCCTACCCCGATATGCGCCAATTCTTCTCAAACCCCATACATCACACTTTAACTACCCTGAATTAATATTTTCTCAATATTGCCTTATAGGTTGAAACCTTCTCCCTAAGTATGTTTGGGAATTGTTGCTTTTTTTCTTTTCTTTTTTTTTTTTCTCCTTCCTCTTCCCCTTCCCTCCCACTTAGTTCTTCCATGGCTCTGATCTCTTAAGCCAAATCCACTTGGAAGCAGTTAAAACTGCATTGGTAATGTCCTTCAACGCTCTCGCCCTCACTGTCCCTACTATGCCTATTTTTGCTAGGGCTCTACACAACGACTGTCCTGCAAAGCCCCTGCAACCAACTTCGACTGGATCATAATATATTCTCAATGAATTGCGCCGACATTGTTCGACAAGTTCTTGGCATTTGGAACGCTTTCTCTCATAAGGTGTGTAATAAACTCTTCCCACGACACCGATAGTTCCCAAATGATACACTGTTTTGTGTTGTCGGAGTGCAATATCAGATCTGGTCTGAGTGATGTTACGGCTATATGTATGGGGAACTTCAGCTGGGTCTTTAAGTCCATTATCAACTGCCAATTATCTGCGGAAGATAACAGACGTGTTCTCGTTCGTTCGTTCGTGTTTTCTCGTGTTTGTTTGTTTTCTTTCTTTCTTTCTTTCTTTCTTTCTTTCTCTCTCATATGAAGTTAATTTGATCCAGCTTCTTTCTTGGTTGATTCTTATTAGCCCTTATAGCTTTAGTCAACTCGTTTGCAATCATTTTAAGGGCTTGGTCATCACCCAAAGCTTTTGGGTAACTACTCAGGATGTGTTGTAAAGATCCTTTCCTTGCACATAGTTGGCAACTGGGGGTATCGCTCTTCCCCCATATATGCAGGTTAGTTGGGCTCATTAGAACATCATAGACTGATTCGATCAGAAATCTAATCTGACTAAAATCTGATCGCCAGCACTCTGACCAGATAATTCTTTTCTGGTCAACGTTCTCCCATTTCGTCCTGGCTCCCTGCTGACTTAGACCGACCATTCTATAGTATCGTGCTTCAACGCCAGCACGGACTTGGACGAATTGGCACCTTTCTTTGTCTTTGGCAACGTTGGTTTGTGGGCTGGGGAAAACCCCAATCCAGCTTTGCCTTTAGCTATTGGCCCCAGTATAGCTTTATGCCGAAGTCTCTCCTCCGCCACTCGCAACTCTCCTCCAGCGCTCCATTTTCTGCCAAATCTTGTCTGAATTTCGGCTGATGCCACATTTGGATCTTTGAATTCTGCATACAGCAGCCGTTTTCCCGTTTTCATGACTTTGAATTCTTCTACAAGGCTACTAAAAGGGAGGCGTAATGCGTTGCTGTTACCATAGAGGGCGGCACCATTTAATCATCTCAGCAAACCCAGTCACATTCTCAACCGATTACTAATCGCTCTCTCTAGCGTTTCCACAGTGGTAATAGAAACATCATAGACTAGCAATGGCCACAGTAACCGGAGCAATACTGCATGCTGGAAAAGACATGCCTTGAAACTTCCTGGCAATCCTGATTTGTCGATCTTTGTCAGCCACACCTCAAGATCCTTTATAGTCCGCTGGATCGCGGCTGTGTCCTTCAGACTACAGTTGAAAGTCTTGCCCAAGCTCTTCACAGGCTTTTCGCTCAGGGTAGGTATTGTTGCTCCTGCGACCGAAAATCGGACTTTATCCATGACCTTGCCTCTTTTCAATACTAAGGACCTGGATTTAGCTGGTTTGAATTTCATTCTGGCCCAGGTCATATTTTCTTCGAGACGTTTTATTAGCCTCCCGTGACAGATGTCTTTGTCATAGTTAAATCATCCATATAAACCATTATCAGTGCCTGGCAGACACCTGATTTAGACAGGGCCTCGACATTCAACCTCTGCTGACTTTACCAGCATGTTCATGGTCAATGGGAATAAGACAGCAGACAATGTACAACCTGTGATTATACCCTTTTCCAGTATCACCCATTCCGAGGCTGTTATATCTGCGTCCACTCTCAACCGGAAATTCTCGTAGTAGTTTATTATGAGATCGCAAACTGATGGGGCGTACGTGATGTCTCTTTAGTGCTTCCACCACCAGTTTGTGTGACATGGACCCGTAGGCATTGGCGAGATCTAATCACAATACAATCAGGCCCCCTTTGCTTTCCTTAGCCTCTCTCGTGATCTGTGTCAAGACACCTGTATGCTCAAGGCAACCTGGCATTCCGGCGACCCCGCCTTTCTGGACCGATCTGTCAATGTAGACATTTCTGAGAATGAAGTTCAAAAGGCGTCTTGACAATAACCCGAAAAAGATCTTATTCTCGTTGTTCAGCAAGGAGATAATGCGAAAGTGGTCCAGTGACCTTGATTTCTCTTCCTTCGGGATCCATACCCACTCAGCGAATCTCCACTGCTCTACGATCCTGCCTCTTCTCCAGATTACTCTTAATATTTTCCACAACCGTTAGAGAATTCCTTTACACCACTTGTACCTGGTAATGAGGCGGATCTGGCTGCTCTCACAACTTCTTGCATTTCTTTCCAGGTGGGCAAGTAGGTGTTAAGTTGGAACACTAGTGGCTCCTGAGGAATCAAACGGGTATTTATATCTAGTTCTTCCTCTTTTGCAGGATCACTCATGGAATTTCGGAGGTAGTTGTTAATTTCTTCCTGAGATGCCTCCAATTTCCCATTGCGTTTATCTCCTAACAATGTTCTTGCGAAGCCAAAAGGATTGGACAGGAAATTTGCTCGCTTCTTTGCTCTTTCTTTTCTCCTTTTCTTATGCCACTCAGCACGCCGTATAGTTTTTAATTTCCCTGTGAGTATTCTTCGAGGGGTTGATGCTCCTCTAATCTTGCCCTTTTAAAAAGCTTCTTAAGGGATCTTATTTCTTTTCTCAATTCTTACATTCTTTTCGCCCTACGGTTGGCAGTGTAGGGCGTCTTTGACTGACGGGGCTCGACGAAACCAAGTCGCTCTGACGCTATACTAGTTATTAATGTAGTCATGAAATTTAGGTGACTATCCACGTTTCCGTTTGTAGCTGACTGAAGTATCGCACAAATGTCAGTGTCGAAATCCTCCAAGGCCCTCATGTTGTTCGCTGGGGGGGGTCAGTTTTCCTTCTTTCGGGACTCCGTACCCTAAGAGAGAGGAACTGTAGCTTAAAGAGACTGGACACTGATATGATTCCTGATCCCGCACCTCCTCTGTTTTACTAGGGGGTGTACCTGCACGTTGCTCCTGGTTTCCCCACTCAAGGCATTTCATCCGGCTTTGAGGTATCTTTAAGCCTCTCTGGTTTTTGAAAATCTTATCGCATCTGCATCTGTTCGTAATCGATTGGGCACTTCTGTCCGATATCAATAAATCCGTGCTGCTGGGGATCTCTTCTGCACCCCGCTCTCGAGATTCCCCGGTGGGTATGATGCATTTTGGTACTTCGTAGCATTTTTGGGTTGTTCCAGGCGAATAATGCTAGTTGGGTAGCTAATCCGTCTTGCCCCACTACCTGTCTTTCCTGGCTGTCAATTGTCTCTCCAACCGTCACTAGGTTTATTCCCTGGATGCCAAATGGTCTGTTCCCAGTCGTCACTGTTAATACAAGGTTTTATAGCAGAATAATACATTTCAGATGCATCAAGGATGGTCATCAGTGATGCACTGTCTTCATCGCCGATTTCGGGTTTTGAATCATATCGGCTCAAACAACAGCCCCGACCTGAATGCAAAAGGGGTCAGGCCACCTCCTTGATAGCGTCGTGCTACGCACCTCGACATTGAAAAAAAAAATTCAGATATGGTTAGGAGTCCGACTGTTCTTATTGACATACGTCAGTCAATATCAACCAATGAAATAAAGGCTCCCCCCTCCCTCCTATATAGTTTTGTCTTTTTTCTCCATCCGGTTTCGATTCGCACAATTTCCCCGGAATTCATAACGAGGTAAGCTGGACTTGTTCATGCATAATTTAATCCAATGTTTTACATTTTAAATACTAATTCGATAACTAAACCTTACTACTTATATTACTTTTCCTTTAAAAAAATACATTCATTATTCTTACTATTATATAAAAATCTTTAAGTCTAACCTTATACTTTTTTTAATCAAACGAAATTAGAAAAATGAATGCACGTTCACGCCTCTACAAATAAATATAGTAAATGTACTCTCACACACACTCATACACGCACACACATAAAACACATCTCTCATTTACATTAATTTTACAAAACTGTTCATTACAAAATTATCTCGTACTGTTTATTTGAAATTCCTTACCAGTTTCGTAATCTATCGATTAAGATAATACGATGGCCTAATCTAAGTAAGGAAAAATAAATAAATAAAAATATTTAAATGACTAAAAAAAATTCCTAACTAACTAAAGTAAACCTAAACTACTCAATTAAGTAACATATTCGCATTTACTATCTGTTAAATTAGGTACCTCCATGAGACCGCTAAAAAGAACATAGCATGATGAAAAGACGCCAAACTCGACGAAAACAAAATTTTATCGTCTAAATGTTCATGTTATTATTAAGAGGAAAGATCAAAATATTTTGGGGATATTTTTTTTACATTTTTTAATCGTTCCGAAATTTTCGTTAAATATCTTGTTTTTTTGTTTTGTTTTGAGTCAGCAAAATTGACAGATAATCAATCATGGCATCCATTTTTTCCATTTTTATAAAAAGATGAAAATCTCAGTTTGAAATTCTTTTAAAAATCAATTATCATTTTTTGAAAACTTATTTTAAGAAGATCAGAAATTATAATGTTTATTTAAAATATTTTGAACCCAGGTTGACTTAGCTTCTGCGCCGAAAAGATGTAATTTGAAAATAAAACAAAGCAGGTCATAACCTTTCGCGTCACTTGACAAGTGTTGAATGACGTATTGACGGATTACGTGATCATAATTTGTTCTACGGAAGGCGAAAAGTGAAGTGATTCAGATTTAAGGGAACAAATTATTTACCTCGTTATTTTTAAAGAAAACTTTCAGCGCTCTATTTTTTTTTCTGTACTTAGCTTTCACCTTTGTTTACAATGCTTTATGGAAAAATCTATTATAATTAAAGAAATAAAAAATAATTTTATTAAAAATTCATTTTCAGCGAAAAATTTTTTTGCTTTCGGAAAATATTGTCCATATTCATAAAAACAACTAAAAGCAAATAAAAGTATTTAAAATTAAATAATATCTTTGTTTTATTGAGTTTAATATGTTACAATTCAGAGCTGATTTGCATTCCTCAAAGCCTTTTAACTATTGTAATCACTAAACCTGACACGATCGAATTTGTAGCGTTTTCATAAAATTAGTTGTGGGGCGTGGGTAATAAACATAAAAAAAATATTTCTGCCATGACTTTAATAAAAAAAACTTATGTATAATAATTTCAATCATCTGTGAATAGTTTCTGAAAGTTTCATTAACATCCGACAATTATTTTTATTTTTGCAAGATTTTCCAAATTAATGTGTGTCATACAAAAAAAAAACGTGCTAAAAATTGTGTTATTTTACTAGTTCCGGTGATACAAAGCATTTAGACAATAAAATTTTGTTTTCGTCAAGTTTGGCGTCTTTTTCATCATGCTATGTTTTTTTTTTTTTGTTTTTTTTAGCGATCTCATGGAGGTATCTATGTTAAATATTATTTAAAATGAATCTAGCGAATTATCACTCAACAATTATCAAACTATGATTACTACGATCTGACTTTTCATTCATAAGTATTAGGGTTGGAAATGGAAATAAAAAAAAACAGAAAAAAACGCAAATACGCATGTATAAATGGCAATCGGTAATCGAAAAAATCCTTTGAGACAATCACCCCCACCCAGACAATTCTTCTCAAACTCCATCCATCAGTTTAACTACCCTGAATTAATATTTCCCTATAGATTGAAACCTTCTCCTCCGTTTCTCTAAGTATGTTATGATAAGACCATTGAAAAGTTTTATATGTAAAGTATGGAAAGAAAATCAAAATATATTTGATTAAAATTGATTAAAGACATTTGCGTCATCAGTGATTTTTTATTCAATAAAAAGCGATATTTTAAGTAAATTTTTGCATTTTAGACATTTCTAAAAACAGATTATTTTAGTTAATTAATATATTGACTAAAGACATTGATTAATTTGTTACTTATTTTTGTTATGACAAAAGTCTAGAAAGCGGTTTCATTAACTACGTAAATTAATTGTGTATTTTGTATAAATTTGATATGTTGACATTTTTATAAAGTTAAAGAGTCTGAATTTATTAGTATACTCGCGGGATTTCAATGCTGTTAATAAGTAGTAGCTTTTATTAGTGCTACTATGCCCATTATATTGCTTTTATAATCGTTGATCTTTAAACCAAGAGAATCACGTGATTTTCACTGGAAAGTGAATTATAAGTTTCTTCCTTACACCAGGACGTTCCTCAGTATTCTTTATTGTTATATAATCTTTGCGTTTCCACATAAACATAACAAGTAACTGTCTTTTTCTTTTTTTACAGTAAGGTTCACCCTGTACAAAGTTCGGGGTCACTCGATGTAGTGTTACGTTAATGAATAGTTTATACGGAAGGGAGGGAGAGATGACGGTTAAATCTAGACTTGAAATAGTTAAGATTGTAGTGATCGGGAAAAACATCCCCTGGGGAGTCATCACCGGAACTTACTCCTCACTAATGGAATATGAAGGAAACTTAGGTGGTTTACTACAATGTAAGCGAGGTCCGAGCCGGGAAGGTTAGGCCTAACAGAATATAGTCCGTCTAAGCACTTTCCATGGTAGTAGCAATAGATCAGTGAAAGACTCGGTACATCCCACCTGTGAGAGAGAGGTTAGAGGGTGAAAAATAATTCTTCGCCGACAAGGACTCGGAGACGCTCTGTCAAGACTGGAAAGTGAGGACTGGGAAGCTCCCACCAAATTTAGCAACTGTACTCTATTTGGAGCCTGTTTTTTTTTTTTTTTTTTTTTTTTAAATCATTGAAATATTTATATTCAAATGGAGTACTCCCCCGATTATTTCTTTTTTAATCTAATTACTAACTACGGACCCACTTGGAATCAAATAACGTGTCTCCCGATTCATCATCATCATCATATCAATGGATAAAAGCGTTGGTTGAATTCGGTGACTTGACCCAAAGAGTTGTGAATTCAATACCTGGCTAAGGCAGTGGTGGACAAAAAAAAAAAAACTTGGAGAGTTGAGTTAAAGGGATATAACTGATACTGAGACATCCGGGAGAGGCATGGCACGTGGAATTAGAACAATCTTCCCCGGTGGACTAAATAAAGTGTTCATTTCGAAATTCCAATCACTTGAAGAAGGCCGGAGCTTACAACGGCCGAAACATCGTAAATATGCCAACGAAGATGAGTACAACAGTCCGAACAATGTAAATAGTGTAAATTATTTTTTTTATTTACTTTGATTTCTATTGTATACACATTTCCTTTCGGGTCCCAACAAAAGACATAAGTTCAAAAATGGGTTCATGATATTTTCCTCTGATCATTAAAAAACTAATACACGCATTTACATCGATAAAACTCTTCGTAATGTGTGAGGTGTACTTGTGAGTACATTTACAACTGGTATTATTAATATTGTTGGAATTATTATTATTATTATTATTATTATTATTATTTGTGTATGTTATGTTTCCTGCTTTGTATCTTGTAAAGCCAGGTCCAAACTATGGTCCCTAGGCCCTATACGAGAATTGTTATTTAATTGATAGGGATTTTCTTAGTATATGGGATGTCCCTGATGGGGCAATCTTCTGGGCAACTTTTGTGTCGATGCTACCTGGGATACTGTTAATAAAATTGTCCCTTCCTTTTTTGACGCAACCCAGTGCTCCGATTACTATTGGTACAGTCTCAATCTCCAGGTCTTTATATTTGGACAATTTCTCGATAATTTTCATGGAGGTGTTTCCCTCAGATGGCACAGCTATGTCGATAAGCATACACTTCCTGGATTTCTTGTCTTTGATGCTAATATCAGGTCTGTTGGCTTTTATTTCTCTGTCAGTTTGACATGTCCCAGAGAATAGTTACATCGTTATTTTGGGTACCAGTGACTTGTCGGTGCTCATACTGAACATCTCAGTGATTTCGATTTTGTGCTTCTTGCATTTCTTCCAGTTTACATATGTCGCTACCTTGTTATGTCTGTGGGTAAATTAATTTTTTGCTAGTTCCTGTCATCCTGAGATAATATGGTCGACAGTTTTATCATATTTTTCGCAGATCCTTCAATTTGGGCTATTTCCATCCTTGATTGACAGTGATAGGATTTGATTGCGAGGCTTTGGTCATGAGCTGTAATAATTAAGCCTTATATCTCACCTTTCAATCTTGTGCTCTTCAGCCACTAATGTGCTTTCTGTCGGTCCACATCTGGGTCTTTTGTTCTTTTTAGTTATTTGCCAGGCAATGCCTTGTTCTCACAGTTTTTTTTTGTTTTTTGTTTTTTGTTGTTTTTTTTTTTTGTTTTTTTGTATTTTCATTTAGTCCAATTGCTTCCTGTTTTACTACTCGCTTGGCGTGTATTATATTTGCTTATTATTATTATTATTAGTAGTAGTAGTATTTCATTTTTTCTTTTTGAACTGCATCTGATTTATAAACACGACAAGTTATAACCACTATATAAACTCTTTTGGGGATTTCCTGGAGATATGGTGCACCAGGGATTTTCTTGATTTGTTAGTTTCTTTCTTTATCAATTCCAAAGCTCCAGCAACAACAGAAATAGTTTTAGTTTTTAAGCGCCACGTTTTTTTCTATTTCAATCACTAGGTCTTTGTATTTGCTTAGTTTTTCAAAAGATTTCGCAGATATTCTGTTTTGTCATTTGATATTCTCATGTAAATCACTGTGCAAAATCTTTTTTTTCTGCCTTTGATAATAATGTCTAGACGATTTGCTTGTATCATTTGATTTGTCTTGATATAAAAACCCCAGAGGATGGTAACACCCCTCCCGAAACTACAGATTCAATATGAAGTTCAAACCAGTTTGCGGCTGGTTTTATCCTGTTATGATTACAAATCTTCCAATGCAGATATCAATCAACCCTGTTATGATTTTTTTTTTTTTTTTTTGTATTCTTTGTGTGTGAGTATTAAACACTGGGAGACAATGTGATCAATAGTTTCAATGTATTGGTCTCAGATGCCACTTTTTGTGTTTGCATTATTATTATTATTAAATAAAACTCTTCCAATATTTTTCGACACTTAAAAGAACGCTATTTAAGAAAAGATAAAGAAAACAAAAAACAGTGTTTGACAATCTTAAACAACATTTCAACAGAATGTCTGCCTTCTTCAAATTATATTTAAGCAATTCTTTTTCTTTTAGAAACATGTAAATCTTCATAAGATTATAAGTTTTTGAACAAACGTTGCTTGCCTACAATTTATTACTAACTGAATACAGTAATTGTGACACAAGGCCGAAAAAGGGGAAAAATGGGTCAAAATGGTCGACATCTTATATCTAGCTACTCAGATTCACGACATATTCATTCGTTTCAATTTACACATTCACTATAAGAAACTCTCCTTGTCTTGTAATGAAAAATGGCTGTACTGGTAATGAACACGTCTAAACGAACGAAACGCAACCAGCATGAAGGCATGACACTGAAACGTGCTTAATATGATAGTGATCTTGTTCATCTTGGAACTCTGTGAGTTGATTAGTTATTAAAAGGAATTAATCAAACAACTTAGTATAAATTTTATAGAACTCTCTTTATACTGTAAAGTGCTTCAATTATTTTAAGACGTCTTTTACAATTAGATGTTCTTAGAATGACAATGATATCTGCAGTAATTCTTCTTATGAGGACATGTAGTTTTGAATGGGTGTTTAAGTGTTCCTTTATAACACTGAGATCGCTTAAATGATTTATCATTCTTCGAAAATGTCACCGACGTAAGGCCAACGTAAGGGTTTATTACAAAAATCACCGTATTCTACAGAGCAGCGAAATTGATAAACTACATTCGTGGTCTGAAGCTTGAATTTCACAGAAGTGTTATTATGGTTAATTATAAGGCTAGCAGTTTTTAATTTCCTATAATGTAAGTTTTACATGTTTTGTAGGGTCGACAAGTGAAATGTATTTAATGTTTAATGATGCGTCGCATGGTCAATTCAGTTTGTCTAAAATTTTTACTGATCTGGCTGTTGTAAAAGACATTAATATTTTGTAGTGCTCTATTTTCAGTATTGATGCCGTTTAATTTATGTAATAATAATAAAAAATAATCTCATATGGTTATTGATAATATAGCTTACGGTCAAATCACGCTGAAACACCGGTTCTCGTTCGATCACCGAAGTTAAGCATCGTAGAGCCAGGTCAGTACTTAAATGGGGGACCGCTTGGGAACACCTGGTACTGTAAGCCCCCAAAGTCCAACCCTTACCTCACAGTCGGTGGGGGGGGGGTGTAAACAGTAGTGTCAGAGCTATGCCGCCGGAACTTCGTTCCTGGTAGGGCCACCAAGGCGGACAGGGTCTGACACACGCCAACTAACAAGGGCTCTGGTGAAAATCCAAGAGCGTCTGCATCGGTAACCGGCGGCTTCTGGTCGTTCCTGTCTCTGCGTCTGTGGGAACCCGCGGCAAGCAAGAACGTTATCCGAGTAGGCCTGGGTACCCTACTTCTGTAATTTATCCCAAGAATCTTCTTCTCATAACAGGAAGAAGCCGGCTCAATCCGCCCAGGGTATATGCCGCATCAGTACAGTACAGTATTGATAATATAGTTGTCAAGCAATAATAATAAAAAAAATAATCTTATATGGTTATTGATAATATAGATGTCAAGCAATAATAATAATAATAGTCTCATATGGTTGTTGATAATATAGTTTTCAAGCAATAGTAATAATCATCTTATATGGTTATTGATAATATAGTTGTGAAACGACAATAATAATAATAATCTTATATGGTTATTGATAATATAGTTGTCAAGGAATAATAATAATAATAATAATAATAATAATCTTATAAGGTTATTAATATAGTTGTCGAACAATTTTTGTTTATATGTTGGCTAAAACTATTTTCAGGGAAAAGGCGTTCTGTTTTTCCCTCTTCCTCTCTATCTGCGCGCGCGCGCACACACACACATATATATATATACCGGCAAAATTGTCGAAATCATGTAACAACAAAATTGTTCAAACTTTGAACCGATGTATTTTGGAAATGATTAAAGAATTCTACGAGATTTTTATAACACTAACTGACTCTACTTTGAGCAAAAAGAATATATAATTACTCTCAAAGATCAAAAGAAGTATCATGAAATCGATCATAATCGAAAATGACATGTTTATCAATAATTAATCATAGGTAAGGATCGGAAGCTCATGAAAGATTGAAATAAAGTTCAAATATATATATATATATATATATATATATATATATATATATATATTATTCAGGATCATTTTCAAACTTATTTAAGATGGCCTCCGCGCTCTCTAAAATTCTAATTTTCTAAGTATCTTGAAGTAACAAGATACCCCACAGTTTTCATTCACGTACGATTTCATTTCAAATCTTTTTTCACTGCTCTTTGGACTGCCATAGCTGAAACTCCTCTCTCACGTGTTAAACATCTTAAGGATTGAGATGTATCTTTTCTAATTGATTTCTTTAGCTCTAAATTGAAATGATGGTTCCTCTTCCTATTGTAATCTCCTGATTCAGGGTTCCTCTCTACTGTTCCCCTCTTCTTTTTAAATTTATTCACTGTTCCCTTGATGGTTCTTCTGGAATGGCCTTTGAAAATTAGATCTGACGTGCTTTGACCTCTCAGCCACGAAGTATCTCCCAAGTATTGCTTTTGAACGCAGACCTTTCCCGATTCTCTGAGTTTCACATCCTAACTTAAACAGTGAAAATTTTCAGGAATGGATATTTTATAAATAAATCCGACATATTTTAGTTTATTGTTCAAACGTTATATTTTGTAATAAAACATCTCGAATATTTAGGCTATTCGATGGATATATATATATATATATATATATATATATATATATATATATATACACACTATTGATTTGCATCGGCTATTTCCAGTCGTTTGTCAAGGTCTCCACGAATCTCAATATTGTTACACCTATTTTCATACTTCCACATCTAGTTTATATTAATTCTGTAATTATTATTATTATTATTGGTTTATACTCATTTCTTTACGAGCTCCAACCAGAGACCTAAGGTCAGAGATGGTTTCATGATGTTTCCCACTGAGCATTTAAAAATAATAAAAAAAACTAAGATCATCTACATTTTACATAGATAAAACCCTTTGTAAGTTGTGATCTGTACTTGTGTGTACAATCTTTTGTATTTATTTAAGTCTTGGACTACCAGGAATCTCTTTAATGTGTATAGTGGAACCTTTTCCAATCAGTCGGAGGGCTCCAACGGCAACTGGAATTATTGATGTCATCACATGCCATATTTAAGATTTTGATTTCAAGATCCTTGTACTTTGACAGTATTTCGAAAATCTTCAAAGATACACGACAATCTGCAGGAAATGCCGTGTCAATAAGAATGGACAGTTTGTTTTTGCAGTCTCTAATCACGATGTCAGGCCTATTATCCTTGATTGTTCTGTCGCTGAGTATTGTAAAGTCCCATAAAATTGTTACAGGTCCTATGTGTATAATTTGCTCTGGCTGATGTTCATACCAGTTTCTTGCAGTTACCTTTCTGTAAAAGTTGCATATTTTAGAGTGCACATATTTACCTACCCTGTCATGCCGAATTTTATAGGTAGTCGGTGCAAACACCGTGTATTTTATACAAGATGGTCAGTTGTTACTAGATGTTTATATTTATCAGCCTCCAATTTGCGATTTGCATATTTGTTGTAGAGTAGTTTTCACAGTGGAGGCTTGTATTTCACTAAGTCGTCCTAAATTAGGTTCGACGTACAAAACGTTAGGAACTTGCAATAATAGTTAATGACTCAGCAATCTAGTTGTGATGGTTGATACTTCAAATGTCTGACATCGACTGACTCACTCAACTCCACTGAGCACAACTGGCGACCGCTACTACTACTTATTATGTGGGGGAGAGTCTATTAATAATAGAATAGGTACGTTCAGGTATAACAATATTGTTGTGTTCCTTTGGTTGTCATTCATACATTCTGTTTTTTCTTAATTGATATTTAATCATTTATTCTCACTTTTCTTCAGAATTTGAATTTTGGTTCAGCACAATGTCTCACAATTTCAGATAGGTTATATCTTTAGAAAGGACAATATTAAGAAAGACAAAAGACTTGTATGAATTTTGATGTCTCCAATTTGTGATCGCAGTGTTTCTTTTGGTTGACATTCATGCATTCTGTTTTTTCTTAATTGATGTTTAATCATTTCTTCTTGCTTTTCTTCAGAATTTGCAATTGGGGGTAACACAATTTTTCAGTGTCATTGTTATAATTATTATAAATTATTTCCAGTTTTATTCAAATTCACTGATTGAGTCCTTAGACCTGAGTTAGAACCCAATTAGATCTCTCTTACCTAGAGACTGTTTTTTTTCTTGTTTATGTGTTCGGTACGCATGCGCACAATCTTTTGTATCTTAGGAATCCCTGTATTAGTATTCTTTTTTTTTATTATTCCTGGTACTCCTATTATTACTGGAACAATGGTTATTTGTAAAGGCCACATTATTACACTTTCTATTTCCACCATATATATTTTTTAATCCTACTTTAATTCTTTTTTTTAATTAATGTTTATTTTTAGGGGTTTTTTTTAATCCGGAAGGTAAAGTGTATAAAAGAAACATCCAAAGAAATACTAATAATTATAAAAATACCTGAGCACTAGCATTTTATATTTTTCTTGTGCTTCTTCTTCCTTTTGTGAAGAAGAAGGAGGAGGAGAACGAGAGGAAGGATAAGAAGTAGAAGAGGAGGAAGAAGGAGAGGAAGGAGAAGAAGAAGAGGAGGAAGAAGAAGAGGAGGAAGAAGAAGAGGAAGAAGAGGAAAAGGACGAAGGAGAGAAAGGAGAAGAAGAAGGAGAGGAAGAAGAGGAAGAAGAACAACAACAACAACATTACACACGTTTTACATAGATAAAACTCTTCGTAATATGTGAGCTGTACTTGTGAGTACAATTTTTTGTATTTCTTTAAGGCATGGGCTACCAGGAATCCCTATCATTGAGTCTATTGAAACGTTTTCCAATCAATCTGAGGGCTTTAACTACAACTGGAATTATTGATGTCCTCATGTGCCACATTTTTTTTAGATTTACACTTCAAGATCCTAGTATTTTGTTAATGTTTTGAAGATTTTCAAAGATACATCACAATCCACAATAAAGGCCAAGTCAGTAAAAAGCCCTATTCAGTTCTTATGGTCTTCGGGCGATTAGCATTGACTGTTCCGTCTCTGTGCATTGTAAAATCCAATAATAATAATAATAATAATAATAATCATTCTTCATACGAGGAAGTGTAAAATTCTCTAAATCTTGTTACATCCTACAAGATGTTTGCTTTAATTATAAATCGTTAGTTTCTGGAAGAAAATAAGTTTGGCGAATGGTTTCGTTGTTTTTTTTATTTTAGTTTTTTTTTTTACCCATTTGTTTCTGCTATTATTATTATTATTATTATTATTATTATTATTATTATTCAAAGAACAGAAATCCATGAATGAGGTATGCAAATTAAAATACTTGTTTCATTGATTAATGGTAGGGTGATAAAATCCCATACATAAGTTATGAAATACCTACCGTACATACACACACATACACGTGAGCGCACGCATATATATATATATATATATATATATATATATATATATATATATATATATATATATATATATATATATAAATTTAAATTAAAGGGAAGTATGTAAATCAGTAGGTACTTCTTATGGATATTAACGATGAGCGCTATAAGTTTATGGGTAAGCTTTTGTAAACGGATAAATTCAACCCGTTATTATAGAAATGTAATAACGTTTAATTTACTTTTTCCGGTCATTGAAAGTGCAATGTATAAAAACGTTCAATAAAGTAAATCATTTTACTTAATTGCCTCTTTCTCGCTTTCAAAATCCTCAAATGGAATTCGAAATACGAGTTTTATTTAATCGAGGAAATCTGGAGTCTATTTCATACTTTTTCCTCTTATTCCTTTTTCATTTATTGTCACTCTTTTACCTCCTCTCTATTGCTCTCAAAGAGCTTTAATCTCTAAATATCATCTACTCTATCTCTTTCTTTCTCTGTTTATTTCTTCTTCTTCTTCTTCTTCTTCTTCTTCTTCTTCTTCTTCTTCTTCTTCTTCTTCTTCTTCTTCTTCTTCTTCTTCTTCTTCAATTTTATATCCTTTCCGGCTCTAATTTTTATTATCTCTTCCTATTATGCCATCCATATCTATTAGATATGTTACTTGATATTTACCTACGCCTTTCTTGCTTTCAGTACGTCCTGTGCATGTCAAATTCTCTAAGCATTCTTTTCTCATTATATGTCTTAGAAAATTCTACTGATTTTTACTGATTCTAAAGTGCATGTTAATCAATATCAAGATTAATCGTCGCTTGTGTTAGATAAGAAATTTTTGTTTTCTACATTATATGGGGACCCACTATAAAAACCTCAAAAACCTTGATCCA
Organism: Acanthosepion pharaonis; assembly: GCA_903632075.3. Lineage (NCBI taxonomy): Eukaryota > Metazoa > Mollusca > Cephalopoda > Sepiida > Sepiidae > Acanthosepion > Acanthosepion pharaonis. The sequence goes on along the minus strand of CAHIKZ030005285.1, from coordinate 123,191 downwards.
TATCCCGTCCCTATAGAAAAATATACCCATATTTCTTTTGTTTTTTTCTATAGGCTTAAAGAATCTTATGTTGATTATTTGCATATATATTCAGTTAGCATGCACTTTGATGTAAAATAAAAACTTCGAAATATGAATATTTTTTATATGTATATTCACTTGAATAGAGCTTTGATAGGATCATCATCTTTTTAATTTTATTTTAGATCAGCTATATTTTGTAAATAATATTTAACCCTAGAACACTAACCATAAGTATATAGTATCCAGCGCAAATTTTCTTATTTTTAATTACAATTTTCAGTACCTGATTTTCTTACCTAAATATGTTTTTCAGTTCCTATTAATGTTAACTCAAAGTACAAAGTTTGAAGTGTCTGCATGTAAAATATTTCAAATAAAGATTTATATTTAATTTTTTTTTTTTGATATTTTCAAAATCGGGTATGATATACCCATGGTTAGTAGTGGTGTAACTTTAATTGATGGTTAGTGTTCTTGGGTTAAGTCGTATTGATTATAATATTGACTTTGATTATGAAAACGTATTACATTTTGTTTCAACGTTAATTTTCCTCAATTTGTATTTAAAAATCCTAATCAGTTAATTTTTATCTTACACTTTTGCCATGAAAATCTTTATTCTTGAATAATGTTGAATTTACAATTAAATTTATAATCAAATGACAGTGAACTTTGGTTTTAGAAAACATGGACAACTATAGAAGACATAGATCGACTATATTAATACAATAAATGTCTTTTCCGGAGAAATTAGCACAGCAAAGCTGAAATGTATGTAAATATGCCCATTAGCATATACAGTGTAACCCGGATATAAGAGAAGCCCGGATATAAGAGAGATTTTCTCTGGTCCCAAATTAGAGCCTGTGTTAATGTAAACAAAATAGACCAAACTCGGATATAAGAGAAACCCGGATATAAGAGAGATTTTCTCTGGTCCCAAATTAGAGCCTGTGTTAATGTATATAAAATAGACCAAACCCGGATACAAGAGACTTCTTCTCCGGTCCCGACAACTCTCTTATATCCGGGTTACAAACTTATTAAGAGCTACAAGAGACAAGATGTAGAGAAACATGAACAGGAAGATGTGGAGAGCCATAATAGCCTAAGTTCTGAAGGAACACGGCACATAAAAGAAAGAAGCATGTACTTCATTCTAAATGTTGCGCTACAGTTCGAAAGGCGAGCTGACAATCTACTTTTAAAAAGATAACGCCCCAAAAACCAACTAAGACATATCTCTTTTCTTTTTTTTTTGTCTTGTCTTGTTGCGCCATTATCTGTTTGATATATCTTGAACGACGTTCATAAATCAGCGTGATGTTACTTGTAATCACTTGTGGGATCACGTGGCCACAGTTTGGCGGGAAAAACCAATGTACTGTTTTTGGTTGTTTATTTATTGAGAAGTGTTTTACTTTAAAAAAATTTTTCATTCAGTCAAGAGCATGTATAGACTGATACGGTAACACCTACATGGGTCATACTGTGTTGATTATAACATTGTGTGCCTGCGTGATTGAAAGAGAGAAAAAGAAACAAAGAGTGAAAGAGAGACTGAGAGAGAGAGAGAGAAGAAAAAGAACAACGGAAGACATTGAAATATCTAATCATGAGGACACTGACCAAAAAGTATCTACGAAGAGTGAAAGTGGGCACAATCGAAAATAATAAAATGAATGAAAAGCCTGAAGACATCAGAAGAACAAGGAACATAGACTAAACCACAGAAATATGAGCAGTATCCATTATCAGATATTATTTACCCTTTCTAAACTGGACAAAAGAAGAATTGAGAATGAAATGATTTACACAAAGATTACAAGGAAATTATTCGAAACTAATTTCAACAGCAAAAATTCTGAAGTTTCCGTTATGAGATATTCAGGACTCTTAAACAGAAAAAAGGGGATATGTGAAAATGTCATGAATTACCAAAGTAAAAAAAAATCCCAGCCTATTTAGAACATCATCTTATTATTATTTTTGTCTTTTATTATTATCATTATTATTATTATTATCATTATTATTATCATCATTATCATTATTATTATTATTTACATCATTATCATTAGTATCATCATTATTATCACCATCATTATTATTATTATCATTATCATCATCATTATTATTATTATCATTATCATCATCATCATTATTATCATTATTATCATCATTATTATCATCATTATCATCATCATTATTATCATCATTACTATTATTTTTATCATCATCATCATCATCATTATTATCATTATCATCATTATTATTATTATTATCATTATTATTATTAGTGCTTGTTATGTTTCCTACTTTGTATCCTGTAGAGTCGGGTCCAAACTATTGTCCTTGGGTACTATAGGAGAAGCGTCATTTAAATGACAGCTCATTTCTTAGTATATGGAATGTTCTTAGTAGGGCGATCTTCTGGATAACTTGTATGTTGATGTTACCTGGGACACTGTTAATAAAATTGTCCATTCCTTTTCTCACGAGAACCAGAGCTCCGATTACTATTAGTACAGTCTCAGACTTCATTCCCCACATCCTGTTAATCTCGATCTCCAGGTCCTTGTATTTGGACAATTTCTCGATAATTTTCACAGAGGTGTTTCTCTCAGATGGCACTGCTATGGCAATAAGCATACAATTCCTGATTTCTTTTGTCTCTAATATCAGGTCTGTTGTCAGCTTGAATTGGCATGTCCCAGAGGATAGTTACATCGTTATTTTGGGTAAATGTGTTTGGTTGGTGCTCATACCATCTCTCAATGGTTTCGATCTTGTGCTTCTTGCACATTATTATTATTATTATTATTATTATTATTATTATTGAGTGAAATAGCAGGATGCTGACAAAGTGTCACTGATATTATTATTATTATTATTATCATTATCATTATTAGTGTTTATCAGAATATTTTTAAGTTTACATATACATATCGCAAAACTAAGACTACGCTATTTTATTAATATTATTCTGTATGAAGGACTGCATTCCCCACAAATATTTAAATGATGAGTTTGTTGGTGAGATTTGCCAAGGCAGAGAAATTTTCAGCTCGTTCTACCCTACAGTACATATATTGAAAATGTAATCGAACAATTGGAAAAAAAAAGATGAATAGAAACAGGGAACATAGTAGATATTGATGGAAAAACGAAAATGCTTTTGATACACTCAAATATTTTAGCTAAGATAAACAGAACCTAAAAGAATCGTAAATATGTTCTGTGCAGAAACAGGTGTGAAAATGACAATCATATAATACAGAATATTAGTTTGGAAGGAGTACAAAAACATACATGATTGGTTAGGAAACTACAGAAAAAGAAGACAGTTGAAATCTCTATATATAAAAGGCAGGATGTGTGTGTGTGTGTGTGTGTGTGTGTGTGTGTGTGTGTGTGTAACGAATGCACGACCGCAATTTTCGACGGATTTGCACCAAAATTTACATGCACATGCTCCAAGTTAGCGGAAAAGGCCAAGACCGACTTTGCATTTCCCAACTCCCATCGATAGTGGAAATAATCGATTTTTTCATGCTTTTACGGCAGTTTTCATGCAGTTTGTGGCCATTTTCTACTGGCCAGAGTGAGAGCCAATAGCTGGCTGCCACGAATAGACAGGAAGATTCTATTGGCCAGCGTGAGAGCCAACAGCTGACTGACACGAATGTTAACTAGCATGCAAAAAAATCGATAGCTGCATTTGTCACAAGTTGGAAAAATTTAAATATGCATTGCACTTTACTCCAATTGGCTCATTCGCTTTCTCAAACTCAACGTTGATTCTGATTACACATAACTGGGTTGGGTGTGAAAAAGTATTTGTTGTTAACATTCTTTTTTCATTCGGTTTTTCCAGTTACGAGTCCTTTTTTAAAGCTGATCGTTTTGTGTTCATTTTGTTTAGTTCTTTTTTCGTAACAGATTTACTGTTTAGTACAGAGCTTAGAAAAAATTCGCAGTGTGAGATAGGCAAGAAGTAAGGCATGTAGCAACATCAGCACGGCAAAGGGCACTTCTTTAAAGGCAAGGAAGGGCAAACATATTTTAAGTCAAGTGATAGCGTTTGCTGTATGAGTCGTACGATTTTTGAATCAAGCACGGGCAACACCGGGCCATGCTGCTAGTTAGATAATATTTTTATTGTTTCAGATTAGCATACTTATCCTGGTTGCTATATATAGAACGTTTCAACCGTAGTACCATCTGGTAATCTTCAGGTGTCTTTAAAAAATAAATAACCAATTCGCCCCAAGCAAGTCGCCACTAAGATGCAAGAGGCTACTAGGAATAAAAGTGAATGAAAAGACTTAAGAAGGAACCGGAAACCCAGTCCTAAACAGATAACAAAGGGTAAACATCTACTCCTGCTAAAAAAAAGACCCGGAAAGTGTGTGAATCGGACGATAGGCGAGTCTGTTTCTGTCTTGGTACTTGGTAATCGGCTCAAAATTTTAAACTGAACTCTTTATTCAATCCACGGAGGTAAATTGTTCACAGGTTTAATGGATATTTCTTATAAGTTAATATTCACCATTCTTTTCGTCTTTGTGCCGCTTGTTCGTTTTTTCGATTGGACCAGAATATATGACCTTTCAGTACAACCTGACTCAGGGATTGAACTCACAACTACTTGGGAACACAACATGTTTACCCATTGCTTTAATCTACTAGACCCATGTATTTCTTGAACAATCTAGACATAAAATATTTATACTACACACACACACACACACACACACACACACACACACACACACACACACACACACACACACACACACACACACACACACACACACACACGTACGTTACATACAAAAGGAATTGAAATTACGATATAATTATGATCATTTCACCTTACAGATTGACATTATCTGCAAGGATTTTCAAACCGATCAAGGTAATAGGATAAAATTAAATGAAAATTGTTTTTCATTTAGTTTTATCTTATTACCTTGATCGCTTTGAAAATGTTTACAGGTAATCTCAACCTGCAAGGTGAAATGATCATAATTATGAGGTAAATTGAATTCATTGTATGTAATTTATACGCTCTATTGAATAAATACATTAAGCTCTCTTTTGTGGATCAGTTTTAATATTTTATATTATTAGGATTCACTTGGATTATATATATTTTATTACACAGCAAGATCCAAAATTAACTCATATGAGGGCGGGTATAGATCTATTTCAGCCAAAGACAAGTACGTTAGTCTTATTCAACCCCCGTGTATAGAATGTGTCTGTATGCTCTATTATAATAAATACATTGAGCTCTTTTGTGGATCAGTTTTAATATTTTATATTCCAACGGATTTATATATATATATATATATATATATATATATATATATATATATATATATATATATATATATATATGGACTATTATATACAATACTAAATATATAACTATTTACCTTGTTCGGTTGCTTGTACTATTGTCCTCATCTTTATTTTCTTGGAGACTTAAGTTTTATCAAGACTAATTAACTAAAACTGAGATATTTAAAGGCATGGCAAATGGAATTAGAACAATTTAACAACGTAGACTAAATAAAATGGCTCGGTTTGAGAGAAGAATGTCGGAGCATACAACAGTCGAAACGTCGTGAATATGACAATAAAAATGAGGGCAAATAATCT
>CAHIKZ030005285.1:95000-110000 GCA_903632075.3 Acanthosepion pharaonis | reverse complement strand
TATGGCATATCAACAATTCCAATTGTAGTTGGAGCCCTCGTTTTGATTGGAAAAGTTTCCGATAGCCTTAAAACAATATAAAAAATTGTACTCACAAGTACAGCCAGCTCACACCTTACGAGGAGCTTTATTTATGTAAAATGTGTGTGATCTTATTTTTTTCTAAATACTACGCCTCTCAAGAGAGACGGACGGTATTGAATCGCGTCGAGCTGATAGTAGTTCACTTCAAACCAGTCTGACAGTCATACTAACACCTTCCACTTCTTGTATTATTTTTCGTGTAATATATTCTTTGTTATTTCTACTCTTGTGTTTCGTGTTGTTCTCCCATGGCCCTAACCTTGGACCATAACAGAATCAAAGCATTTATTTTGCACAATAAATATTTCTTAATTCAGTGGTAGATATTAATAACATTGACCGAATGTTAGCAAATGAATATTTCATGTCGTTGACAACTTTGTATCAGATTATACTTTCACCTCTAATCGCTCCGAATACTCGAAGTAACAAGAATCACAGTTGATGATATGCAAAAATGACCCTTATCAGGAAAAGAAAAAATGCTGTCAAAAAACAACAAAAAGAAAACAGCAGAAAAGAATTATGGGCCTATAACATATTTTTCTCTAATGTGCAAAATCATAAAGTAGTATATGCTGAGTAAATCTGCTATTCATTAAAAAAAATGAATGTAGTAAATTCGTTGAGAAGGTGACCACGACGAGATACAACAGGGTGAGAACGGTAATCCGTTTGGAATTGAGCAAATAAAAGAGGTTTGGTCATGTTAATAAAACTAGAGATTACGTTCGATTTACAAAACTCAATAAAATTCTTTTTGGAACAAGTCGTTATTTATTGACACCGATACTAAAATTGTCATTGAAAATATGTACATGAATATCTTCTACAGTCAACCAAAAGAATTATATTTTAAGTCAGTGAAAAAAAATAACTTGACCACCGTGAAATTGGAAGTTAATAAATATACTTCAAATTCATGAATCCTTGACCATAATTGTAGGTGCGTTTGGTGCGTTTGGTGCATTTGGCTAAAAGCAAAAGAATCGCGAATAGATGAGCTGGTGATCTAAGGTAAAGTTGAGACTATACATTTCACAGTGTTGCTATCGATGGTGAGTACATTAAGGAAGGTACTCGCTATTTGAGGAAACTTGCTGTCACTCATTCCTCAGCGATAACCACCAGGCATATGGTATTAATACATAAATGTGTTAAAAAATAATAATAATGGAATACAATTGTACTTGTTATTTTTTATTGATTTGTGTTGATCGCCTATTTTCACGATCAAGAGTTTAATATGCACATTTGTTATTGATTAATACAACAGCGTAGCACATGGCCGGTGAAATAAAAAAAACACTAAGGTGTAAACCTTACATCTTGCATTATTATATAATGTAAACAAGTTATTTTGTAACCTATACCTGTTGACGTCATCTTGTATCAAAATAATGAGCCTCTTTCTATCACTCGTTGGACAGTATCTGTCTATATTTCTTAGATGAGGTATTATGTACATTATTTACATTATTCGGACTATTGTCCTCATCTTTGTTGCTATATTTGTTACAACTGTTGTACGATCCGGCCTTCTTCAGGTGGTTGGAATGCCGAACTGAACCCTTTACTTCGCTCACTGGGATAGACTGTTCTAGTTCCACATGCCATATTTAATGGATGTTAGTTATCAGTTATCTTCTGTTAATTCCCCCCTTCAAGTTCTCCACTGCCTTAACTGGGTATTGAACTCACACTCTTTGGGTCCTGTCTCTGGATCTAACCAACGCCTTTATCCATTGTGCCATGTGTCCTTGAAGAAGGCCGGAGAGTACAACGGCCGAAACGTTGTAATAAATATGGCGACAAAGGTGAGGACAATAGTCCGAATAATGTAAATAATGCACTCGTTCGACATTTCAAAATGGAATAAAACTAAGATCAAATCTTTGATCAAATGGAATATTTCGGGAAATTACAATTTGGAATGTGAATTAGGCTTTTTGTCATCTCGAAAAACGACTCAGCTCGTAAATCATTACGTGCATAGATATACTTTAACGATATATAATTAACTTTAAATTTAATAGCAGTAAATCTTAGCGATTTCAAAAACTACGATGGTAAAGATGAATGAATAATCAGCAGAAAGCGCTTATAATAACTGTAAACGATTTTCACATTAGCCACATTTACACCCCCACCCCGCCGCCACAAACGCACGCGTGTGCACGCACATATGTACAAAGTAATAACAAGAAATTAACGCCTAAAAAACTGTTGTGCTGACCACTGTTCTATTTGGTGCAAGTTTGCGGATCATCTAGCCCAATGTTTCTCAGCATTTTTAAGCAACAGCACACCTAGGAACAAATGAAATTATCACAGCACACTTAGCAAAATTTTAAAAAAAAGTATACATTTAAATATTATGAAATAACAAACCAAAAAAATACGCACAAAAATACGAACTTACTGTATTTCCATGTTTCTATTTGTGCAGTTTATTTAGTATGAAACCCGTGCCTGGTGCTTTTTTCACGATTTCTTTTATGTTTGGTCAAATGTAAGATAAGAAGATCCTCATTCCTTCTTCAGTTGAGAGTAGTCTTTGACGCTTATTTTTGATGTTATTTAGAATTGAGAAACCTAATTCACATAAATAAGACGTAGAAAATTGCAATAAAACTGATAAAGCCTTTTTACCTAAGTGGGATATTACTTTTGTATTGAAATCAAAAATGTAACAATGGGTGCTGTCGAATGTTTTATTTTGAGCTATCGATCACCAGAAATGGTGACCAATTCTTCCTCTTCACATATCTGATGTTCAATATTAGAAGGAACATAGAGAAAAGAATTAGTTGAATAAAAGTTTGGTACTTATTTATGCCAATACCAATGATGTACCATTAATACTTCCACACACACAGACACACACACATATGTATTCCATAACAATATTTCACGGCGCACTTCAGAAAATCGCGCAGAACACTAGTGGGTCGCGGCACTGTGGTTGAGCATCACCGATCCAGCGTGAATATATGGTTACTTATACACTAGATATAATGGTTCACTTGTTTACGACCAATACGTTGAAACATTGTTTCCTGTACGACAAACGAATTTAAGAAATCGCCGGGTTTGGTCAGTGCCTAGACGGGTGACTGCTTAGTAATATAAAGAGAACGGATTAATTAAACGGTTCATTGCCTTCTATTTTAGTTGTGAATTCTTTATTTCCGCTTGATTAATTCTCAATAGATTGCTTCAATACTTTTCTTTCATCGCATCTCACTATTAAATCTTCCTACAATTGCTCTCGCTTTTGACGAAACAGGTACACTAATAATAAAAAAAAAAAATAATAATAATAATAATAGCTTCGCAAGCAGATCACATCACTGTCACATATGCAAAGATGGAAATGAAACGAAATGTAGGATCTGCGGAAACTCTGATGAAACTGTTGATCATATTATCTCAGGATGTCTAGAACTGGCAAAAATGAATATACCCAGAGACATAACAGGGTAGCGATATATGTGCAGTGGAAGATGTGCAAGAAACACAAAATCTAAACCACTGAGAGATGATATGAACACCAACCAGACACAGTTACCCAAAATAACGATGTAACTATCCTCTGGGACATGCCAATTAAAATTGTCAGGGAAATAAAAGCCAACAGACCTGATATTATAAGAAAAGACAAAAGATTTAGGAAGTCTATACAACAGAAACATAAAGAAGAAGAAGAAATAATAATAATAATAATAATAATAATAATAACAACAACAACAACAACAACAACAAAACACAGGAAATTCAGGAAGTGTATGCCTATTGACATAGCATTACCATCTGAGAAAAACACCTCCATGAAAATTATCGAGAAATTGTCCAAATACAAAGACCTGCAGACCGAGATTAACAGGATGTGGGGAATGAAGATTGAGGCTGTAACAATAGTAATCTGAACTCTAGGCATCGTGAGAAAAGGAATGGACAGTTTTGCTAACAGTGACCAAGGTAACATCAACATACAAGTTGCACAGAAGATGGCCCTATTGGAACGTTCCATATACTAAGAAAAGTGCTTTCAATTAAATGATAATTCTCCTATAGGCCCTAAGCACCATAGTTTGGACTTAGCCTTACAGGATACAGCGCAGAAAACACAACATACGCAAATAATAATAATAACAATAATAATAATAATAATAATAATAATAACAATAATAATAATAAGAGCAAACTAAGCTGCCGTTTGAAAATAATAGATTACTTAATTTCTGCTTCAATTTTATATTCTGTATATCTTAATACTTGTAAATTAACAAGAAATTAACAATGTATATTATCAACAATTAAACACAATAATGATCAAGTTTTGAAATTCATAGCGTACAATATGCAGAAAAGAATACCAATAACACCACCCCACCAAAATAAAAAGCAAGCAAACAGATTCTGATGTTTTTGCAGTTCCATCGCAACGTTCTTATCCTTTGACCGAACTGTTTCACTTAAGTCGGCAGAATGTAGGAATCAGATGTTAAAAATGTCACATGTTTTTCTGTCCAGAAGAGAGCAGAATTCGTTTAAAAAGTTTGTTTGCCTGAAATTATTTTGAAGAAAATAAAGAATTGTTTTCCTAGCGGACGGAAAGGTCACACAATATTTTCAAGTATTGAACTATCAATAAGTAAATAAAAAAAAAATGTTTGTATAAATAATGACAATTTACTTATTTACTTCTACAGAATGCCAAATTTGATACAGGGCCGGTTTATCGTGTAGCTCCAAATACACGCTAACATGGTGTTAAATAAAAGTATTAGTATGACAACAACACAATATTTGCTGCAAAATGGTAAGTACACATTTACTTATTTGATAATTAACGATTGTTTTAAATCAATATATGATAGAAATGAGATAAATATTAGCTAGGTATATATAAACAGGGCGAGATAGATTGCATAGAGTGAGATAGATAGATAGATAGATAGATAGATAGATAGATAGATAGATAGATAGATAGATAGATAGATAGATAGCTCGATAGATAGATATGATAGGGTGATGATGATAGAGGAAAAAGAGGAGGAAAGAGTAACAATGAAATGGGAAGAAAGAGTGAGTGAGAAAACGGAAACGCAAGGCAGAAAAAGAAGAGAAAAGAGGTTGACGAGGCAGAGAAAAAGATCACAAAAGGAACAAGAAAAAAAAAAGAGAGAGAAAAAAAAGAGAAAAAAAGAAAGAAAAAAAAAAGAAAAAAAAAAAAAGAAAAAAAAGGAGAGAGAAATGATAAAATGCGAGAGAAAGTCCGTGATAGAATGTTATTATGAAACAAAAATAAACACTTCAATGAGAAAGGTGTGTGTGTGTGTGTGTGTGTGTGAGAGAGAGAGAGAGAGAGAGATATGAAAAGACTGAGATAAATAGATAGATAGATAGATAGATAGATAGATATGAACAGACAGACAGACAGATAGATAGATAGATAGATATGAACAGAAATAGAAAGATGGATAGATAGATAGATATGGGCAGATTTACCTAGATAGATAAAAATAGATAGATAGATAGATAGGAACAGACTTGGCTAAATAGATAGATAGATAGATAGATAGATAGATAGATAAATAGATAGATAGACATGAACAGACAGACAGACAGACAGATAGATAGATAGATAGATAGATAGATAGATAGATAGATAGATAGGAACAGACTTAGCTAAATAGATAGATAGATAGATGGATAGCTCGATAGATAAATGGATAGCTCGATAGATAGATAGATAGATAGATAGATAGATAGATAGATAGATAGATAGCTCGATAGATAGATATGATAGGGTGATGATGATAGAGGAAAAAGAGGAGGAAAGAGTAACAATGAAATGGGAAGAAAGAGTGAGTGAGAAAACGGAAACGCAAGGCAGAAAAAGAAGAGAAAAGAGGTTGACGAGGCAGAGAAAAAGATCACAAAAGGAACAAGAAAAAAAAAGAGAGAGAGAAAAAAAAGAGAGAGAAAAAAAAGAGAAAGAAAAAAAAGAGAAAGAAAAAAAAGAGAGAGAAAAAAAAGAGAGAGAAATGATAAAATGCGAGAGAAAGTCCGTGATAGAATGTTATTATGAAACAAAACAAAAAAACCTTAAATGAGAAAGGTGTGTATGTCTGTGTGTGTGAGAGAGAGAGAGAGAGAGGGAGAGATACGAAGAGACCGAGACAGAAGCAGAGAGACGGCGTGAGATACAGAGAGAGAAGAAAAAGAGAGTTCGTTACAGAAAGGTAGACAGAATAAAGAAGACTGAAAATGAGAGGCATGTATAAAAAATAGAGAATAATTGGTACAGAAGGAGTAAATATGGATAGAAACAAAAAAAAGAGAGAGAGAGAGAGAGAGAGAGAGAGAGAGAGAGAGAGAGAGGAAACAACGGGGGAGACTGCTAGAAAGACTGGAGATGACACAGACTAAGAGAGGATATACAATAAAAAAAGAGAGGGATAAACAGAGAGCAACAGGTGCGATAAAGAGAGATGTACATAGGAACAAATAGGAAAAGAGACCAAGAGAGGAAAAACAAAAGAGATGGAGAAGGGAAAATAAACAGAAAATTGCGGAAAGAGAGAGGGGAGGTGGTCGGTGAGTTTAGAGAGAAAGAGTAAGAAAAGAAGAATGCCAAAGAAGGAGAGACAGAAATAAAGAGAGATTTTGTACGTGTGAGGGAGAGACAGAGAGAGAAAAAAAGAAAGAAAGAGTGATAGAGATGCAGAGATACAGAAAGAAAACTAAAGAGAGAGAGAGAAACAGGGATAAAAAAGATGATAAAAGAATGAAAGATTAGTAGAATAAGAAAAGAAAAAGGGCTCGTTTAAGAGACCTACTGAAAGAAAGGAATGGGAGGAGGAGGAGGAGAAGAAGAAGAAGAAGAAGAAGAAGAAGAAGAAGAAGAAGAAGAAGAAGAAGTAGTAGTAGTAGTAATTTAGTCATAGAGTTTGTGGATAATAGAATCTGCCTACTTTTTGTATTGTTATTTATTATTCCATCGGATTCTCACCCAGCTTTACACACATATACACAGGCCAACACATAACACACATCAATTGATTTTTAACCTTCATTCAAAATATAAGTTCGATACTTTCTGTTTAGCTTGGTTTTGAAAAAGCTGGGAAATGATACTAGTAATAAAAGAAGAGCAATAATGATACTGCTAAAGTTACTAAAATAGTACTGATAAGTTCCCATTTTTAGTAATCAGATGTCTAAACGCTGCAATACTGATTTTAAAAAGTGTGTCAGGCTAAAAACTTTTCAGCACCTCCTTGCGTTATTTAAATGTAGTTGTGTTTAAACTAGAAAAGTAAAACCTGTTTAGTTTATCTCTTTAAATACACAGAAATTTTATTATTTTAAAAGGAAATTTGGCAACTTTCTTTTTTGAGTGAAAACAGAAATTTAAAAAGCAAAATGAAAAGAGAACAAAAACTACAAAAAAAAAAAATTCATATTTATCCTTGCATTGAATACTGTTTCCATATATGGTCTGATGCCACCACTGTTAATGTTGACAAAATCCAGAGATAGATATGCAATGTGATAGGTCCTGATTTGGCAGCTCATCTACAGTCACTTTCTCACAGACGTGCTGTGGCTACTCTTTGTCTTTTCTACAAATATTTCCATGGCACTACTTTCACTGTTACCCCAACAGCATGAATTTAAGCATTCTACTAGGTTGGTATCTCAGTCTCACCCTTTCACTGTTGAAATGGTTAAATGTAACTGCCTCTTCTACTCCAACAGCATCTTCTCTCACACTTCCCAACAGTTTAACTCCCTTCCTCCTACTAGCTTCCCTGATAGCTATAATCTTCAAATATTCAATCGATATCTTCTGATACCTTGAATCCTATCTTAGTCCTCCTCTTTATCCTTTTCTCAAATACTCCTCTTTACTCTTACTCTCACTCTCTGTAACTCCTTTCGTGCTAGTGGCACTCCCACCTTGCTTGGGATTAAATGCTTAAAAAATTCATTTAGAATTAAATCATAATTAAGTTTAATATTGAATTATCATAAATTTGCTGACAAACTTAATTTTGATTTACTTCTGTTTTTAAATATTTATTTATTTTGCATTTTTCCCTGTCTTCCTCCTATTTCTCCCTAGTGGCATTAAAATTGTTTGTGGTGTATAGAGCCACAGCCTCACTACATTAACTGTTACGGTTTCTATAACAAGAAGGATTTTATAAGACAGAATTGACAACCACATACCTAACTGGTTTTGGATTGGTTTCTAAAAAAGACTAGAGAGCTCAATGTATTCTACTTTTTAATCCATAAATGGAGAGAAGAGGTGGTTTCATACCTTTCTCTAGGGTACTTGTGTGAAAATGAATGCAACAAACTCATCGGGAATTTAATCTTGACATGCGAAATTCACTTGCCGTACATATTATCACTTTACTATGCACACGTTTTCTGTGGAACCAAAATAATGCCTTTCCCCTTTAAAAGAGATTTTGTTATAGGTTACTGGTAACTTAATGTAGTTTCATGTCACTAAAAGATAATTTTTATTGCCACTGCTAAACCAGTGATCAATGTTACCAAAAGATTATAGAAGAGAAGATTATCAAAAGATTATAGAAGTGAAGATTATCAAAAGATTATAAGAGAGATTATCAAAAGATTATAAAAGAGAAGATTATGAAAAGATTGTGGTAGAAAAGATTATGAAAATATTATAGGAGAGAAGATTAGGAAAAGATTATAGGAGAGAAGATTATCAAAAGATTATGATAGAAAAGATTACAAAAAAAATCATAGGTGAGAAGATTATCAAAAGATTATAGGAGAGAAGATTATCAAAAGATTATAAACGAGAATATTACCAAAGGGTTATAGAAATCACCAAATATTACAGGAGAGAAGATTACAAAAGAAAAGATTATATAAGAGAAAATTACCAAAAGATTATAGAAATTATTAAATTATTACCAGAAAGAAAACTACCAAATGATTATAGAAGAGAGAAGATTACCAAAAGATTATGGAAGAGAAATTACCAAAAGATTATAGAAGAGATTGTCAAACGATTATAAGGGAGTAATTTGAAAAAAGATTATAGGGGCGAAGAATATCAAAGACTATAGTAAAGAAGATTATCGAGAGATTGTAGGAAAGAAGATTATCAAAATATTAAAGAAGAGATTATCAGAATATTATCGGGGACTGCCAAAAGATTATAAAAGTGATTACCAAAAGATTGTAGAATAATAATAATAATAATATAGATTTTAAACAAAATATCAAACTATTAATAATTTATGACATGACAATCGTTTGCATTCAAATCAAATGAGATAAGCTATGATTAATATTTAGAATATACTTCTTATTTATACATATATATATAGAGATAGATAGATAGATAGATAGATATAATTTCTTATTATATAATTTATATTTAGAAAATAGATATGAACAGATAGATAGATAGATAGATAGATAGATATAATTTCTTATTATATAATTTATATTTAGAAAATAGATATGAACAGATAGATAGATATAATTTCTTATTATATAATTTATATTTAGAAAATAGATATGAACAAATAGATAGATAGATAGATAGATAGATAGATAGATAGATAGATAGATAGATATTAAACAACATTGTTTAGCATAAGATTAAATGAAGATGAATCAAGAATATAAACATTCTGAAGCGTCAAAATGAAAGGAAATAACTATCTTGAAAATTTCCCTTCAAAAATCCCATATTTTAAAAAATTATATTACTAATAAATACAAGTCGGTTAACCATGCAAAACATATACGAAAATTTTAAAATAGTTTACATTTTTAAAGACAGACAATTTATTTAATATGATAGTTTATTTAATAATAAATATATACAAATTATCATGCGATATATTGCACTGAGTTATATGGTAACAGCAGAAGTAGCTAATACGTCCCTGACCTGCCATATTGACAAAGTTAGTTACATGACTTGTGAATATGATTGGAACAGTACACAAAATATTGTGATTTATGTTAAAAATAAAGATGAACTTGTTTTACGTTGATTTCTCTCCCCCCACTCTCTCTCTCTCTCACACACACACTCACTCACTCTCTCACTCTCTCTCTCTCTCACACACACGCACTCACTCACTATCTCACTCACTCTCTCTCTCTCACACACACACTCACTCACTCTCTCACTCCTCTCTCTCTCTCTCACACACACACTCACCACTCTCTCTCACTCCTCTCTCTCACACACAGACACTCCTCCACTCTCACTCACCTCTCTCTCTCACACACAGACACTCACTCACTCTCTCACTCACTCTCTTTCTCTCACTCTCTCACACACACACTAACTCACTCACTCTCTCTCTCTCACACACACATACACTCACTCACTCTCTCCCCCACTCCCTCTCTCTCACACACACTCACTCACTCTCTCTCTCTCTCTCTTTTCCCCCCCTCTATTCCCTCTATCCATTTCCCCTTTCCCTCAAAAAGCGTGACTTTCTTGACCAGAAACAAAGTGATACAATATTAATATTGTACTTTATGCGTGCGCGCCCGCAACCCTGATGTTGATCGGTGTTATGAGAATGAAACGAAAAAAAGTATCGTTTGGTTACTGCTACCGCCCCCACTTTCTGTTGTATTAAGCAATATTACAGATATTCTAGCCTGATAGTCTGTCTGTCTCAGAAACTGTTTCCTCAAAGTCTAATGAAATTATACAACTACTGGCTGATTTTGAATTATGCAAAAGAACGTGGGCCATAACTTAGTACTCTGGTTCATTACATAGACCAAGATTCCACACATTCAAAACTATACATATATTTAAATTTCTTTACTTATCAAGTTCACAATGCATATACATTCAATTCAACCACACTATGACTGAAAGTATATGCTGTGACTTATGTGGTAAAAGTGGCTCTTTAACTGGTTGTATTCAAGACAGTAAGTGTAAACCTATACGTATATCTTATGTAAAATATTTTGCTTACTCCTTTTTGTATAAATAGCTCATTAATAAAGAAAACGTCATAATATATTCACGATAAAGTTAGTGGTTCAAATCCTACTATTGGTAGTAGATATCTTTTCGACTTTAAAATTACAAAAGATGATAGATTAAAACGGCCTTAATAATAACTATGTTAATATATTTATTTATTTAAATTTTACTATATTTATGGTTAAAATGTTTAATATAAGGAATAGAGTTATATATATATGTATGTATGTATATGTGTGTGTGTATGTCTGTGTGTGTATATATATATATATATATATATATATATATATATATATATATATATATATATATATATAGGACCTTGTGCACCAGGTCTCTGGATTCAGCCTTTCAAAAGTGTGGCTGGTCCTGCACGAAACCTTCACCACTATAATCAAATCTCATGTGCTGTTGTCGGGCTGTCGGTTTCCTGGAACTGATTTGCTTGACCCTCATACGTCGAATTCGACGGGAGAGTCGACTATATATAATAAAAAAAGGCTAAAACACTAATATTCCATGGTTACAATTTAATACACTGGAATCGTAATCACAATCCAATTCATCAGACCTACAAATTCTAAATATTAGGAATATTATATATATATATATATATATATATATATATATATATATATATATCGTTGTCAGGATAAACCTATCAAATCTAAACTAGTGATGATGAATAAATTGTATCAAATTTACTGCTCAGAAAAAGACTGTTTCTTGTCATAAATTAATCAGCTATATTAGTCAAATCACCACCTCCTTGAGCAGTCGTCTCACGTATCACTTAAATGGCTAAACTGACATAAAATATCACTAAATCACCAACATTTTACAACAACCCTTGAGGAAGATTCTGGTTGATAACAGTAGCACCCTACATAGATCCTGTAACCAAAGGCATCTGACTGTGAGAGTGGAACTTTACATAAAATATCTAGCACCTAGTATAAAACTTACCTTATTCAGCAGTGGAAATGGCGTGTTGAAAGCTTTTTAAAATAGAAAGACGAATTCCAGACACGTTAATTTCGCGAGATACGGAATATACGCTACTAATATTTAGTCATCACAAAAACTACATCTTAAACAGACAAACATGAAAAGAAATTAACAAAACTTAACAACAAATCTTCCCCTTGAAAATGACTAAATAAGTGGCCTAAAGCGCTTGTGAAAGTATACACTACGGACAATCATTAAATATTCCTTGTCTGTTATATTCCACCAAATATTTTTGAACGAAAGGTTGCTGCTCGAATATACATTATATATATATATGTGTGTGTGTGTGTGTGTGTGTGTGTGTGTGTGTGTGTGTGTGTGTGTGTGTGTGTGTGTGTGTATCCTCCAATGTTCAGCACTCTACCAAAAAGACTGCTTGCCATAAAGAACTTTCTATCAGCAAACCACTGAAAAGTTAGCAATTTTGGCATAAAAATGTCTAAAAAATTAACACTATATATATATATATATATATATATATATATATATATATATATATATGTGGGGGTGGACTTTCAAAAGAATTCGGTGTAACCCAAAGAGGCCGAGACCAACAGATCGGCATTTAAATTTTACTATACTTATAGAGAAAATGTTTTTAATATACGAGATAGTGCACACACACACACACACACACACACACACACACACACACACACACACACATATATATGATGGACTCTCCCGTCGTTTTCGATGTATGAGTGTGTTTCAGTTCAACTTTTTATGTTTATGTTTCGTATGAGACAACAATCCTGCACGAGATTTGCAAACAAATCCACACGAGAGATTTGACCGTCATATAAGCCCGAGATTTAGTGTTGGTTCTTAATTCTCTCAGAAACGATTCTTTTCAAAGTTAGTAGCAGGTATTTCTTGAGTTTGCTTGGTTTTCAACAAGCGAGTTCGAACTTCAATATAGGGATGCTGGCAGCATTTAAATTTTATTTAAATTTGTCCTTAAAGCGTAACCAAGGACGGCCTACGTTATGCTTACCAAGAAAAAGTTGACTATACATGAGGATTTTCGGCATCCAATCATCACTCATTCTGATGACATGACCATCCCATCTGAACTGTGATTGCATCAGAATGGATTCAATACCATTGACACCACATTTAAATGAAAAGATCAGGGTTAGATATTTTGTCCTGCCGTGTGTAACAGCATATTGAATGAAGACAGCATTTATGAAAAGCATCAAGTTGATTGATGTACGTCCTGTATGGCGTTCACGATTCTAACCCATAAATAAGTGTGGTGAGAATGACTGCTCGATAGACACTGATTTTCGTTTTCAGTGAAATCTCACGAACAACCCATAGGCGATGCTTAAGCTTCCCAAAGGCATTGGTTGCCTTTGATATTCGGTTAACTATTTCGTCATCCAAAGAGGCACTTGAATTCACTTTACTTCCTAAGTACGAGAATGATTTCACATAATTCAGGTTGTTGTTGCCAACAGTAATGGGAACGATTGGAAAGGTATGGACAGGTGGTTTTTGTTTTATACCTTTGGTCTGCTAAGGTGTAGCCCTTGGTTGATGGACAACTACATTTTTCTTTATGCTTAATATATATATATATATATATATATATATATATATATATATATATATATATAAAAGAAATATAGTCTTAAGGTGTGCTATATTTATGGGATAAAGTGCTCAATATCAGAGATAGAGCGTGTGTAAATATAAAAGTGAACATAGAAGTCAACACTTAGAGGCGACAGTCTGTTTCATGCTGTATGCAATCGTCAGGCCACGTGTGCTGTTATTTTTCTCGGCTATTTATATATATACGGGTTAGTGATGCATTGTGGGTATCCTATTATGGCGGTTATTTTTACCGGAAGTCGCTTTGTTCATTTATTTGGGTCAAGTTATATTGCTCGTTTTTATTTATTTTTTTATTTTATTCTATTTTATTTTATTTTATTTTATTTATTTATTTTTTTTTTGTTTCTATATATATATATGTATATATATATATTAAGTGTGTGTGTGAAAACTTGTTACTTGTAAGACAGATTAAAGTTATGAAAAATAGATAGATAAGAATTAGATAGATAGATAGATAGATAGATAGATAGATAGATAGATAGATAAGTAGAATTAGATAGATAGATAGATAGATAGATAGATAGATACAATTAGATAGATAGATAGATAAGTAGAATTAGATAGATAGATAGATAGATAGATAGATAGATAGATAGATACAATTAGATAGATAGATAGATAAGTAGAATTAGATAGATAGATAGATAGATAGATAGATAGATAGATAGATAGATAGATAATAAGTAGAATTAGATATATAGATAAGTAGAATTAGATAGATAGATATATTGATTGATTCTATTTATTACTGTAAAATACAATAATTGTGGCACAGAGCCTAAAAAGTGGAGAGTGGGTTTGAGGTTGGTCATCATTACCTATCCTATACCTAGCTAACCCGATTCACGACCCATTCATTAAATACAAATAAACCATTCACCGAAATAATTCACCCTTCACCTTTTACTCCTACGTATGCCACAGTACCACATCCAAAAAAGGAACCTAAAAATTAACCCTATGATTTAAAAATGTCTTATGTACAAATATTCATAAAATATATATATATATATATATATATATATATATATATATATATATATATATATATATATATATATATAAATTTTTACCGGCATGAAATGATGGAGAGGTTCTAAATCCCAAACCGAATATTTTCAAAAATTATTTATAAAACAAAAACTAACAGAAAAATAATTGATGCTAGTAGGATCCGGGAGGTGAAAAATAAAAAATTATTTATAAAACAAAATGCGAAAAATAAAGACTGACCCAGCCGAGAT
>CAHIKZ030005285.1:77500-90000 GCA_903632075.3 Acanthosepion pharaonis | reverse complement strand
AAATAGATAGTTACATAGATATGAACAGAGATATATAGATAAATAGATAGTTACATAGATATGAACATAGATAGATAGATAGATAGATAGATAGATAGATAGATAGATAGATATGAACAGAGATAGATAGATAGATAGATAGATAGATAGATAGATAGATAGATGGATAGATAGATAGATAGATAGATAGATATATGCATACATTGTGTTATTTTCTTTGGACACAGCGCTGAAAATTTTGAAGGTTGATCGTAATGAACTACTTTTTTTATAAAATCAGTAAAATAGATTTAGCGGATGTGTAGGTAGGCTAATGATTACCTACGTGTAAAGGTGGAAGGTCAGGTTAAAATCTTCACCTTGTCTCTTGCAAAAATTAAGACAATATTTGCATTATTGTCATTATCAAATATATAAATAGTTATTTTTCTCCCTCAGTAGCAACACCCACCAATTATGTATTATATATCAAAGTAGACTGGGCACTCAAGCCTTGAGTGACAGCCAGTCTATAAGAAGAATATCTCTGTATTTATATATGTGGAAAAAAACAACTTGAAACTTCTCCAGTATCTTGGAAATTCGCAAATGACAATGAATGTGCGGATAGCTCTGAGAAACCTGGTATTAAAAAAACAACAATCAACTTTTCAGTATCCTTTCAATTCAGTGTCTATAATATCACTGCATGCATAAGTATATATATATATATATATATATATATATATATATATATATATATATATATATATATATAACAATGGACACATATTGTTATACAAATTGAATAAAGAAGTTGCTTAAATTGATTGATTAGTTGCCAACGTAGAACTAAATACTGGCACAACAGGTTTTGGCACTGATTAATAGTCAGGTTTTTGTATATTTATCACTCTAGTGACACTAACAACTGTAATCATAGCAATATAACCATTATATTTTTTACGTAATTCTAAATTCATAGATTCTAACTACTGATAGATAGATAGATAGATAGATAGATAGATAGATAGATAGATAGATAGATAGATAGATAGATAGATAGATATTAACAAACTGAGATAGATAGATAGATAGATAGATAGATAGATAGATAGATATGAACAAACTGAGATAGATAGATAGATAGATAGATAGATAGATAGATAGATAGATAGATATAAATAAACTAGAGATAGATAGATAGATAGATAGATAGATAGATAGATAGATATGAAGAAACTGAGATAGATAGATAGATAGATAGATAGATAGATAGATAGATAGATAGATAGATAGATATGAACAAACTTAGATAGATATGAACAAACTGTAGAGATAGATATGAACAAACTGAGATCGATATGAACAAAACTGAAATAGATAGATATGAACAAAAACTGAACAAACAAAATGATAGATCGATTATGAAATATAAATATATATATATATATATATATATATAGAGAATAGATAGATAGATGAATGAATGATTAATAGATGAATAGATAGATAGATATAATAGAATATATATATATATATATATATATATATATATATAGAGAGAGAGAGATATAGAGAGAACAAATAAATAGATAGATAGATAGATAGATGAATAGATAGATATATAGATAGATAGATTATGAACATATATATATATATATATATATATATATATATATATATATATATATATATATATATATATATATATATACATAAAAGATAGATTATGAACATATATATATATAGATAGATAGATAGATAGATAGATAGATAGATATGAATAGAGAGATAGATAGATTATGAACAGATATATATATATAT
The DNA here is from genome assembly GCA_903632075.3 of Acanthosepion pharaonis. Classification (NCBI taxonomy): domain Eukaryota; kingdom Metazoa; phylum Mollusca; class Cephalopoda; order Sepiida; family Sepiidae; genus Acanthosepion; species Acanthosepion pharaonis. The sequence goes on along the minus strand of CAHIKZ030005285.1, from coordinate 88,194 downwards.
ATATATATATATATATATATATATATATAGAGAGAGAGAGAGAGATAGATAAAGATAGATAGATAGATAGATAGATAGATAGATAGATAGATAGATAGATAGATATGAATAGAGATAGATAGATTATGAACATATATATATATATATATATATATATATATATATATATATATATATATATATAAAGATAGATTATGAACAAATATAGATAGATAGATAGATAGATAGATAGATAGATAGATAGATAGATAGATGAATATGAACGGACTGAAATAGATAGATGTCTGTGGTGGTAAAGAGAGAAAATGGCTGACATGTAAGCAGCTATATTATTTCTTTCTTTATATTAATAATAATCATTCTGTCCAAAAATCTTTTGACAGTTCATGTTAAGGCTCATATGTTATCTATATTTCTGTATTACTTGGATATTGTCATATTTCTTTGTTTATTTTTCTTTTACTATACCCCCTTCTTTCTTTCTCTCTCTCTCTCTCTCTCTCTCTCTCTCTCTCTCTCTCGCCCTGTTTCTTTTTCTCTTTCTCTCTCTATCTCTCTCTTTCTCTGGCCATAATCATCGTAAAGTTTATCATTCCCTTTTAGTGATAAAAACAAAATTATATCTTTTTAGCATGCATGTTCTTCTGAACTAAACCTGCCAAATCCTAGTAGCATCAGAGGTACTTACTGTGTCAAGTGACTTTATTTATTTATTTATTTATTTTTTAAAATACTTTTATGTCATTTTTGTCTTTCTGTTTGTTTATTTTTCATTTTTTATTAGTTTTTGTTGTTATTGTTTTGGTATTTTTGTTCTGTTTTTGTTTTATGAGACTTGCTTTTATTTTAAACGTAAAGTCGGCTAGAGTTTCATAACGGATAAAAGTTGACAAAATGGAGACTGTACGACAGCTTTCCTTTAACGAACTGAAAGCTTAAACATTTATTTAAATGTGTACCTCCAAAAATAAATTAACTGAGAAGAACTGACAGACAAACAGACATGAACAGACTTAGATAGATAGATAGATAGATAGATAGATATGAAGAAACTGAGATGATAGATAGATAGATAGATAGATAGATAGATAGATAGATAGATAGATAGATAGATATGAAGAAACTGAGATGATAGATAGATATGAAGAAACTGAGATAGATAGATAGATAGATAGATAGATGGATAGATATGAAGAAAGTGTGATGATAGATATGAAGATACTGAGATGATAGATAGATAGATAGATAGATAGATAGATAGATAGATAGATAGATAGATAGATAGATAGATATTAAGAAACTGCGATGATAGATAGATTGATAGATATGAAGGAACTGTGATGGTAGAGAGATATGAAGAAACTGAGATGATAGATAGATAGATAGATAGATAGATAGATAGATAGATAGATAGATAGATAGATAGATAGAAACTGTGATGAGAGAGAAAAGGTGGTAGATATGAAGAAACCCAGATGATAGATGGATAGATAGATGATAGATAGATGGATGGATGGATAATTAAGAAACTCAGATAGATAGATAGATGAGATAGATGGATAGATAGATGGATAGATAGATAGATAGATGGATTTGAAGAAACACAGATAGATAGATGGATAGATGGATGGATAGATAGATAGATAGATGGATAGATAGATGGATGTGGAAGAAACTGAGATCATAGATAGATATGAAGAAACTGGGATGATAGATAGATGGATGGATAGGATGGATAGATAGATAGATGGATATGAAGAAACTGAGATGATAGATAGATAGATAGATAGATAGATAGATAGATAGATAGATAGATGGATTGATTGATAGATAGATAGATAGATAGATAGATATGTAGAAACTGAGATGATAGATAGATTAATAAATAGGAAGAAACTCAGATGATAGATAGATAAATAGATAGATAGATAGATAGATAGATATGAAGAAACTGAGATGATAGATAGATAAATATGAAGAAACGCAGATGATAGATAGATAGATAGATAGATAGATAGATAGATAGATAGATAGATATGAAGAAACGCAGATGATAGATAGATAGATAGATAGATAGATAGATAGATAGATAGATAGATAGATATGAAGAAATGCAGATGATAGATAGATAGATAGATAGATAGATAGATAGATAGATAGATAGATAGATAGATATTAAAATAGGCTACCTCTCCTCATGTGCCGCTATGCAGTGGTAAAATACACATACGATAAAGAGTGGGAGTTTCCGATTTGTCTAAGCTTGCTTTAAATCTAAAGCTTCTTCTTTCTGACGATACATTTTCTCTATGTAGGATGCTTCCTAAGTGTCATATCTAAAAATAACGTCTTCTTTTTTTCTTTTTTTTTTATTCATTTTTATTTATTTATTTTTCAAGATTAATGTTTCTTCGTTCAGTACAGCGCGTTTCAGTTTTAAAATGATTTTTTATATGCCATGTCCCTTGATAACGTAGGCGATTATGGCTCACCGCAACTCCTTTCCAATCTTTATTAAAATGTCAGTATACATGAATAAATTAACATAAAAAAAAACTAATAATATATTTACGCTCGGTAAAATATTTGTATAATTTTAATAGTACAATTTAATTTGTAACAGTAAGAGATAGATCAAGTATCCACCATCATAAAGACTGAAAAATAAAATTGACAAACATTATTGTTTAAGGTTGACGGACACGCATGTCTTAATTAGTGTTTTTTTTTTTTTTTTTTACGAATTGGTCAAACCCAAACTCAAACAAAACGTTGTTTTCAATCGTTTTGAGTCTACCGATTGAATAGAGTAATTTTATAAACAATTGTCTTGTAAATGGAATTTTTAAAGCATTCTGAATGTAAAAATAAAGAAAAAAGTGTGCAAGACAATAAGAAACACTACCTGCCAAAAAAAGTGAAGTTTTGTTGAAATCAGTTGAAAAAATGTAGGTAGCCTTTCTGTAATCTTTTAGTTTTACAATTTATGATTTTTACTTATTGAATACAGTAAAAAAAAAAAATTGCATATTTTGCTTGTGGTGATTCATAATTAAATTCTGATTTGAATATATTTTCCACTCGTTGTTTCTAATACAAAAAATATTAACTTTATTTGGGTTTATTAATTATGATCTAACAAATCTTATTCATTTAGTAGCCTTTCTGTAATAATAATCTTTTACAATTTATGATTTTTACTAATTGAGTACAGTAAAAAAATTGGACACCATGTGTATTTAAAGTAGTTTCCCGTTCCGGTTATTATTTTTAGTTAGGACTTGTGTATGTTTAGATTTCATTATCTTTCCCTAAAGATAAAGAATTTATTCCGATGTTTGTATTCGTACAATCAGTAGAGATCGTTAGATTATTGTTTAAGGTTGACGGACACGCATGTCTTAAATAGTTTTATTTTTTTTTTATTTTTTACGAATTAATCAAACTCAAACAAAAACATTGTTTTCAATCGTTATGAGTCTACTGATTGAATAGAATTTTATTATAAATAATTGTCTTGTAAATGGAATTTTTAAAGCATTCTGAATGTTAAAAATAAAGAAAAAAGTGTGCAAGAGAATAAGAAACAGTATCTGCCAAAAAAAAAAAGTGAAGTTTTGTTTTATCGGCTGAAAAATATAGGAAATCCGCTCCCATATTTAAAGTAACCCACACACACACAAACAACCCGATGTGAGTTGCCCCCATTCCATTTTCATGATGTCTCTTAATCGTGTTTTCAAATTGATTTTGTGCAAAAACAATTATATTTTTCCCATTTTTGGCGCTGTTAGAACCACCACAAGGTAATTTTATGTAGTCATGTGAAGTTTTGTTGAAATCGGTTGAAAAATGTAGGAAATCCGATCCAATATATAAACGTTACACACACACACACACACACAAACTGCGTTTTATAATAAGTAAGATCTGTGTATGTGTTCGTTTTCATAGGCGTGCGCTCCAACAGTAACGAATGCCTACACATATATGTTTTAAAATGCAACACGGATATATGCCAACATGTACACACACATACATATGTGTATAATTATATACACGTGAATATATTGATGGATGTATGAAACTACCCAACATATACGTGTCACTATTTACACGCATTTGTATATATCATAAAATATATATGTGAGTGTGGATATGCGAATATAAATGTTAGTGTGCATACATACACTATATATATATATATATATATATATATATATATATATATATATATATATATATATAGTGTATATATTTGTAAAACCACTTAACTTTAAGTTAAACTACGAATGTAGGTATATGTATATTTATTAATATATACTTCCTAGCTCTGTCTAACCACATTGAGCACTGTTTTGCTTACACATGATATCAAATTAAGTAAATATTTATTCTCTTATCTGTGTATTCTCGCTGACGGGCACATATACAATTACTAACACCTAATTATTTGTTTTATATATTGAATTCCATATATATATATATATATATATATATATATATATATGTATATGAAGAAATATAGTCTTAAGATGTGCTACATTTATGGGATAAAGTGCTCAATATCAGAGATAGAACGTGTGTAAATATAAAAGTGAACATTGGAGTCAACACTTAGAGGCGACAGGCTGTTTCATGCTAGACGCAATCGTCATACTACCTTATATATATGTAAGTTTGCACGCTAAAGTGTAATTTAGTAGTCTAAACAAATAGTAAGCATGGTTCCACAATTACTTTGCCCAGGTTACTGTCGCATTTGATCATATGTGTCAGTGCATACAAATATACAGATGTCATGAATAGACAGTAAGTGCGAAAGATCCATATATATTTCCGTTTATAGGCGTAATTTGGACATTTTCGGATAAACAAGAAAATACTTTATTAATCCAACGATATTTCTAAGGTAAGATTTTATTAAATATATTTTATCATTTACTTAATCTGTATTGATTTGTATAGATACCTGTTATTAGGCACGAACTTCCTTTTTATATGACGTGCCCTCACAGGATCTAAGCTCCCCAGGGCTCTCCACAACTGCCTGTCCCTTGCAACTCTTAATAAATTTTGTTTTTTCGCTATTTCTCCTACTCAAACCCATCAAGAATGATTTATTATGTTTTCTACTGTTTCTCTTGCCTTCAATCTGTCCAATGGATATCAGATTCTCCAAACCCTCTTTCTTCATTATGTGCCCCAGAAATTTCAACTATCACTTCCTGATGTTACCTATAAGGTTTCCTTTTTGTTGGTATTTTTCTTTCGGCCCATAGTATCCTCATCATCCTTATGTAGAACACATTTCTGTTGCTTCAAGTCTCTTCTTCATCTTTGAAGTGAGTGCACAGCATTCACTGCCATACAGGAGGACTGATATCACTTAACAGTTTAGTACTCTTTTCTTTGCTTCTAACGAAGTTTTTTTTCTATCTCCTAATACTCTGCTTAGCTTTTGGAAAGCTTCTTTTTGGAATGCTTTCCAAACGCGTCTTCGGATTTGAATGCCGCACTTTCCATCTTCTGTTAGAACACTTCCCTAATATTAAAATTTTTGTTCTACTTTACTTTGATTGCTACAACAACCAAATTTTATTATGTTATTTTCATTATATATATATATATGTAAGCAAATATATGGATATAAATCCGACAGTATGAAAGAAAAATACAGAAAAATTATTTTAACATTAATAATGCATATTCAAATTTTGTTTTCTGTATTTTTCTTTCATATATATATATATATATATATATATATATATATATATATATATATATATATATATATGACGGAACAATAAATGTATATCATGTTGAAATAAATGTATTTTTCTGATGAATGACGCGAGTGAAAAACATCGTCGATGAAACATATATATATATATATATATATATATATATATATATATATATATATATATGATCGAAATAAAAGTATAAAACTTAATATTACAGACATATTAAACAAAACGGGTGGTTTTTCGCTCCCGCTCTTCAGGCTTCAACAGGAGCTTTAAAATTAACACAGAAAAAATGTACAATAAAAGGAATTGTAAAAAAAAAAAAAAAAAAAAATATGCAAAAGGAACTAGAGACAAATGACAGCGAGTCCCAACAAACACTCACGTTGTTTGCACAAAGAAGGCTTGCGGGACCCGATGTAAAGTGCCTCCAGAACCTTTAGATGAAATAGAGTAAGACCGGGACAACACGGTGAACCAGTCAACACTAAATTTGGCTGCACAATCTCTGTTCTTTAATAAGTGTTCGCATATGGCGGAACTATAGGTGTTCGGGACGAGTCTTTTATTGTACATTTTTCTGTGTCAATTTTAAATCTCCCGTTGAAGCCTGAATGTAGCGCTTTCATTGTGCATTTTGCAGTTTTACCTCATCTTACACCAGAACTCCTTGACTTCCTGAATATTTGGTGAGCCACTTACCCTTTATTTTATTTTTCCAAGTACTCTTGGTATCTTTTTTAAAGACAAATCGTTTTTTCATAACGCCTGATTTGTTGTACCTTCGCTTGAATTTGTTGTTTCAGCTTCTCTTTAACTTTTGGTACGACAGTCTTATTCTTTATGTCAAGGCTTTGTTTCAGTTGTCTCCTTTTTCTTTCTTTCATTTTGGAGCCCTTTTCTACTTCACTTACAAGTGACAATTGTCCTCGTAGTTTATTTATTTCGGTTTTCTATTTTTTCCTTTTTCTTTATCGTTTACGTTGTGTTTTTACTTTTTCATCTATTTTTTCTGCGATCGTTGCCGTGGCTGCGTATATAAGATGATTAATTTATGTCATATTAATCGGTCTTTCTATTTCTACCCTTATTTTTCTAATTGCTTGGTTAGCAAGGTTGATGGTTTCCTTCACTTGAGGGTTCTTTCTTACTTTTGTAATTGTTGGTCTTTCCTCGAAAGACATTTCCTTTACATTTTCCCATTTATCTTAGATGTTTTTGTCATCCCTGTTTTTCTCTCATATTCTTCATTATCTTCCTCTATTAGAGTGATTATTACAAACGATTTCTATTTGTTCCTCTACATGTGTCTTCTCTGTGTTGTTGGCATTTAGTCCCTCGATGTTAACGTTTAAGCTATCTTTGATGTTTTCTTGGATGCTTTCGAGTTCTGTGTCAGGTATTATTTTTTTCTACATGATAACACGCCTAACACGCCTAGTTTGTTGACATCGATATTTAGTCTGCTTGAAGGGTGTTTTTTTTCCCGTCAGATACTATAGGCGGCTTCAGTGGTCGTTGTCGGATTTATCGTAGTGGTGTAAAAGGGTATCATTATTTAAATATACTCTTCCCAAGACCATTTATTTATTGTTCTTTTTTTGAGGGGATTTTTTTTAATTAATATAGAGGGCTTCTGTGCGGACTGTCTTTGGCGTGATTTTCCTCTAGTTCTCGTTGGGTAGAGCTTGTTCCAATCTGTTCCCTCATTGGGGATCTCAGTCCTTGATGATCCGATGACGACCGATACAGTTTAGCATTATGTTTCGTTGTTTCAGCATTATAGTTAGTTCGTATTTACCCATATGTGGGGTGTCATGTTCAGGGGCCAGGCCTTCTCTGGCTATTTTATTTTATTGTATTATTAATAACAACCGTAAATTCTTCATTTATATACGTTTGGATCCCAAGGAGACACAAAATACTTCACCAAACTCCGGCATAACTTCAATTTTTTTTTTATTATAAATGATATGAAACTATATTCAAATCTTCCTAATCCTATTATTAAACGAATATATTTTACTCATAAATACAATTAATAAATAATTATTAATAATATTTAAAGAGAATTTTCTAATAAATGCTTGTATTTAATAGCTTATAAAATAAATATTATACATAAATTACTAATAAATAAGTAACAAAAGAACATTAAAAAATTTTTTAAAAAACAACCAAGTTACTATCACCACAATCATCACCAACTCCACCATCATCATCTCTAACATCCCTACTACTATTGCATTCCTCTTTGTTTCTCTTTTTATTTCTATCTATCTTATTCTGTTCATATCTATCTATCTATCTATCTCTCTATCTATCTTATTCTGTTCATATCTATCTATCTATCTTATTCTGTTCATATCTATCTATCTATCTATATATCTATATTATTCTGTTCATATCTATCTATCTATCTATCTATCTATCTTATTCTGTTCATATCTATCTATCTATCTATCTATCTATCTTATTCTGTTCATATCTATCTATCTATCTATCTCTCTATCTATCTTATTCTGTTCATATCTATCTATCTATCTTATTCTGTTCATATCTATCTATCTATCTATATATCTATTTATTCTGTTCATATCTATCTATCTATCTATCTATCTATCTTATTCTGTTCATATCTATTTATCTATCTATCTATCTATCTATCTATCTATCATGCGCACGTCGGCCGTCGGGGCATAATGATTTGTTCGTTTCTACATCTCTCTTTCCATCTCCTTCTCTCTTTCCACCCTCTCTCTCTCTCTCTCTCTCTCTCTCTCTCTCTCTCTCGCTCTTGCTACCTCTCTTTTTCCATCTCTTTCTTTCCACCTCTGTGAATATTTATATTTCAGATTTCTCAAACGAACACTTTTTTATATTTAAAAATATATATTTTCAAGAGAATATGAATTAAAAATATTTTTGGCATAGTAAAAGAATAATTTTAAGTTAATCTAATTTAAAATATATTTTAAGTGAATAACAGTTAAGAATACAAGTTGTTTATAAAGTATATTTATATAACTTTCTTTAGACAGACATTTTTCCCAGTGTTTTATAACTTGAACGGTCAGTGACACAACGGGTCACGGGTCGTCTAGTCGGTAGATTCTAATAACTGTCCGATGCTCTGCCCGAATAAGGTTAAAAAAATAGGATTTAAGTAAAAAATGAATAAAACTAATAGGTACGATTAGGTATGTCAACAAATAATATAACTTAGTAACATGTCTGTAAAATTAAAATATTATTCATCAAAACTTTAATTTTAATTTGTGGCTTTATACTAATCAATGTAATCATACACACATCTATAGACACACATACATACACATATATTATATATAAATGCATATACATATATACAAATATAATATTATCATCATTACTATTAATGCGTTATTTTGTTTCATTTATTCTTCCTATCTGTCTTGTAATGTTTAACAATTTGCTTAAATGATTGCTACAAGAAGACGCTTCTTTTGTAATTCAAACAAAGACGCTGTTAAGTTGAAAAACATTAAACAGTAACAGTAACAATGCAATTATATACCAATTACATAATATGCAGATCAATAACACCAATGACAATGGTAATGATAACTATAACTCATCGGTCATTTTTGAATGATAAATATTAACTTAATAACATGTCTTTAAAATATTAATTTAAAATATAATTTGTGGTCATGAGTATATATATATATATATATATATATATATATATATATATATATAGCATAATTAGAAATATATTTCAATAGTTAAGCAATTTTTTTTAGATATAGTAAAAAATATTTTTTTAAATATTTATGACAGTTAGATTTAAGTTAGAAATATCGGAACAGTGACGTTCCATATCACGTGACGTCCGCGTTTCGCGAAGGACGCTACTTGCTAACAAACAGTAATTTTAATTTATTTGTAACAAACAGTTATTTCTGATGAAAATTGAGGACAATTTGAAATATCAAATATATATATAAATAAATAAATACTTTCATAAAATAAAACAATATAATTTTAATTTGAAACTTTATATATATATATATATATATATATATATATATATATATATATATAAACCTGAATTTACTTTATAACATGGAAGACTTCAAAACTTGTAAAAATATAAGAATCTATTGATCAAGTAAGGAAAGGATTTATTATCGAACTGTTTTTAAAATTGTTCCATCGTTCTGATATTTTGAAATCATTTTTGATTTGCTTTTGTAACGTGGAGGACTTCAAGCTTGTATCAAGATATAAGAACCTATTGATCTCTGCGTATTCCTATATCAACGGAAGGATTTCTTGAACTGCTTATATAAAATAGTTCAATCGACTTTTTTAATATTTTAATATTTGGAAATCATCTTCGAATACGTTTTCACAACATCGCCTACGTGACGACGACGTGATCATATTTAAACGGAACGCTGATCTTATATAAAAATTTCAGTTATCTGTTTGGATTAGTTGTGCTCTTATGTCCATCGTCTTTTCATGTTGAATTTTATATGTTCTAATATTAATTATGTTTAATGAAAATGTCCTGAAGATGGTCTAAAATAGATGAAACGTCCGACGTTGACTTTATATTAACATTAATACAGCATAATTGCATATTAAAATTTTGTTTGTTTTTTCTGTATATTTTCTTCATATATATATATATATATATATATATATATATATATATATCAAATAATTTTTTAAACAAATATAAATCTTTTCATTACAGATATTTTGTTATTTTTTAATAGCAAGAATTTAAATAGATTATGAATTACAGTCACATAGATTTAAATTAAAATCAGTTGGATATTTAACTTGAGTTATTTACGTTGAAGTATATATTCCAGTAAATGAAATAAAAAAATATAAAACAAAATAAACACAAAATTATGATAAAAATTAAAATAATATCAAGAAGGATTA
>CAHIKZ030005285.1:70000-75000 GCA_903632075.3 Acanthosepion pharaonis | reverse complement strand
ATTTATTTATTTATATATATATTTGATATTTCAAATTGTTCTCAATTTTTCATCAGAAATAACTGTTTGTTACAAATAAATTAAAATTACTGTTAATACATATATATATATACACACACACACACTACAATTCAAAATGTTGAGGCTATCTTTAGTAATATTTTAAATTAGCCGAAAATGTAGCTGTTTTGTACTTTAAAGAAGAGAAAAATATTTTATATTGTTAAAATAACCTGAAATTAGAAATGTTATTATGGTAAAAAAAAATTTTATGATTATATTTAGCTCTTGGCAAAAAAGCATCCTATAGCCTTGGTTACTACAGCACAATTTTTTCAGCATTCGTTGCAAAAGTTTCTCAAAGTATAATTTTGATAATTGATTCCAGTCTTTTTTCAATGACTCTAAAAGCTCTTTTTCGTTTTTTTTTCCATTCTTCTCTCAAGTTCATCTCATCTTAATTTTTGGGGTGGCTTTAAACATTTGAATTGTAGTGTATGTATATAAATATTATGTTAATATATAGATATATGTCCATATAGAAATTTCATTATAACAAGTTAAGATATACAAGATATACACCCATTTTAAAATCAGATGTCAATATTTCACACGTGGCCACAATATATTCATAGACAAATATATGTAATAATACCAAAAAAAAAAACTCTAGCGCACTAATTGTAAAGAAATATATCAAAATACACTTTAACAAAACATACAACCGACACTGAATAAAATATATCTCCCCAAAAGTTAATTTTTTTAGGTGGGGTCACAGTTTGATAAATTATAATATATTTATAAATTTGAATGTCTTCAAATGATGCGGTTTCTCAAGAAATGGCTTGTTCATTTTAACGTCTCCAAAACGAAATTACTCTCTTTTTAATCGTCTTAGAGAACATTTTTTACCTTCTATCGGTATGGCTGATGCTAACCTCCAGGAGAGTCACTCATTAGTTAATGTTTTCCGTTGATATGAGTTGAAAGATTATATTGCGTTGCATTAGACATTTATTCACGTTAGAATATATCATACACATTTATAAGTCGACCATTTGTCCTGGCTTTGAATATTGCTGCCACATCTTGTCTGGTGCTTTTACTATAGATTTAGAAATCCTAAGAAGTATCTGCAATGATACTGATCCTGACCTGACATCTCGAATTCAGTCATTTTCCCACCACCATAACTTAGCTTCCCTCGGCCTTTTCTATAAATATTTTCATATTAATTGTTCTGAAGTTCTCTCTTCTTTGGTACCTTTATTTTACACTTTTTAAGCGCAGTACTAGATTGGAAGCTAGTTCATATTGTTTTACAGTTGATATGGCTAGATGTAGCCGTGAATTCTATACTGATAATTCCTTCACACGCACTTCTCGCTTGTGGAACTCGTTTCTAGATTCTTGCTTTCCAGTCAACTTAATTCTTGTCATTTTACAGTTTTCTTTATAATGTTTTTCTTTTCTCATATTCTTTCACGCACAATAACTGATTGCACTTTAGTGGCTTTGTTGCCTTGGTTAGGGTGAAAGTATTTAAAAACCAAACGGATGCAGGTAAACCAGTTGGTTCCCCGTAACGCTTCAGTAAGAAACCTGACTCTTCCTGATATTCTCTACTTTTACAAGAGCCAAATCAGGACAAAAATGGAGTACTGTGGATATATTTCGTCTGGAGCTGCCCAGACTTCACTCTCCAGAGAGCCGAGTTCGAATTCCAGTCGAAACCATTACATTCATTTACGTGCTTAGAAAAGGTATGAACCCTCTTCTTCTTCCCCAGCTATGGGTAAATAACAGGACAGACCGAGTTCTATAGCCTTTGATGGCAACCGGTCTACCGCAAAAGAAATGGCAACCTACTGCGGGAAAAATCTGTCTCGCCAATCATATATCGAAAGATACATGATTGTCTAAGCGTGTATCACGCATGGCACATAATTGATATATATATATTGGGTGACAGAACCCAAAGAGTGTGAGTTCAATACCCGGCTAAGGCAGTGGAGAACTTTCAGAGGGAAAATTAACAGGAGATAACTGACATCCATTAAACATGGCACATGGAACTAGAACAGTCTACCCCAGTGAGCGAAATAAACGGTTCAGTTTGACATTCCAACCACCTGAAGAAGGCCGGAGCGTACAACGGCTGAAACATTGTAACAAATATGGCGACAAAGATGAGGACAAGAATAATGTAAATAATGTACATAATACCTCATCTCAGAAATATAGACAGATACATATATATATATATATATATATATGTGTGTGTGTGTGTGTGTGTGTGTGTGTGTGTGTATAAATATAGGTAACTATACTCGTTTCGAAAAACCTTCGAATTTTTGATTTGCCAATAATCAAATCAATCTCGAAGGAAAAAAGGTTTTAAAAAAAGAAAGAGCTAGAAACATGAAAGTCTGTCGAAAAAAATCGCGCAGATACAGGTTTGAAGCCCAAAGAAAAAAACCCGATACGAGTAAACAACTAACAAAAGAGCTCAATACAACCGTAGAGCAGACCTAGATAAACCGAGTGAGCCAGACAAACCTCCCCAAGTTTCAGCTAAGCGGATCGTCAGGGAAAGCTGGCTAAAGATGCAAAAGAGAAAATATGCTGTTTCTCTTTTGCCTCTTTATAACTTTCTATTTCAATCCCTTATCAAAACTTGGAGGTCTATCTCTATATATATATATATATATATAGCATCTCCAGACCTTGTGGGTAACAAATTACTCTCCACCCTTTAATCTCTCTCCCACATCAAAATGTTGCAAGTTTCTCGCTGCTCTCTCGCTACTTCGACGGAAAGTGATCGAACGAACTATATTCGCTGATCCAGCCAATTGAAACCGTCACGACAAGGAAACACCATTCTATTTACATAGTAGCAACCCACGCACATTCCCTTCGTTTCTATAAATATGTAAGTTCCACTCTAACAGCTTGTTCCCGCGAATCACTGCTCTGGGGAACCGACTCCTCATGTCAAGATTAGGATTAACCATTATCTTCCACTCCTATTCGACCAAATTACCTCCTAACGAAACCCTCTACTTAGAGTGATACCCTCAGGCCTTGTAAAGGATGAACATTTCTGTGAAAAATAATATAGTGATAACAAAGACATATTAAAGCGAGAAATGCTGTCTGTCAGTGGAAGTCTGAAAGAAAGGACGTTTACAGCAAACAGTATTTGCCATAATGGTGCTCGATATCAGAGATAGAACATTAATAAGATTAATATAACTAAAACTTTTGATTTAGCTGATTGATGTTATATTCAGCACACTGACTCTTGTGTTTCGTAGACGAACCTTTTTGTAATCGTTTCACCTCTGACGAGTGAACTGAACGATAAAATAACGGTTCAGCTACGAAACATCAATCACCTAAGTGTCAAGTTTTATTTGTATTGATCACATACACACACTTACACACACACACACACACACACACACACACGCACGCACAAATATATATATATATATATATATATATATATATATATATATATATAAATCTAAGGTTTCGTCCGATTGAAAAATTTAAATGGGTAAATCCAGTTTTAGTTTTTGACTTTTTTTTTTGTAGCTGTCACCGTTAAATTTCTAATTTAGACACGAACTCAGACTATACCGGGGTTGAATAAGACTGATGAATTTCGTCAGTTGAAATCAGCTTATACCCCGTTTCAGGTGATTTTGCATTTTATTGTGTATTAATAATTTGCTCTGTATTAGTCCACTGATAAGCATTATGGAATAGTATAGGTTTTTTTGTGCCTGCTTTATGATATTTATTTCGTGATCGATAATAGTACAGTAATTTATTGCTAGATTTATAACCGACATTAGCGGATTATCTCTGATGAACGGGTAAAAGTCACAAATATCGAATTGGATGAATGTACATTGATTCTTCCATTTCATATTAGTAAACCATTCTGTGGCTTCAGCTATTAATTTAAACACACTTGGGACATTAGTTTGTAAAACTTCTATATGAGTTTTATATGCGCAGAACGTATGCGGGTCTGATTAAGAAAATAAATACGAGAAAAATGTGTTTGTAAAATCAAAGCAAAATAATATTTTGAGTCTGAAAAATAAATATTAATTTTATGAGAGGATCAGATAAAAAACATAGAATCAAGAATCTTTAAAACGTAACATCTAACAGCGCGTGTGTGTGTGGGGGGGCATCAATCGTTTGTTTAAACATGTTTCGCTGAATATAACAGACAATGAAAATTTAATTAATGTTTTATTTAGATTTTCCGGCATTCTTATATTTTCCCGTTTGGTGGTAGTAAGTTAAGAGCAAAAATTATCCATACTGTCCATTGTTGCAAGCGCTTTCAGCCACTTTCAAGGGGGTTTGTTTTGGGGGTGATGTTAATTTCTTTTCATGTTTGTCTTTATAAGATGTATTTTTATCTTGTTTTGAATACTGGTAGGAGCGTTTATTCAGAACTTAGCGTGTTGGGCGCAGCGGAAATTTAAAACTGCGTCTTTCTATTGTTTAAAAAAATTTTCAGCACCCCGTTACTGCTGTTGAATAAGGTGAGGTTGATAGTAGGAGTGAAATGTTTTATATGCAGGGCCTCTCACACAGCTGTAGTTTGGTTTATATAGAACTTTTGTGTTTTCGACCAGAGTTTTCCTTAAGAGATCTTGGGTGGCTAGATGTTTTTATGCCATGTGAGGCGTCGACTGAAGGAGGTGGTAGCATGTCCGATATATATATATATATATATATATATATATATAGCTGGAGAAAGAGTCTCGTAGGCCACACTGAATCTATGATACGGGCCCCAGATACTACTACATTTCAATTTTCTAAGACAGTATTTATATAAAAGACAAATTTTATTGTAACCTAATCATGTACAATTATGTATCATATGCAATATAGGTGAACAATTCAGTTAAATTGAAAATGAATACAACGTATCTAAATACAAGTTAGAGAAATAGAGCATT
>CAHIKZ030005285.1:22500-65000 GCA_903632075.3 Acanthosepion pharaonis | reverse complement strand
TTAATTTATAGCATTTTCTTAGTATATGGGATATTCCTAATAGGGCGATCTTCTGGGCAACTTTTATGTTGATGATACCTCGGACCTTGTTAGTAAAATTGTCCATTCCTTTTCTTACGAGGCCCAAGTCTCCGATTACTATTGGTACAGTCTCAATCTTCATTCACCCACTTCCTTTTAATCTCGATCTCTAGTTACTTGTATTTGGACAATTTCTTGATAATTTTTATGGAGGTTTTTCTCTCAGATGGTACTGCTATTTCAGTAATCATGCACTTCTTGAATTTCTTGTCTTTTATGATAATATCAGGTGTGGCGGCTTTTATTTTCTTGCCAGTTTAAATTGGCCTGGCGCAGAGGATAGTTACATCGTTATTTTGGGTAACAGTGTCTGGTTGGTGCTCATGCCATCTCTCATTGGTTTCGATTTTGTGCTTCTTCCAGTGCACATATGTCGCTACCTTTTTATGTCTGTGGGTATATTCATTTTTGCTAGTTCCGGACATCTTAAGATAATATGGTCGACTTATTATTATTATTATTATTATTATTATTATTATTATTTCCTTTGATTTATGTGGTATACTAATTTCTTTCCTGTTCCCATCCAGACCCCTAAGGTCAGAAATGGCTTCGTGACATTTTTCATTGATCATTTTTGTAAAAAAAAAAACAATAAAAAAAAAGTGTCAAGCTAAGATCACACACATTTTACATATAAAAAGATCTTCGTGAGGTGTGGGCTGTACTTGTGAGGACAATTTTTGTATTTCTTTAAGGCTTGGACTATCAGGAATATCTCCAATGAGTCTTTTGGAATCTTTTCCAATCAATCCGAGGGCTCCAACTGGAAATATTGATGGTCTCATGTGCCATATTTTTGAGATTTCGTTTTCAAGGTCCTTGTATTTTGATAGTTTTTGAAGATCTTCAAAAATACATTGCGGGTACTGCCATATCAACAAGAAAACACTTTTTGTATTTGCCGTCAATAATCACGATGTCTAGGTGATCAGCTTTCATTGTTCTGTCTGTGTGTATTGTGAAGGTCCATAAAATTGTTACAGGCCCTATCTCCGTAACAGGGTCTTGATATTATTATTATTATTATTGGGTGAGATGTAAATATATAAACCTCAATATACTCATCATAAGATCCAGTCTTATTTACATTATTCAGACTATTGTCCTCATCTTTGTCGCCATATTTATTACAACGTTTCGGCCGTTGTACGCTCCGGCCTTCATCAGGTGGTTGGAATGTCGAACTGAATCCTTTATTTCGCTCACTGGGTTAGACTGTTCTAGTTCCACGTGCCATGTTTGATGGATGTCAGTTATCAGTTATTTCTCCTGTTAATTTCTCTCGGAAAGTTCTCCATTGCCTTAACCGGGTATTGAACTCACACTCTTTGAGTCCTGTTACTGGATCTAACTAACGCATTTATCCACTGTGCCATGTGTCCTTGAGAACAGTCTACCCCAGTGAGCGAAATAAAGGGTTCAGTTCGATATTCCAACCACCTGAAGAAGGCCGGAGCGTACAACGGCCGAAACGTTGTAATAAATATGGCGACAAAGATGAGGACAATAGTCCGAATAATGTAAATAACGTACATAATACCTCATCTTAGAAATATAGACAAATACTGAAGATGCAGTCTGTTAAGTGTATACCAATTACATGCACCACTGCCAAATGTGAGCGACTGCTTTTGATAAAAGCAACACATAACTTGCAAGTTGGAGCTTCTTAGAAATATATTCAGGTGTGTAACACAGTCTGTTCAGACTCTATCTGGTTGAGGGTATTCACAGGTATTTAGATGTGACCCCCAAATCGCCTTTGCTGCCTCATCCTTCAAACTTTAAAAAAAACGACTCTTTCAGCACCAGGGTACGATGCTACCTCACTACTCTTACTCAGAAACAGATATGCGCTTTACTTCAGTCTCTAGGAAACATGTTTAATTAGTTATGGTCAGTGTATCAGCCCCTAGGGTATATGTCCAACTGGTTATAGTCAGGCAGATGACAAGTAGATATGTGGTACTGAAAAATAGTTACTGCAGCTCAATTTAGTTCACCAAAAAGAACTAAGTACATCAATTAAGATTAGAAACCACGAGAAACAAGTCTGATGTAGCATCAAGACATTACTATTAATATTACTACTACTACTATTACTACTACTACTGTTTGTACTATCATCTTGCTAGAGAGTAATTTTTAGTGCCTAATTAGCAAGTTCCGTCCTGAATCTATGAGAAAAAAGTCACTGTACAAGAGTTACCCATGCACATTTAGGAGGATTATATGTGCAGTTCTGTACAATGTAATCTTTTGTAGCTTTGAGATGCTGATCTGTCCAGGAATTTTATTCACATGATTTTCAGTAACCTTCTTTATCATACCCAGTGCCCCTATCACAACAGGAATAATCGTAGTTTTAAGTTTCCACATTTTTGTTGCCTCGTTTTCCAGGTCTTTATAATTTGACAGTTTTTTAATTCTTTTTTAGAAACAATGGAATCCTGTGTTCAAGTCATATCATTTAGTTGATAGCTATTTTTTTAAAAATCTTTTATGACTATGTCTGGTCTACTTACATCTATTTTCCTGTCTGTGAGGATTGAGAAATTACATAGTATAGTCACTCCATCACCATTTGTAACATAATGTAACATAATAACAACCTGTGATGTTTGTACCATATATTCATGACTTTAATATTACAGTTCCAACTCACATGTCAATGAATATATTATCCTAACATGACATGTCTAATAATGTATTCTTAGTAAGAACTGGGCACTCTGATATTATGGAGTCAAAAATTTCATAAAAATTATGGCATAAGTGACAAGCTGGATTGGAATCATCTATAATGATTTTAGTCTTGTAAGCATTAGTTGGAAGACATTGCTCCTATACTATCATAATATGGCCTTCTGTTTCCCCCTTAAGACCAATAAATGACAAGCTGGATTTGGAGTCATCTCTAATGATTTTTCTGTCTTGTAAATAAATGCATTAGTTGGAAGACATTGCTCCTATACTGTCATAATATGGCCTTCTGTTTCCCCCTTAAGACCAATAAATGACAAGCTGGATTTGAGTCATCTCTAATGATTTTTAGTCTTGTAAGCATTAGTTGGAAGACATTTCCTATACTATCATAATATCGCCTTCTGTTTCCCCCCCTTAAGACCAATAAATGACAAGCTGGATTTGAGTCATCTCTAATGATTTTAGTCTTATACATTGCTGCTATTAAGCATTAGTTGTTTTAAGACCAATAAATGACAAACAGACATTGCTCCTAATGATACTGTCATAATATGGCCTTCTATTTTCCCCCTAAGACCAATAAATGACAAGCTGATTTGAATCTCTAATGATTTTAGTCTTGTAAGACATCAGTTGGAAGTTGCTTTGATCTCTAATGGCCTTTTAGTCCCCTTGAAAAGCATTAGTTGGAAGACATTGCTCCTATACTGTCATAATATGGCCTTCTGTTACCCCTTAAGACCAATAAATGACAAGCTGGATTTGAGTCATCTCTAATGATTTTAGTCTTGTAAGCAATAGTTGGAAGACATTGCTCCTATACTATCATAATATGGCCTTCTATTTCCCCATTAAGACCAATAAATGACAAGCTGGATTTGAGTCATCTCTAATGATTTTAGTCTTGTAAGCATTAGTTGGAAGACATTGCTCTTATACTATCATAATATGGCCTTATGTTCCCCCCTGAAGACGAATAAATGACAAGCTGGATTTGAGTCATCTCTAATGATTTTAGTCTTGTAAGCATTAGTTGGAAGACATTGCTCCAATACTGTCATAATATGGCCTTCTATTTCCCCCCTTAAGCATAAGACCAATAAATGACAAGACTGGATTTAAGAGTCATCTCTAATGATTTTAGTCTTAAGCATTAGTTGGAAGACATTGCTGCTATACTATCATAATATGGCCTTCTGTTTCCCCAATAAATGAAAGCTGGTTGATTAGTTGGAAGACATTGCTACTATACTGTCATAATATGGCCTTCTGTTTCCCCTTAAGACCAATAAATGACAAGCTGGATTTGAGTCATCTCTAATGATTTTAGTCTTGTAAGCATTAGTTGGAAGACATTGCTCTATACTATCATAATATGGCCTGTTTCCCCCCTTAAGACCAATAAATGACAAGCTGGTTGAGTCATCTCTAATGATTTTAGTCTTGTAAGATTACCAATAAATGAGACCAATAAATGACAAGCTGGATTTGAGTCATCTCTAATGATTTTAGTCTTGTAAGCATTAGTTGGAAGACATTGCTCCTATACTATCATAATATGGACTTTTTTCCCCTTAAGACCAATAAATGACAAGCTGGATTTGAGTCATCTCTAATGATTTTAGTCTTGTAAGCATTAGTTGGAAGACATTGCTCCTATACTATCATAATATGGCCTTCTGTTTCCCCATAAGACCAATAAATGACAAGCTGGATTTTGGTCATCTCTAATGATTTTAGTCTTGTAAGCATTAGTTGGAAGACATTTTCTCCTATACTATCATAATATGGACTTCTGTTTCCCCCCCTTAAGACCAATAAATGACAAGCTGGATTTGAGTCATCTCTAATGATTTTAGTCTTGTAAGCATTAGTTGGAAGACATTGCTCCTATACTGTCATAATATGGCCTTCTGTTTCCCCCTTAAGACCAATAAATGACAAGCTGGATTTGAGTCATCTCTAATGATTTTAGTCTTGTAAGCATTAGTTGGAAGACATTGCTCCTATACTATCATAATATGGCCTTCTGTTTCCCCCCATTAAGACCTCCTAATATAAATGACCAGCTGGATTTGAGTCATCTTCAATGATTTTAGTCTTGTAAACATTAGTTGGAAGACATTGCTCCTATACTATCATAATATGGCCTTCTGTTTCCCCCACTAAGACCAATAAATGACAAGCTGGATTTGAGTCATCTCTAATGATTTTTTTTCTTGTAAGCATTAGTTGGAAGACATTGCTCCTATACTGTCATAATATGGCCTTCTGTTTCCCCCTTAAGACCAATAAATGACAAGCTGGTTGAGTTGAATGACATTTGGAAAACTTACCTATTCTATCATAATATGGCCTTCTATTTAGTCCTTAAGCATTAGTTGGAAGACATTGCTCCTATACTGTCATAATATGGCCTTTTAAGACCAATAAATTTAGTTGGAAGACATTGCTCATATACTATCATAATATGGCCTTCTGTTTTTATAAGACCAATAAATGACAAGCTGGATTTGAGTCATCTCTAATGATTTTACTCTTGTAAGCATTGAAGTTATTTATCCTATACTATCATAATATGGCCTTATGTTCCCCACTGAAGACGAATAAATGACAAGCTGGATTTGAGTCATCTCTAATGATTTTAGTCTTGTAAGCATTAGTTGGAAGACATTGCTCCTATACTGTCATAATATGGCCTTCTGTTTCCCCCTTAAGACCAATAAATGACAAGCTGGATTTGAGTCATCTCTAATGATTTTAGTCTTGTAAGCATTAGTTGGAAGACATTGCTGCTATTCTATCATAATATGGCCTTCTGTTTCCCCCTTGAAAGCATTAGTTGGAAGACATTGCTCCTATACTGTCATAATATGGCCTTCTTTTACCCCTTAAGACCAATAAATGACAAGCTGGATTTGAGTCATCTCTAATGATTTTAGTCTTGTAAGCAATAGTTGGAAGACATTGCTCATATACTATCATAATATGGCCTTCTGTTTCCCCCTTAAGACCAATAAATGACAAGCTGGATTTGAGTCATCTCTAATGATTTTAGTCTTGTGGCTTGTTGGAAGCATTGATCCTTGTCATAATATGGCCTTCTGTTTCCCATTATTTGATCATCTCTAATGATTTTTATCTTGTTAGTTGGAAGACTTTTTCTACTATACTATCATAATATGGCCTGTTTCCCCTAGACAATAAATGACAAGCTGGATTTGAGTCATCTCTAATGATTTTAGTCTTGAAAGCGTTAGTTGGAATACATTGCTCCTATACTGTCATAATATGGCCTTCTGTTTCCCCCTTAAGACGAATAAATGACAAGCTGGATTTGAGTCATCTCTAATGATTTTAGTCTTGTAAGCATTAGTTGGAAGACATTGCTCCTATACTGTCATAATATGGCCTTCTGTTTCCCCTTAAGACTAAGACCAATAAATCTTGTAAGACATTGCTGGTCATTGAGTTTCATCTCTAATGATTTTAGTCTTGTAAGCATTAGTTGGAAGACATTGCTCCTATACTATGACAATATGGCCATCTCTGTTTTAGTCTTGTAAGCGATAGTTGGAAGACATTGCAATAAATCACAATTCTGGATTTGGTTGAGTCATCTCTAATGATTTTAGTCTTGTAAGCATTAGTTGGAAGACATTGCTCCTATACTATCATAATATGGCCTTCTGTTTCCCCTTAAGACCAATAAATGACAAGCTGGATTTGAGTCATCTCTAATGATTTTTAGTCTTGTTGTAAGCTTGGTTAGAAGACATTGCTCTATACTGTCATAATATGGCCTTCTGTTTCCCCTAAGACCAATAAATGACAAGCTGGATTTGAGTCATCTCTAATGATTTTAGTCTTGTAAGCATTGGTTGGAAGACATTGCTCCTATACTGTCATAATATGGCCTTCTGTTTCCCCCATAAGACCAATAAATGACAAACTGGATTTGAGTCATCTCTAATGATTTTAGTCTTGTAAGCATTAGTTGGAAGACATTGCTCCTATACTGTTTGGGTCATCATAATATGGCCTTCTGTTTCCCATAAGACCAATAAATGACAAGCTGGATTTGAGTCATCTCTAATGATTTTAGTCTTGTAAGCATTAGTTGGAAGACATTGCTCCTATACTGTCATAATATGGCCATCTTTTTCCACTTAAGACCAATAAATGACAAGCTGGATTTGAGTCATCTCTAATGATTTTAGTCTTGTAAGCATTAGTTGGAAGACATTGCTCTTATACTGTCATAATATGGCCTTCTGATTCCCCTTAAGACCAATAAATGACAAGCTGGATTTGAGTCATCTCTAATGATTTTTAGTCTTGTAAGCATTAGTTGGAAGACATTGCTCCTATACTGTCATAATATGGCCTTCTGTTTCCCCCTAAGACCAATAAATGACAAGCTGGTTTGAGTCATCTCTAATGATTTTAGTCTTGTAAGCATTAGTTGGAAGACATTTCTCCTATACTGTCATAATATGGCCTTCTGTTTCCCCCTAAAGACCAATAAATGACAAGCTGGATTTGAGTCATCTCTAATGATTTTAGTCTTGTAAAAGCATTAGTTGGAAGACATTTTTATCATCTCAATGATTTTAGTATAAGCATTAGTTGGAAGACATTGCTCTCATAATATGGCCTCTCTAATGTTTTAGTCTTGTAAGCATTAGTTGGAAGACATTGCTCCTAAAAACCCCTCTCCCCCTTAATAAATGACAAGCTGGATTTGAGTCATCTCTAATGATTTTAGTCTTGTAAGCATTAGTTGGAAGACATTGCTCCTATACTATCATAATATGGCCTTCTGTTTCCCCATAAGACCAATAAATGACAAACTGGATTTGAGTCATCTCTAATGATTTTAGTCTTGTAAGCATTAGTTGGAAGACATTGCTCCTATACTGTCATAATATGGCCTTCTGTTTCTTAAGACCAATAAATGACAAGCTGGTTGAGTCATCTCTAATGATTTTAGTCTTGTAAGCAGTAGTTGGAAGACATTGCTCCCTATACTGTCATAATATGGCCTTCTGTTTCCCCTTAAGACCAATAAATGACAAGCTGGATTTGAGTCATCTCTAATGATTTTAGTCTTGTAAGCATTAGTTGGAAGACATTGCTCTTATACTGTCATAATATGGCCTTCTGTTTCCCCTAAGACCAATAAATGACAAGCTGGATTTGAGTCATCTCTAATGATTTTAGTCT
The DNA here is from genome assembly GCA_903632075.3 of Acanthosepion pharaonis. Lineage (NCBI taxonomy): Eukaryota > Metazoa > Mollusca > Cephalopoda > Sepiida > Sepiidae > Acanthosepion > Acanthosepion pharaonis. The sequence continues at coordinate 56,984 of CAHIKZ030005285.1, read as the reverse complement.
TGTAAGCATTATTGGCATTAGTTGGAATCATATTGCTCTTTTTCTCTTAAGACCAATAAATGACAAGCTGGATTTGAGTCATCTCTAATGATTTTAGTCTTGTAAGCATTGGTTGGAAGACATTGTCTCTATACTGTCATAATATGGCCTTCTGTTTCCCCCTAAATTGGAGACCAATAAATGACAAGCTGGATTTGAGTCATCTCTAATGATTTTAGTCTTGTAAGCATTAGTTGGAAGACATTGCTCCTATACTGTCATAATATGGCCTTCTGTCATTATGGCCCTTAAGACCAATAAATGACAAGCTGGATTTGAGTCATCTCTAATGATTTTAGTCTTGTAAGCATTAGTTGGAAGACATTGCTCCTATACTGTCATAATATGGCCTTCTGTTTCCCCTTAAGACCAATAAATGACAAGCTGGATTTGAGTCATCTCTAATGATTTTTAGTCTTGTAAGCATTAGTTGGAAGACATTGCTCTATACTGTCATAATATGGCCTTCTGTTTCCCCCTTAAGACCAATAAATGACAAGCTGGATTTGAGTCATCTCTAATGATTTTAGTCTTGTAAGCATTAGTTGGAAGACATTGCTCATATACTGTCATAATATGGCCTTCTGTTTCCCCATTAAGACCAGTAAATAACAAGCTGGATTTGAGTCATCTCTAATGATTTTAGTCTTATAAGCATTAGTTGGAAGACATTGCTCCTATACTGTCATAATATGGCCTTCTGTTTTCCCTTAAGACCAATAAATGACAAGCTGGTTGGAGTCATCTCTAATGATTTTAGTCTTGTGTAAGCATTAGTTGGAAGACATTGCTCCTATACTGTCATAATATGGCCTTCTGTTTCCCCCTTTAAGACCAATAAATGACAAGCTGGATTTGAGTCATCTCTAATGATTTTAGTCTTGTAAGCATTAGTTGGAAGACATTGCTCTATACTGTCATAATATGGCCTTCTGTTTCCCCTTAAGACCAATAAATGACAAGCTGGATTTGAGTCATCTCTAATGATTTAGTCTTGTAAGCATTAGTTGGAAGACATTGCTCCTATATTGTCATAATATGGCCTTCTATTTTATTAAGACCAATAAATGACAAGCTGGTTTGAGTCATCTCTAATGATTTTTGGAAGTCTTGTATTCTATCATTAGTTGGACCAATAAATGACATTTTGCTCCTAATACTGTCATAATATTGGCCTTCTGTTTCCATAATATGGCCTTCTTTTTCCCCTAAGACCAATAAATGACAAGCTGGTTTGAGTCATCTCTAATGATTTTAGTCTTGTAAGCATTAGTTGGAAGACATTGCTCTATCATATGTCCCCTAATATGGCCTTTTGATTCTCTCTTAAGACCAATAAAATATGACAAGCTGGTTTGAGTCATCTCTAATGATTTTAGTCTTGTAAGCATTAGTTGGAAGACATTGCTCCTATACTGTCATAATATGGCCTTCTGTTTCCCCCCTTATAGACCAATAAATGACAAGCTGGATTTGAGTCATCTCTAATGATTTTTAGTCTTGTAAGCATTAGTTGGAAGACATTGCTCCTATACTGTCATAATATACCTTCTTTTCCCATTAAGACCAATAAATGACAAGCTGGATTTGAGTCATCTCTAATGATTTTAGTCTTGTAAGCATTAGTTGGAAGACATTGCTCTTATACTGTCATAATATGGCCTTCTGTTTCCCCCTTAAGATCAATAAATGACAAGCTGGATTTGAGTCATCTCTAATGATTTTTAGTCTTATGGCATTAGTTGGAAGACATTGCTCCTATGCTGTCATAATATGGCCTTCTGTTTCCCCCTTAAGACCAATAAATGACAAGCTGGATTTGAGTCATCTCTAATGATTTTTAGTCTTGTAAGCATTAGTTGGAAGACATTGCTCCTATACTGTCATAATATGGCCTTCTGTTTCCCCCTTAAAATTCAATAAATGACAAGCTGGATTTGAGTCATCTCTAATGATTTTTAGTCTTGTAAGCATTGGTTGGAAGACATTGCTCCTATACTGTCATAATATGGCCTTCTGTTTCCCCTTAAGACCAATAAATGACAAGCTGGATTTGAGTCATCTCTAATGATTTTAGTCTTGTAAGCATTGGTTGGAAGACAATTGCAAGCTCCTATACTGTCATAATATGGCCTTCTGTTTTGGCCCTTAAGACCAATAAATGACAAGCTGGTTTGAGTCATCTCTTAATGATTTTAGTCTTGTAAGCATTAGTTGGAAGACATTGCTCCTATACTGTCATAATATGGCCTTCTCTTTTCCCCCCATAAGACCAATAAATGACAAGCTGGATTTGAGTCATCTCTAATGATTTTAGTCTTGTAAGCATTAGTTGGAAGACATTGCTCCTATACTGTCAAATATACGCCTTCTGTTTCCCCCTTAGACCAATAAATGACAAGCTGGTTGAGTCATCTCTAATGATTTTAGTCTTGTAAGCATTAGTTGGAAGACATTGCTCCTATACTGTCATAATATGGCCTTCTGTTTCCCCCTTAAGACCAATAAATGACAAGCTGGATTTGAGTCATCTCTAATGATTTTAGTCTTGTAAGCATTAGTTGGAAGACATTGCTCCTATTCTATCATAATATGGCCTTCTGTTTCCCCTTAAGACCAATAAATGACAAGCTGGATTTGAGTCATCTCTAATGATTTTAGTCTTGTAAGCATTAGTTGGAAGACATTGCTCCTATATTGTCATAATATGGCCTTCTGTTTCCCCATTAAGACCAATAAATGACAAGCTGGATTTGAGTCATCTCTAATGATTTTAGTCTTGTAAGCATTAGTTGGAAGACATTGCTCTATACTGTCATAATATGGCCTTCTGTTTCCCCCTTAAGACCAATAAATGACAAGCTGGATTTGGAGTCATCTCTAATGATTTTAGTCTTGTAAGCATTAGTTGGAAGACATTGCTCCTATACTGTCATAATATGGCCTTCTTTTCCCTTAAGACCAATAAATGACAAGCTGGTTTGAGTCATCTCTAATGATTTTAGTCTTGTAAGCATTAGTTGGAAGACATTGCTCTATACTATCATAATATGGCCTTCTGTTTCCACCTTAAGACCAATAAATGACAATGGATTTGAGTCATCTCTAATGATTTTAGTCTTGTAAGCATTAGTTGGAAGACATTGCTCTATACTGTCATAATATGGCCTTCTGTTTCCCCATAAGACCAATAAATGACAAGCTGGTTGAGTCATCTCTAATGATTTTAGTCTTGTAAGCATTAGTTGGAAGACATTGCTCCTATACTGTCATAATATGGCCTTCTGTTTCCCCCTTAAGACCAATAAATGACAAGCTGGTTTTGGAGTCATCTCTAATGATTTTAGTCTTGTAAGCATTAGTTGGAAGACATTGCTCCTATATTGTCATAACATGGCCTTCTGTTTCCCCCTTAAGACCAATAAATGACAAGCTGGATTTGAGTCATCTCTAATGATTTTAGTCTTATATGTTGGAAACATTGCTTGCTAAGACATTTCTGTTTTCCCCCTCCAATAAATGACAAGCTGGATTTGTCATCTCTAATGATTTTAGTCTTGTAAGCATTATGGCCTTCTATTTCCCTTCTGTTTCTCCCTTAAGACCAATAAATGACAAGCTGGATTTGAGTCATCTCTAATGATTTAGTCTTGTAAGCATTAGTTGGAAGACATTGCTCTATACTGTCATAATATGGCCTTCTGTTTCCCCCTTAAGACCAATAAATGACAAGCTGGATTTGAGTCATCTCTAATGATTTTAGTCTTGTAAGCATTATTTGGAAGACATTGCTCCCATACTGTCATAATATGGGCCTTTTCTATAAGACCAATAAATGACAAGCTTAAGACCAATAAATGACAAGCTGGTTGGAGTCATCTCTATTGATTTTAGTCTTGTATAAGACATTGTCATACTATCATAATATGGCCTTCTGTTTCCCCTTAAGACCAATAAATGACAAGCTGGATTTGAGTCATCTCTTATGATTTTAGTCTTGATTTAAGCATTAGTTGGAAGACATTGCTCCTATACTGTCATAATAGCCTTCTGTTTCCCCTTAAGACCAATAAATGACAAGCTGGATTTGAGTCATCTCTATGATTTTATCTTGTAAGCATTAGTTGGAAGACATTGCTCCTATACTGTCATAATATGGCCTTCTGTTCACCTAAGACCAATAAATGACAAGCTGAATTTGAGTCATCTCTAATGATTTTGTCTTGTTAGCATTAGTTGGAAGACATTGCTCCTATACTGTCATAATATGGCCTTCTGTTTCCCCCTTAAGACCAAAAAATGACAAGCTGGTTTGAGTCATCTCTAATGATTTTAGTCTTGTAAGCATTAGTTGGAAGACATTGCTCCTATACTATCATAATATGGCCTTCTGTTTCCCCTTAAGACCAATAAATGACAAGCTGGATTTGAGTCATCTCTAATGATTTTAGTCTTGTAAGCATTAGTTGGAAGACATTGCTCCCTATATTATCATAATATGGCCTTCTGTTTCCCCCCTAAGACCAATAAATGACAAGCTGGATTTGAGTCATCTCTAATGATTTTAGTCTTGTAAGCATTATTTGAAGACATTGCTCCTATACTGTCATAATATGGCCTTCTGTTTTTCCCCCTTAAGACCAATAAATGACAAGCTGGATTTGAGTCATCTCTAATGATTTTAGTCTTGTAAGCATTAGTTGGAAGACATTGCTCTATACTGTCATAATATGGCCTTCTGTTTCCTTAAGACCAAAAATGACAAGCTGGATTTGAGTCATCTCTAATGATTTTAGTCTTGTAAGCATTATTTGGAAGACATTGCTCCTATACTGTCATAATATGGCCTTCTATTTCCCCCTTAAGACCAATAAATGAAAAGCTGGATTTGAGTCATCTCTAATGATTTTAGTCTTGTAAGGTTGGAAGACATTGCTCCTTGGAAGACATTGGTTTGAGTCATCTCTATATTTTAGTCTTATCATAAAGACATATGGCCTTCTGTTTCCCCCTAAGACCAATAAATGACAAGCTGGATTTGAGTCATCTCTAATGATTTTAGTCTTGTAAGCATTATTTGGAAGACATTGTTCTATACTGTCATAATATGGCCTTCTGTTTCCCCTAAGACCAATAAATGACAAGCTGGATTTGAGTCATCTCTAATGATTTTAGTCTTGTAAGCATTAGTTGGAAGACATTGCTCTATACTATCATAATATGGCCTTCTGTTTTCCCCTTAAGACCAATAAATGACAAGCTGGTTTGAGTCATCTCTAATGATTTTAGTCTTGTAAGCATTAGTTGGAAGACATTGTCCTATACTGTCATAATATGGCCTTCTGTTCCCCCCTGAAGACCAATAAATGACAAGCTGGATTTGAGTCATCTCTAATGATTTTAGTCTTGTAAGCATTAGTTGGAAGACATTGCTCTATACTATCATAATATGGCCTTCTGTTTCCCCATAAGACCAATAAATGACAAGCTGGATTTGAGTCATCTCTAATGATTTTAGTCTTGTAAGCATTAGTTGGAAGACATTGCTCCTATACTGTCATAATATGGCCTTCTGTTTCCCCCCTAAGACCAATAAATGACAAGCTGGATTTGGAGTCATCTCTAATGATTTTAGTCTTGTAAGCATTAGTTGGAAGACATTGCTCTATACTGTCATAATATGGCCTTCTGTTTCCCCTTAAGACCAATAAATGACAAGCTGGATTTGAGTCATCTCCTAATGATTTTAGTCTTGTAAGCATTAGTTGTCAAGACATTAAATGACAAGCTGGATTTATCATCTCTAATGTTTTAGTCATAATATTAGTTGGAAGACATTGTTTCTATACTATCATAATATGGCCTTCTGTTCATAAGACCAATAAATGACAAGCTGGATTTGAGTCATCTCTAATGATTTTAGTCTTTGTAAGCATTAGTTGGAAGACATTGCTCCTATATTGTCATAATATGGCCTTCTGTTTCCCCTATTAGACCAATAAATGACAAGCTGGATTTGAGTCATCTCTAATGATTTTAGTCTTGTAAGCATTAGTTGGAAGACATTGCTCCTATACTGTCATAATATGGCCTTCTGTTTCCCCTTAAAGACCAATAAATGACAAGCTGGATTTGAGTCATCTCTAATGATTTTAGTCTTGTAAGCATTAGTTGGAAGACATTGCTCCTATATTGTCATAATATGGCCTTCTGTTTCCCCCCTTAAGACCAATAAAGACAAGCTGGATTTGAGTCATCTCTCTAATGATTTTAGTCTTGTAAGCATTAGTTGAAGACATTGCTCCTATATTGTCATAATATGGCCTTCTGTTTTCCCCCCTTAAGACCAATTTTAAATGACAAGCTGGATTTGAGTCATCTCTAATGATTTTAGTCTTGTAAGCATTAGTTGGAAGACATTGCTCTATACTGTCATAATATGGCCTTCTGTTTTAAGACCAATAAATGACAAGCTGGATTTGAGTCATCTCTAATGATTTTAGTCTTGTAAGCATTAGTTGGAAGACATTGCTCCTATATTGTCATAATATGGCCTTCTGTTTCCCCCTTAAGACCAATAAATGACAAGCTGGATTTGAGTCATCTCTAATGATTTTAGTCTTGTAAGCATTAGTTGGAAGACATTGCTCCTATACTATCATAATATGGCCTTCTGTTTCCCCCTTAAGACCAATAAATGACAAGCTGGATTTGAGTCATCTCTAATGATTTTAGTCTTGTAAGCATTAGTTGGAAGACATTGCTCCTATACTGTCTGTAATATGGCTGGATTTGGGTCATCCTAATGATTTTAGTCTTCCATTGCTCCTATACTAAGACCAATAAATGACAAGCTGGATTTGAGTCATCTCTAATGATTTTAGTCTTGTAAGCATTAGTTGGAAGACATTGCTCCTATACTGTCATAATATGGCCTTCTGTTTCCCCCTTAAGACCAATAAATGACAAGCTGGATTTGAGTCATCTCTAATGATTTTAGTCTTGTAAGCATTAGTTGGAAGACATTGCTCCTATACTGTCATAATATGGCCTTCTGTTTCCCCCTTAAGACCAATAAATGACAAGCTGGATTTGAGTCATCTCTAATGATTTTAGTCATTGGTTGGAAGACATTATTTGGAAGACCATTGACAAAGCTTTGATCATCTCTAATCATGTAATATGGCCTTCTGTCATTATGGCCTTCTGTTCCCCTTAAGTCCAATAAATGACAAGCTGGATTTGAGTCATCTCTAATGATTTTAGTCTTGTAAGCATTAGTTTGAAGACATTGCTCTATACTATCATAATATGGCCTTCTGTTTCCCCTTAAGACCAATAAAAGACAAGCTGGATTTGAGTCATCTCTAATGATTTTAGTCTTGTTAGCATTAGTTGGAAGACATTGCTCCTATACTGTCATAATATGGCCTTCTGTTCCCCGCTGAAGACCAATAAATGACAAGCTGGATTTGAGTCATCTCTAATAATTTTAGTCTTGTAAGCATTAGTTGGAAGACATTGCTCCTATACTATCATAGTATGGCCTTCTGTTCCCCCCTTAAGACCAATAAATGACAAGTTGGATTTGAGTCATCTCTAATGATTTTAGTCTTGTAAGCATTATTTGGAAGACATTGCTCCTATATTGTCATAATATGGCCTTCTGTTTCCCCCTGTCCCAATAAATGACAAGCTGGATTTGAGTCATCTCTAATGATTTTAGTCTTGTAAGCATTAGTTGGAAGACATTGCTCCTATACTGTCATAATATGACCAATAAATGCCTTTGAGCTCTCTAATGTTTTAGTCCATTAGTAAGACCAATTTTAGTCTTGTAAGCATTAAATGACAAGACTGGATTTGAGTCATCTCTAATGATTTTAGTCTTGTAAGCATTAGTTGGAAGACATTGCTCCTATATTGTCATAATATGGCCTTCTGTTTCCCCCTAAATAAGACCAATAAATGACAAGTGGATTTGAGACCAATAAATCTTGAAGCAAGTTGGATTTGAGTCATCTCCTTAATAAATGATTTTTAGTCTTGTAATGATTTTAGTCTTTAGTTGGAAGACATTGCTCTATACTGTCATAATATGGCCTTCTGTTCCTCCTTAAGACCAATAAATGACAAGCTGGATTTGAGTCATCTCTAATGATTTTAGTCTTGTAAGCATTAGTTGGAAGACATTGTCCCATATATATGTCATTTCGCATATAAGACCAATAAATCTGGATTTCGCCTCTAATGATTTTAGTCTTGTAAGCATTAGTTGGACATTTTCTCTATACTATCATAATATGGCCTTCTATTTTTCCCCTTAAGACCAATAAATGACAAGCTGGTTGAGTCATCTCTAATGATTTTAGTCTTGTAAGCATTAGTTGGAAGACATTGCTCCTATATAAATATGGCCTTCTATTTCCCCCCTTAAGACCAATAAATGACAAGCTGGATTTGAGTCATCTCTAATGATTTTAGTCTTGTAAGCATTAGTTGGAAGACATTGCTCCTATACTGTCATAATATGGCCTTCTGTTCCACCCTGAAGACCAATAAATGACAAGCTGGCTTTGAGTCATCTCTAATGATTTTAGTCTTGTTAGCATTAGTTGGAAGACATTGCTCCTATATTGTCATAATATGGCCTTCTGTTTCCCCCTTAAGACCAATAAATGACAAGCTGGATTTGAGTCATCTCTAATGATTTTAGTCTTGTAAGCATTAGTTGGAAGACATTGCTCCTATATTGTCATAATATGGCCTTCTGTTTCCCCCTTAAGACCAATAAATGACAAGCTGGATTTGAGTCATCTCTAATGATTTTAGTCTTGTAAGCATTAGTTGGAAGACATTGTCCTATATACTATCATAATATGGCCTTCTGTTTCCCCTTAAGACCAATAAATGACAAGCTGGATTTGAGTCATCTCTAATGATTTTAGTCTTGTAAGCATTAGTTGGAAGACATTGCTCCTATACTGTCATAATATGGCCCTTCTATTTTTCCCCCCTTAAGACCAATAAATGACAAGCTGGATTTGAGTCATCTCTAATGATTTTAGTCTTGTAAGCATTAATTGGAAGACATTGATTGTCATCTCTAATATGGCCTTCTCCTATTTTTCCCCCTTAAGACCAATAAATGACAAGCTGGATTTGAGTCATCTCTAATGATTTTAGTCTTGTTAGCATTAGTTGGAAGACATTGCTCCTATACTGTCATAATATGGCCTTCTGTTTCCCCTTAAGACCAATAAATGACAAGCTGATTTGAGTCATCTCTAATGATTTTAGTCTTGTAAAGTATTAGTTGGAAGACATTGCTCCTATATATTGTCATAATATGGCCTTCTGTTTCCCCATAAGACCAATAAATGACAAAAATGTTGGATTTGAGTCATCTCTAATGATTTTAGTCTTGTAAGCATTAGTTGGAAGACATTGCTCCTATATTGTCATAATATGGCCTTCTGTTTCCCCTTAAGACCAATAAATGACAAGCTGGATTTGAGTCATCTCCTAATGATTTTAGTCTTGTGTTATTAGTTGGAAGACATTGCTCCTATACTATCATAATATGGCCTTCTTTTAAGACAATAAATGACAAGCTGGATTTGAGTCATCTCTAATGATTTTAGTCTTGTAAGCATTAGTTGGAAGACATTGCTCCTATACTGTCATAATATGGCTTCTGTTTCCCTTAAGACCAATAAATGACAAGCTGGATTTGAGTCATCTCTAATGATTTTAGTCTTGTAAGCATTAGTTGGAAGACATTGCTCCTATACTGTCATAATATGGCCTTCTGTTTCCCTTAAGACCAATAAATGACAAGCTGGATTTGAGTCATCTCTAATGATTTTAGTCTTGTAAGCATTTAGTTGGAAGACATTGCTCTATACTGTCATAATATGGCCTTCTGTTTCCCCTTAAGACCAATAAATGACAAGCTGGATTTGAGTCATCTCTAATGATTTTAGTCTTGTAAGCATTAGTTGGAAGATATTGTTCTATATTGTCATAATATGGCCTTCTGTTTTTCCCCTTCAGACCAATAAATGACAAGCTGGATTTGAGTCATCTCTAATGATTTTAGTCTTGTGCTATTAGTTGGAAGACATTGCTCCTATATGGCCTGTTTCCTTAAGTAATAAAATATGGAGTCTTCTAATGATTTTAGTCTTGTAAGTTATTAGTTGGAAGACATTGCTTATAGACCCTTCTGCTCCTTAATAAATAAAAGACAAGCTGGATTTGAGTCATCTCTAATGATTTTAGTCTTGTTAGCATTAGTTGGAAGACATTGTTCTATATTGTCATAATATGGCCTTCTGTTTCCCCCTTAAGACCAATAAATGACAAGCTGATTTGAGTCATCTCTAATGATTTTAGTCTTGTAAGCATTGTCTTGTTGGAAGACATTGATTGAGTCCTATGATTGTCATAATATGGCCTTATACTGTTTCCCTTAAGACCAATAAATGACAAGTTGGATTTGAGTCATCTCTAATGATTTTAGTCTTGTAAGCATTAGTTGAAGACATTGCTCCTATACTGTCATAATATGGCCTTCTGTTTCCTTAAGACCAATAAATGACAAGCTGGATTTGAGTCATCTCAATGATTTTAGTCTTGTAAGCATTAGTTGGAAGACATTGCTCCTATACTGTCAAAGCATAATATGGCCTTCTGTTTCCCCCCTTAAGACCAATAAATGACAAGCTGGATTTGAGTCATCTCTAATGATTTTAGTCTTGTAAGCATTAGTTGGAAGACATTGCTCCTATACTATCATAATATGGCCTTCTGTTTCCCCCTTAAGACCAATAAATGACAAGCTGGATTTGAGTCATCTCTAATGATTTTAGTCTTGTAAGCATTAGTTGGAAGACATTGCTCCTATACTATCATAATATGGCCTTCTGTTCCTCGCTGAAGACCAATAAATGACAAGCTGGATTTGAGTCAACTCTAATGATTTTAGTCTTGTAAGCATTAGTTGGAAGACATTGCTCCTATACTGTCATAATATGGCCTTCTGTTTCCCCCTTAAGACCAATAAAATGACAAGCTGGATTTGAGTCATCTCTAATGATTTTTTAGTCTTGTAAGAATAGTTGGAAGACATTACTGCTATACTGTGTCATAATATGGCCTTCTGTTTCCCCTTAAGACCAATAAATGACAAGCTGGATTTGAGTCATCTCTAATGATTTTAGTCTTGTTAAGCATTAGTTGGAAGATATTGTTTCTATATTGTCAATAATATTTGGCCTTCTGTTTCCCCTTAAGACCAATAAATGACAAGCTGGTTTTGAGTCATCTCAATGATTTTAGTCTTATAAGCATTAGTTGGAAGACATTCCTATACTGTCATAATATGGCCTTCTGTTTTCTACTTAAGACCAATAAATGACAAGCTGGATTTGAGTCATCTCTAATGATTTTAGTCTTGTAAGTCTTGTAAGCATTAGTTGGAAGACATTGCTCCTATACTGTCATAATATGGCCTTCTGTTTCCCCTTAAGACCAATAAATGACAAGCTGGATTTGAGTCATCTCTAATGATTTTAGTCTTGTAAGCATTAGTTGGAAGACATTGTTCTATACTGTCATCATATGGCCAATAAATGACAAGACCAATAAATGGAAGCTGGATTTGAGTCATCTCTAATGATTTTAGTCTTGTAAGCATTAGTTGGAAGACATTGTTCTATATTGTCATAATATGGCCTTCTGTTTCTCCTTAAGACCAATAAATGACAAGCTGGATTTGAGTCATCACTAATGATTTTAGTCTTGTAAGCATTAGTTGGAAGACATTGCTCCATACTGTCATAATATGGCCTTCTGTTTCCCCCCTTAAGACCAATAAATGACAAGTTGGATTTGAGTCATCTCTAATGATTTTAGTCTTGTAAGCATTAGTTGGAAGACATTGCTCCTATATACTGTCATAATATGGCCTTCTGTTTCCCCTTAAGACCAATAAATGACAAGCTGGATTTGAGTCATCTCTAATGATTTTAGTCTTGTAAGCATTAGTTGGAAGACATTGTTCCTATACTGTCATAATATGGCCTTCTGTTTCCCCTAAGACCATTAATAAATGACAAGCTGGATTTTGAGTCATCTCTAATGATTTTAGTCTTGTGTTACATTAAAGACATTGTTCTATATTGTCATATGGCCTCTATAACACTTAAGACCAATAAATGACAAGCTGGTTTTGAGTCATCTCTAATGATTTTAGTCTTGTAAGCATTAGTTGGAAGACATTGCTCTATATTCGTCATAATATGGCCTTCTGTTTTTACTTAAGACCAATAAATGACAAGCTGGATTTGAGTCATCTCTAATGATTTTAGTCTTTGGAAGCATTAGTTGGAAGACATTGCTCCTATACTGTCATATATGGCCTTCTGTTTCTTTAGACCACCAAAAAATGACAAGCTGGATTTGAGTCATCTCTAATGATTTTAGTCTTGTAAGCATTAGTTGGAAGACATTGCTCCTATACTGTCATAATATGGCCTTCTGTTTCTTTAAGACCAATAAATGACAAGCTGGATTTGAGTCATCTCTAATGATTTTAGTCTTGTAAGCATTAGTTGGAAGACATTGCTCTTATACTGTCATAATATGGCCTTCTGTTTCCTTAAGACCAAAAATGACAAGTGGATTTGAGTCATCTCTAATGATTTTAGTCTTGTAAGCATTAGTTGGAAGACATTGTCTTATACTGTCATAATATGGCCTTCTGATTCCTCCTTAAGACCAATAAATGACAAGCTGGATTTGAGTCATCTCTAATGATTTTAGTCTTGTAAGCATTAGTTGGAAGACATTGTTCCTATACTGTCATAATATGGCCTTCTGTTTCCTTTAAGACCAATAAATGACAAGCTGATTTGAGTCATCTCTAATGATTTTAGTCTTGTAAGCATTAGTTGGAAGACATTGCTCCTATACTGTCATAATATGGCCTTCTGTTTTATTAAGACCAATAAATGACAAGCTGGATTTGAGTCATCTCTAATGATTTTAGTCTTGTAAGCATTAGTTGGAAGACATTGTCTTATACTGTCATAATATGGCTTCTGTTTCCCTTAAGACCAATAAATGACAAGCTGGATTTGAGTCATCTCTAATGATTTTAGTCTTGTGTTTTTATTAGTTGGAAGACATTGCTCCTATACTGTCATAATATGGCCTTCTGTTTCCCCATTAAGACCAATAAATGACAAGCTGGATTTGAGTCATCTCTAATGATTTTAGTCTTGTAAGCATTAGTTGGAAGACATTGCTCCTATACTGTCATAATATGGCCTTCTGTTTCCCTTTAAGACTAATAAATGACAAGCTGGATTTGAGTCATCTCTAATGATTTTTAGTCTTGTAAGCATTAGTTGGAAGACATTGCTCCTATACTGTCATAATATGGCCTTCTGTTTTTCCCCTTAAGACCAATAAATGACAAGCTTGGATTTGATACTGTCATCTCTTATGATTTTAATGATTTTAGTCTTGTAAGCATTAGTTGGAAGACATTGTTCCTATACTGTCATAATATGGCCTTCTGTTTCCCCTTAAGACCAATAAATGACAAGCTGGATTTGAGTCATCTCTAATGATTTTAGTCTTGTAAGCATTAGTTGGAAGACATTGTTCTATACTGTCATAATATGGCCTTTCTGTTTCCCCTTAAGTCCAATAAATGACAAGCTGGATTTGAGTCATCTCTAATGATTTTAGTCTTGTAAGCATTAGTTGGAAGACATTGTTCCCTATACTGTCATAATATGGCCTTCTGTTTCCCCCTTAAGACCAATAAATGACAAGCTGGATTTGAGTCATCTCTAATGATTTTAGTCTTGTAAGTATTAGTTGGAAGACATTGCTCTATATTGTCATAATATGGCCTTCTGTTTCCCCCTTAAGACCAATAAATGACAAGCTGGATTTGAGTCATCTCTAATGATTTTAGTCTTGTGTTATTAGTTGGAAGACATTGTCCCTATATACTGTCATAATATGGCCTTCTGTTTTAGTCTTGTAAGCATTAGTAAGACCAATAAATGACAAGTTGGATTTGAGTCATCTCTAATGATTTTAGTCTTGTAAGCATTAGTTGAAGACATTGCTCCTATATTGTCATAATAATGGCCTTCTGTTTTCCCCCAATAAAATGACCAATAAATGACAAGCTGGATTTAATATGCCTTCTGTCATCTTGGAAGAGCTTTGGATCATGATTTTAGTTGCTTGTATTGTCAAGCATTAGTTGACAAGCTGGATTTGGAGTCATCTCTAATATTTTAGTCTTAATATTAGTTGGAAGATATTGTCTTCGTTAATATGGCCTTCTTGTTAAGACCAATAAATGACAAGCTGGATTTGGAGTCATCTCTAATGATTTTAGTCTTGTAAGCATACTGGGCCTTGGAAGACCATTGACAAGCTCATAATATTTTTTAGTCTTAATTAGTTGGCCATTGTTCTATATACTGTCATAATATGGCCTTCTGTTTCTCCCTTAAGACCAATAAATGACAAGCTGGATTTGAGTCATCTCTAATGATTTTTTAGTCTTGTAAGCATTAGTTGGAAGACATTGTTCTATACTGTCATAATATGGCCTTCTGTTTCCCCCTGAAGACCAATAAAATGACAAGCTGGATTTGAGTCATCTCTAATGATTTTAGTCTTGTAAGCATTAGTTGGAAGACATTGCTCCTATACTTGTCATAACATGGCCTTCTGTTTCCCCCTTAAGACCAATAAATGACAAGCTGGATTTGAGTCATCTCTAATGATTTTAGTTTTAGTTAGTTGGAAGACTTGTCTATACTGTCATAATATGGCCTTGGAAATAAATGACATGGATTTGAGTCATCTCTATATTTTAGTCTGTCATTAGTTGGAAGACATATGGTCATAATATGGGCCTTCTGTTTTCCCCCTTAAGACCAATAAATGACAAGCTGGATTTGAGTCATCTCTAATGATTTTTGGTCTTGTTGGAAGACATTGCTCCTATACTGTAGTTGTTTTTTTTCCCCCATAAGACATTGCATCTCATACTTTAGTCATAATATGGCCTTCTGTTTATGACCCCTTAAGACCAATAAATGACAAGCTGGATTTGGAGTCATCTCTAATGATTTTAGTCTTGTAAGCATTAGTTGGAAGACATTGCTCCTATATTATCATAATATGGCCTTCTGTTTCCCCCTTAAGACCAATAAATGACAAGCTGGATTTGGAGTCATCTCTTATGATTTTAGTCTTGTAAGCATTAGTTGGAAGACATTGCTCCTTATATTGTCTGTTCCCTTTAAAATATCCAATAAATCAAGCTGGATTTCCTCTAATAATTTTAGTCTTAGCTTTAAGACCAATAAATGACAAGCTTGGATTTGAGTCATCTCTAATGATTTTAGTCTTGTAAGCATTAGTTGGAAGACATTGCTCCTATACTGTCATAATATGGCCTTCTTTTCCCCCTTAAGACCAATAAATGACAAGCTGGATTTGAGTCATCTCTAATGATTTTAGTCTTGTAAGCATTATTGGAGTTGGAAGACATTATGGCCTTCTGTTCCACCCTTATACTGTCATCTCTAATATTTTAGGCCTTGGTTGGAAGACATTACTCCCTATACTGTCATTCCCTCTGTTTCCCCTTAAGACCAATAAATGACAAGCTGGATTTGAGTCATCTCTAATGATTTTTGTCTTGTAAGCATTAGTTGGAAGACATTGCTCCTATACTGTCATAATATGGCCTTCTGTTTCCCCCACCAATAAATGAATTTGAAATGACAAGTCTGGTAATTTGAAGACATCTCTATACTGATTTTAGTCTTCTGTTTCTCCCTTAGACCAATAAATGATAAGTTTGAGTCATCCTATATTTTAGTCTTATACAAGCATTAGTTGGCCATCTTTTCCTGTCAGGCCTTCTGTTCACCTAAGACCAATAAATGACAAGCTGGATTTGAGTCATCTCTAATGATTTTTAGTCTTGTTAGCATTAGTTGAAGACATTGCTCCTATACTGTCATAATATGGCCTTCTGTTTTCCCCTTAAGACCAATAAATGACAAGCTGGATTTGAGTCATCTCTAATGATTTTAGTCTTGTAAGCATTAGTTGGAAGACCATTGACAAGCTCATCTATACTGTCATAATATGGCCTTCTGTTTCCTTAAGGCCAATAAATGACAAGCTGGATTTGAGTCATCTCTAATGATTTTAGTCTTGTAAGCATTAGTTGGAAGACATTGCTCTATACTGTCATAATATGGCCTTCTGTTTCCCCCTTAAGACCAATAAATGACAAAGCTGGATTTGAGTCATCTCTAATGATTTTAGTCTTGTAAGCATTAGTTGGAAGACATTGCTCCTATACTGTCATAATATGGCCTTCTGTTTTCCTTTAAGACCAATAAATGACAAGCTGGATTGAGTCATCTCTAATGATTTTAGTCTTGTAAGCATTAGTTGGAAGACATTGCTCCTATACTGTCATAATGGCCTTCTGTTTCCCCTTAAGACCAATAAATGACAAGCTGGATTTGAGTCATCTCTAATGATTTTAGTCTTGTAAGCATTAGTTGGAAGAACATTTCTCTATACTGTCATAAATATGGCCTTCTGTTTCCCCCTTAAGACCAATAAATGACAAGCTGGATTTGAGTCATCTCTAATGATTTTAGTCTTGTAAGCATTAGTTGAAGACATTGCCTACTGTTTCCCCCTAAGACCAATAAATGACAAGCTGGATTTTGAGTCATCTCTAATGATTTTAGTCTTGTAAGCATTAGTTGGAAGACATTGCTATATTGTCATAATATGGCCCCCTAAGACCAATAAATGACAAGCTGGATTTGAGTCATCTCTAATGATTTTAGTCTTGTAAGCATTAGTTGGAAGACATTGCTCCTATACTGTCATAATATGGCCTTCTGTTTCCCCCAGACCAATAAATGACAAGCTGGATTTGAGTCATCTCTAATGATTTTAGTCTTGTAAGCATTAGTTGGAAGACATTGCTCCTATACTGTCATAATATGGCCTTCTGTTTCCCCCTTAAGACCAATAAATGACAAGCTGGATTTGAGTCATCTCTAATGATTTTTTAGTCTTATAAAAGCATTAGTTGGAAGACATTGCTCCTATACTGTCATAATATGGCCTTCTGTTTCCCCACACTGACCAATAAATGACAAGCTGGATTTGAGTCATCTCTAATGATTTTAGTCTTGTAAGCATTAGTTGGAAGACATTGCTCCTATACTGTCATAATATGGCCTTCTGATTCCTCCTTAAGACCAATAAATGACAAGCTGGATTTGAGTCATCTCTAATGATTTTAGTCTTGTAAGCATTAGTTGGAAGACATTGCTCCTATACTGTCATAATATGGCCTTCTGTTTTCCCTTAAGACCAATAAATGACAAACTGGATTTGAGTCATCTCTTGTGGCGAATTGGATTTATAGTCTAATATGGCCTTCTGTTTCCCCATTAGACCAATAAATGACAGACTGGATTTGAGTCATCTCTATATTTTAGTCTTGTAATATTGGAAGGCTCTATATTGTTTCCCCTCCTTAAGACCAATAAATGACAAGCTGGTTTGAGTCATCTCTAATGATTTTAGTCTTGTAAGCATTAGTTGGAAGACATTGCTCCTATACTGTCATAATATGGCCTTCTGTTTCCCCCTTAAGACCAATAAATGACAAGCTGGATTTGAGTCATCTCTAATGATTTTAGTCTTGTAAGCATTAGTTGGAAGACATTGCTCTATACTGTCATAATATGGCCTTCTGTTTCCCCCTTAAGACCAATAAATGACAAGCTGGTTTGAGTCATCTCTAATGATTTTAGTCTTGTAAGCATTAGTTGGAAGACATTGCTCCTATATACTGTCATAATATGGCCTTCTGTTTCCCCCTTAAGACCAATAAATGACAAGCTGGATTTGAGTCATCTCTAATGATTTTAGTCTTGTAAGCATTAGTTGGAAGACATTGCTCCTGTCATAATATGGCCTTCTGTTTCAAGACCAATAAATGGCCATCTCTAATGATTTTAGTCTTGTAAGCATTAGTTGGAAGACATTTCTCAATACTATCAAATATGACAAGACCAATAAATGACAAGCTTTTGAGTCATCTCTAATGATTTTAGTCTTGTTAGTTGGAAGACATTGCTCCTATACTGTCATAGTTTGGAAGACATTGCTCCTATACTATCATACATATGGCCTTCTGTTTCCCCCTTAAGACCAATAAATGACAAGCTGGATTTGAGTCATCTCTAATGATTTTAGTCTTGACATTAGTTGGAAGACATTGTCCTATATCGTATGGCCTTCTGTTTCCCCCTTAAGACCAATAAATGACAAGTTGGATTTGACATTCTAATGATTTTTAGTCTTGTAAGCATTAGTTGGAAGACATTGCTCCTATATTGTCATAATATGGCCTTCTGTTTCCCCTTAAGACCAATAAATGACAAGCTGGATTTGAGTCATCTCTAATGATTTTTAGTCTTTGTAAGCATTTAGTTGGAAGACATTGCTCTATACTGTCATAATATGGCCTTCTGTTTCCCCCTTAAGACCAATAAATGACAAGCTGGATTTGAGTCATCTCTAATGATTTTAGTCTTGTAAGCATTAGTTGGAAGACATTGCTCTATACTGTCATAATATGGCCTTCTGTTTCCCCTTAAGACCAATAAATGACAAGTTGGTTTGAGTCATCTCTAATGATTTTAGTCTTGTAAGCATTAGTTGGAAGACATTGCTCTATACTGTCATAATATGGCCTTCTGTTTCCCCTTAAGACCAATAAATGACAAGTTGGATTTGAGTCATCTCTAATGATTTTAGTCTTGTAAGCATTAGTTGGAAGACATTGCCCTATACTGATAATTGGCCTTCTGTTTCCTCCTTAAGACCAATAAATGTCATCTCTAATGATTTTTAGTCTTGTAAGCATTAGTTGGAAGACATTGCTCCTATACTGTCATAATATGGCCTTCTTTTTTCCACTGAAGACCAATAAATGACAAGCTGGATTTGAGTCATCTCTAATGATTTTAGTCTTGTAAGCATTAGTTGGAAGACATTGCTCCTACTACTGTCATAATATGGCCTTCTGTTTTCCCCTTAAGACCAATAAATGACAAGCTGGATTTGAGTCATCTCTAATGATTTTAGTCTTGTAAGCATTAGTTGGAAGACATTGCTCCTATACTATCATAATATGGCCTTCTGTTTCCCCCTTAAGACCAATAAATGACAAGCTGGATTTGAGTCATCTCTAATGATTTTTAGTCTTTGAAGCATTAGTTGGAAGACATTGCTCCTATACTGTCATAATATGGCCTTCTGTTCCCCCCTGAAGACCAATAAATGACTAGCTGGATTTGAGTCATCTCTAATGATTTTAGTCTTGTAAGCATTATTTGGGAGACATTGCTCCTATATTTTAATGTCATAATATGCCTTCTGTTTCCCCTTAAGACCAATAAATGACAAGCTGGATTTGAGTCATCTCTAATGATTTTAGTCTTGTAAGCATTAGTTGGAAGACATTGCTCTATATTATATATTTGGCTGTCCAATAAATATGATTTGCCTTTTTAGTCTGTTTAGTTAGTTAGACATTGCCCTATACTATCACTGTTTCCAATAAATGACAAGCTGGATTTGAGTCATCTCTAATGATTTTAGTCTTGTAAGCATTAGTTGGAAGACATTGCTCCTATACTGTCATAATATGGCCTTCTGTTTCCCCTTAAGACCAATAAATGACAAGCTGGATTTGAGTCATCTCTAATGATTTTTAGTCTTGTAAGCATTAGTTGGAAGACATTGCTCCTATACTGTCATAATATGGCCTTCTGTTTCCTTCTTTTCACTTAAGACCAAAAATGACAAGCTGGATTTGAGTCATCTCTAATGATTTTGAATTGTAAAAGCATTAGTTGGAAGACATTGCTCCTATACTGTCATAATATGGCCTTCTGTTTCCCCTTAAGACCAATAAATGACAAGCTGGATTTGAGTCATCTCTAATGATTTTTAGTCTTGTAAGCATTAGTTGGAAGACATTGCTCCTATATTGTCATAATATGGCCTTCTGTTTCCCCTTAAGACCAATAAATGACAAGCTGGATTTGAGTCATCTCTAATGATTTTAGTCTTGTAAGCATTAGTTGGAAGACATTGCTCCTATACTGTCATAATATGGCCTTCTGTTTCCCCTTAAGACCAATAAATGACAAGCTGGATTTGAGTCATCTCTAATGATTTTAGTCTTGTTAGTTGGAAGACATTGCTCTATACTATCATAATTGGCCTTCTGTTTCCCCTTAAGACCAATAAATTGGATTTGAGTCATCTCTAATGATTTTAGTCTTGTAAGCATAGTTGAAGATTGCCTATAAAGACCAATAAACAAGCTGTCATAATATGGCTTTCTGTTTCCCCTGTAATA
Source organism: Acanthosepion pharaonis (assembly GCA_903632075.3). Taxonomy (NCBI): domain Eukaryota; kingdom Metazoa; phylum Mollusca; class Cephalopoda; order Sepiida; family Sepiidae; genus Acanthosepion; species Acanthosepion pharaonis. The sequence goes on along the minus strand of CAHIKZ030005285.1, from coordinate 36,421 downwards.
AGACCAATAAAAATGACAAGATTTTGGTCTGGATTTGAGTCATCTCTATATGATTTTAGTCTTGTAAGCATTAGTTTTTAGAAGACATTGCTCCTATACTGTCATAATATGGCCTTCTGTTTCCCCTTAAGACCAATAAATGACAAGCTGGATTTGAGTCATCTCTAATGATTTTAGTCTTGTAAGCATTAGTTGGAAGACATTGCTCCTATACTGTCATAATAATATGGCCTTCTGTTTCCCTTTAAGACCAATAAATGACAAGCTGGATTTGAGTCATCTCTAATGATTTTAGTCTTGTAAGCATTAGTTGGAAGACATTGTCTCCTATATTGTCCTATAAATGACAAGCTGGATTTGAGTCATCTCTAATGATTTTATCTTGTAAGCTTCTGCTCTATATTGTCATAATATGGCAAAGACCAATAAATGACAAGCTGGTTTGAGTCATCTCTAATGATTTTAGTCTTGTAAGCATTAGTTGGAAGACATTGCTCCTATACTGTCATAATATGGCCTTCTGTTTCCCCCTTAAGACCAATAAATGACAAGCTGGATTTGAGTCATCTCTAATGATTTTAGTCTTGTAAGCATTAGTTGGAAGACATTGCTCCTATACTATCATAATATGGCCTTCTGTTTCCCCCTTAAGACCAATAAATGACAAGCTGGCATTTTGGAGTCATCTCTATATGATTTTAGTCTTGATTTTAGTCTTGTAAGCATTAGTTGGAAGACATTGTTCCTATATTGTCATAATATGGCCTTCTGTTTCCCCCTTAAGACCAATAAATGACAAGCTGGATTTGAGTCATCTCTAATGATTTTAGTCTTGTAAGCATTAGTTGGAAGACATTGCTCCTATATTGTCATAATATGGCCTTCTGTTTCCCCCTTAAGACCAATAAATGACAAGCTGGATTTGAGTCATCTCTAATGATTTTAGTCTTGTAAGCATTAGTTGGAAGACATTGCTCTATTTTAGTCTTGTGTCATAATATGGCCTTCTGTTTCCCCTTAAGACCAATAAATGACAAGCTGGATTTGAGTCATCTCTAATGATTTTTAGTCTTGTAAGCATTAGTTGGAAGACATTGCTCCTCTATATTGTCATAATATGGCCTTCTGTTTCCCCCTTAAGACCAATAAATGACAAGCTGGATTTGAGTCATCTCTAATGATTTTAGTCTTGTAAGCATTAGTTGGAAGACATTGCTCCTATACTGTCATAATATGGCCTTCTGTTTCCCCCTTAAGACCAATAAATGACAAGCTGGATTTGAGTCATCTCTAATGATTTTAGTTTAGTCTTGTAAGCATTAGTTGGAAGACATTGTCTTGTAAGCATTATTGGAAGACTTGCTCATAATATGGCCTTCTGTTTCCCCCTTAAGACCAATAAATGACAAGCTGGTTTGAGTCATCTCTAATGATTTTAGTCTTGTAAGCATTAGTTGGAAGACATTGCTCCTATACTATATTGTCATAATATGGCCTTCTGTTTCCCCCCTATTAAGACCAATAAATGACAAGCTGGTTTGAGTCATCTCTAATGATTTTAGTCTTGTAAGCATTAGTTGGAAGACATTGCTCCTATACTATCATAATATGGCCTTCTGTTTCCCCTTAAGACCAATAAATGACAAGCTGGATTTGAGTCATCTCTAATGATTTTAGTCTTGTAAGCATTAGTTGGAAGACATTGCTCCCTATACTGTCATAATATGGCCTTCTGTTTCCCCTTAAGACCAATAAATGACAAGCTGGATTTGAGTCATCTCTAATGATTTTAGTCTTGTAAGCATTAGTTGGAAGACATTGCTCCTATACTGTCATAATATGGCCTTCTGTTTTTATAAGACCAATAAATGACAAGCTGGATTTGAGTCATCTCTAATGATTTTAGTCTTGTAAGCATTAGTTGGAAGACATTGTCCTATATTGTCATAATATGGCCTTCTGTTTCCCCTTAAGACCAATAAATGACAAGCTGGATTTGAGTCATCTCTAATGATTTTAGTCTTGTAAGCATTAGTTGGAAGACATTGCTCCTATATTGTCATAATATGGCCTTCTGTTTCCCCCTTAAGACCAATAAATGACAAGCTGGATTTGAGTCATCTCTAATGATTTTAGTCTTGTAAGCATTAGTTGGAAGACATTGCTCCTATATTGTCATAATATGGCCTTCTGTTTCCCCCTTAAGACCAATAAATGACAAGCTGGATTTGAGTCATCTCTAATGATTTTAGTCTTGTAAGCATTAGTTGGAAGACATTGCTCCTATACTGTCATAATATGGCCTTCTGTTTCCCCTTAAGACCAATAAATGACAAGCTGGTTTGAGTCATCTCTAATGATTTTAGTCTTGTATTAGTTGGAAGACATTGTTCCTATACTGTCATAATGGCCTTCCTGTTTCCCCTTAAGACCAATAAATGACAAGCTGGATTTGAGTCATCTCTAATGATTTTAGTCTTGTTTCCCCATAAAGACTAAATGACAAATTTTGACATCTCTAATGATTTTTAGTCTTTTTGGAAGACATTGCTCCTATATTGTCATAATATGGCCTTCTGTTTCCCCTTAAGACCAATAAATGACAAGCTGGTTTGAGTCATCTCTAATGATTTTAGTCTTGTAAGCATTAGTTGGAAGACATTGCTCCTATACTATCATAATATGGCCTTCTGTTTCCCTTAAGACCAATAAATGACAAGCTGGATTTGAGTCATCTCTAATGATTTTAGTCTTTGTTCCCCAAAGCATTAGTTGGAAGACATTGCTCCCTATATTATCATAATATGTTTTTTATAAGACCTTCTGTTTCACCCCAAGACCAATAAATGATAAATAATATTGCTGGACCAATTGACAAGTCATCTCCTAATGATTTTAGTCTTGTAAGCATTAGTTGGAAGACATTGCTCTATACTATCATAATATGGCCTTCTGTTTCCCTAAGACCAATAAATGAAAAGCTGGTTGGAAATATCTCTAATGATTTTAGTCTTGTAAGCATTAGTTGGAAGACCAATAAAATGACAAGCTGGATTTGACAAGACATTGCTCAATATAATATTGCCTTCCTGATTGACAAGCTGGAGTCATCTCTAATGATTTTAGTCTTGTAAGCATTAGTTGGAAGACATTATTATACTGTCATAATATATTTCTGTTTCCCCCTTAAGACCAATAAATGACAAGCTGGATTTGAGTCATCTCTAATGATTTTAGTCTTGTAAGCATTAGTTGGAAGACATTGCTCTATACTGTCATAATATGGCCTTCTGTTTCCCCCTTAAGACCAAAATGACAAGTTGGAAGACCAATAAATGAAAAGATGGATTTGAGTTTCATCTCTAATGATTTTTGTCTTCGTAAGCATTAGTTGGAAAGACATTGCTCCTATACTGTCATAATATGGCCTTCTGTTTCCCCTTAAGACCAATAAAAATGATCTCTAATGATTTTACTCTGGATTTGAGTCATCCCTAATGATTTTAGTCTTCTGTTTCCCCTTATTTGGAAGACATTGCTCCTATGATTTTCATCTTGTAATATTATGGCCTTCTGTTTCCATAAGACCAATAAATGACAAGCTGGATTTGAGTCATCTCTAATGATTTTAGTCTTGTAAGCATTAGTTGGAAGACATTGTCTATATTGTCATAACATGGCCTTCTGTTTCCCCCTTAAGACCAATAAATGACAAGCTGGATTTGAGTCATCTCTAATGATTTTAGTCTTGTAAGCATTAGTTGGAAGACATTGCTCCTATACTGTCATAATATGGCCTTCTTTTTCCACTTAAGACCAATAAATGACAAGCTGGATTTGAGTCATCTCTAATGATTTTAGTCTTGTAAGCATTAGTTGGAAGACATTGCTCTATACTATCATAATATGGCCTTCTGTTTCCCCCCTAAGACCAATAAAGCTGAAAATGATTTTAGTCTTGGATTAGTTGAGTCATCTCTATATGATTTTAGTCTTGACAAGCTAAGTCATTAGTCTTGAAGACATTGCTCTATATTGTCATAATATGGCCTCTCTGTTTTCCTTAAGACCAATAAATGACAAGCTGGATTTGAGTCATCTCTAATGATTTTAGTCTTGTAAGCATTAGTTGGAAGACATTGCTCCTATACTGTCATAATATGGCCTTCTGTTTCCCCTTTAAGACCAATAAATGACAAGCTGGATTTGAGTCATCTCTAATGATTTTAGTCTTGTAAGCATTAGTTGGAAGACATTGACAAGCTGGATTTGGTCATCTCTATACTTTCATAATATGGCCTTCTTGGAAGACATCCCCCCTTCAAATACCAAAAAATAAATGAAAAGCTGGATTTGAGTCATCTCTAATGATTTTAGTCTTGTAAGCATTAGTTGGAAGACATTGCTCCTATATTGTCATAATATGGCCTTCTGTTTTCCCCCTTAAGACCAATAAATTACAAGCTGGAATAAATGAAAAGCTGGATTTGAGTCATCTTCTAATGATTTTTGAGTCTTGATTTTAAGCATTAGTTGGAAGACATTGTTCCTATACTGTCATAATATGGCCTTCTGTTTCCCCCATAGACCAAAAAAATGAAAGCTGGATTTGAGTCATCTCTAATGATTTTTACTGTTTAGTTGGAAGACATTGCTCCTATACTATCATAATATGGCCTTCTGTTTCCACCTTAAGACCAATAAATGAAAAGCTGGATTTGAGTCATCTCTAATGATTTTAGTCTTGTAAGCATTAGTTGGAAGACATTGCTCCTATATTGTCATAATATGGCCTTCTGTTTCCCCCTTAAGACCAATAAATGACAAGATGGATTTGAGTCATCTCTAATGATTTTAGTCTTGTAAGCATTATTTGGAAGACATTGCTCCTATATTGTCATAATATGGCCTTCTGTTTCCCCCTTAAGACCAATAAATGACAAGCTGGATTTGAGTCATCTCTAATGATTTTAGTCTTTGTAAGCATTAGTTGGAAGACATTGTCTCCTATACTGTCATAATATGGCCTTCTGTTTCCTTAAGACCAATAAATGACAAGCTGGATTTGAGTCATCTCTAATGATTTTTTTAGTCTTGTAAGCATTAGTTGGAAGACATTGCTCTACTATCATAATATGGCCTTCTGTTTCCCCCTTAAGACCAATAAATGAAAAGCTGGATTTGAGTCATCTCTAATGATTTTAGTCTTGTAAGCATTAGTTGGAAGTCATTGCTCCTATACTGTCATAATATGGCCTTCTGTTTCCCCCTTAAGGCCAATAAATGACAAGCTGGATTTGAGTCATCTCTAATGATTTTAGTCTTGTAAGCATTAGTTGGAAGACATTGCTCCTATACTATCATAATATGGCCTTCTGTTAAGACCAATAAATGACAAGCTGGTTTTGAGTCATTCTAATGATTTTAGTCTTGTAAGCATTAGTTGGAAGACATTGCTCCTATACTGTCATAATATGGCCTTCTGTTTCCCCCTTAAGACTAATATTTTTAAGCCATTGATAGATTTGACGAACATCTATGTTTGATTCACCCAGACGCTTTGGGTGCTTTCCAAGGTAAAAAAAAAAAGTAAATATATGCATTATGCTTGCACAAATTTTGATATTAGGTGGTACATACCATCTACAGTGCAGGTACTTTGAGGTTGTATAATATTTGGTAAGCATATATCGCTAGATCAATTATATGAGTTCCATATCTCACTGTGTGCTCTATACTTTCGGTCTTGTGACATATCTAATCTACGCTTAGCAAATTGCCGTAAGGTGTATAGTTTTTTTTAGATTTTTACATTGATAATACTCTTCTAAATAGAAGAGCAGTTATACAGAGTGCTTTTTTTAATCTATTGTAAACAGAGGTTACCAGCGTTTTTATTAAGGTGCTTGTGTGTACCGTTTTGGCCGTACCCAGTACTCCTAATATTATAGGTATAACAATAATAAAGATCATTATTTATTTTACTTATTGTGTCATATTTTTTAACAGATATATATATATATATATATATATATATATATATATATATATATATATATATATATTCATACATGTTTCATTAAATAATATAGACAAGTGTTGTCTATTTATTTTATGGAAATTCTTTTCATAACGTCTGATAAGCTTAATAACATTATCATTAAACGATGAAAAAAATCACAATATTGATCCATATTTTTTAATTCAATCTAATCTTTCGGTTTACATAAGCCATTATCAAAGATGCCAATTACTGTACAACATATTAAGCAATACACGGACAAGAATGTGATGATAGTCTGTTTCTGTTTACATGGATGAATTACAAGCAACGATAAACACGTGCATATAAGACGCTGGAAGCGAAAATCGCACCGTAGTTCATGACGTCACACATGACCACATGTGAATTCGAGAAGTATTAAGTATGGGAAGCCGTTGGTATAAACCAATGGCTTCTGTAAGGATATATATTATCTTATAACACCGCCATACGTCGTCTTTACTCTTATCTCGGCTTGAGTCCGCTTCCCAACGCCATAAAGTAGCTTTCCTTTTTGCTTCCATTTTTATTATGAAAAAGTTATCCCAGATGATTAACCAAAACTGTTCTCTTTTAATCATCTGAAAGAACCTTTTTTACCTTCCGACAGCATGGCTGATGCTAACTCTACCTGCATCTTCTCGGATTAACGTTTTCAGCTGACATGAAGTGGGGAGATTATACTGAATCAACTGCTAAGTCTAGTGCTTAGAAAATGGACCACATTTCTACTTCATGTCAGCTGAAAAAGTTAGTCAATAAGGTGCGGTGAGTGAGTTTCCTGGAGCCATACTGTTCGAAGGTAAAAAGGATTAAAAGAGAACAGTTTTGGTTAATCATCTGAAATAACTCTTTTTAATAAAAATGGTGTCAAAAAGGAAAGCTACTGTGTTGTTGCTAGAGAGTTTTATTCAACAAACTATCTTACAAATTTATAAGCCTTCTATTCATCTGCTACTTCTAATCTGGTGCTCCTGCTATATATTTAGAAATTCTTGAGAAATCCAAAGAAGAATCTGTAATGTTATTGGTCCTGATCTGGCATCTCAGCTTCAGCCCCTTTCCCATCTCCGTAACATTGCTTTCTTGGGCCTTTTTTTTTTTTTAATAAATACTTTCATGGTAATTGTTCTGATGAACTTTCCGCTATGGTATCTAGACTTTATTAATTTAAGCGCAGTACTAGATTGATGACAAGGTCAGCTTAAATGGATAGATGTAACCGTAAGTTCTATGCTAACAGTTTCTTCTCTCGCACTTCATGCTTGTGGAACTCTCTCCCGATTTCTTGTTTTGCAGTCAACTTTGATCTTAAAAAAAATTAAATGCAATACCAATGGATATCTTCTATCTTCTTAATTCGTGTCCTTTTATTGTTCTTGATGCTTAATATTTTTTTTTCTTTTTCTGATAATCTCTCAAACTCAGTAACTCCTTGCGTCTTAGTGGCTTTATTCTCTTGCTTGGAGCGAAAGGATTAAAAAATATATCTATGATCTAGACATTTTTGTAGTTTTTAATCAATGTGCCTTGTCTATTAGCTTTCTATATTCTTGTCAATATAAAAGTCCAAAAGAATAGTCTCTTCATGCCTTCGATTTCTAGTTTTTCAGCATATAGCACATTTTAACATATCTTCCAACGGATATATTGCTCACTCTTATATCTTTGTATTCGTTTAGTGTGAGGATTAGATAACCAAATAAATGGACAATCGCATAAATGCCCAATATTTACTACATATTCATATAATTTATATTGCAAGTCTGTGAATGTTTTATTATATTTGGTTGGTGATTCCTAGTAAATATTTGTTGGTCCCATGCAGCCGTTATAAATGCCTCTGTCTCTTCCTTTAGCCATGTATCCATCAGCCACTGATGGTTTTTACTATTATGCGTAAACTTTCATTACGAAAGTCAACGTTTAAAATGATTTAAAGTTGGTATTTACTGAGTGATATAGTTAAAACATTCATTATATACTTATATTTACATGGTTAATATATTATTTAAATTACAACTTATATCTTTTATTAGAATAATTTTAATTAACTTATTTGGCAATGGGAGTTTTTCATCATACTATTAATAAATATATATAACTGTATAGTTACTGATATTTATTCTTTAATTTCGCTTAAAGTTTGCCATGAGCCAGAAGCATATAAACTATATATATAGGTTAAATACAAGAGCCAAGATATTGAGTATTAACTAAAACCTTAGAGTCTACGCTTGATAGAACCTACACCCGGATGTCTTCTTGTTTGGTTTGTTGTGTTTTACGGTATATCAACCTCAATGGGTTATTTAATCCCGACAACTTTTTTCCTGGTAATATATTTTTCTTCAAAAATGTATAGCTGGTAATATTATTTTTTTTTTTTCAAAAACGTATTGCTGGTAACATTTTTTTTTCAAAAATATATTGCTGATAATAGTTTTTTTTCTTCAAAAATTTATTTCTGGTAATAATATTTTACAAAGTATTTCTGGTATTAAAACCTATCTTTACACTTTTATAATGCTTTTTACCCCAGTTTCGGGGTTAACTATTTGTCCATAGCTTGGACCCTAACAGGTGCTACCACCCAGGGTCAGGGTGGACCTGGGAACACCAGCAATTAAGAGGCGGTTTCAAGCCCCTCAAAACCTCCAGATCAAAGGCCTTGCTGTTGGATATATTTTATTGCCTTACCCAGGACGCGGATGTAGTTTATCGCCATACCCAGGACTCGGATGTAGTTTATCGCCATACCCAGGACACGGATGTCTTCTGGAGACAACATCCAACTATATTTCAGCTCTATGGACCCATCCCTGATATTTCTACAATCTTACGCGAACACAGAATGCTCTTTACATGACACTGCAGGCAAGCAAAACAAGAACTCGACAGTGATCTACTGTTCTAGACACCTAGCCATGGAGTATGTCGGGTTGGTCTCCCATCAATCACCTAAATTTACCACCTATTTTATGACACACCCTAATGACCTTCCCACCTTGATGCAAGACCATGATGGTTGGTGTGATAGATTCATGAATGCCTGGGCTAGCTCGATCGGATAAGTAATAAAAAAATACATACACACACACATATACAGGGTGTCCCAAAATAACTCTTTAAATATTAATAGTTAATAATATATTACGGTGATGTGAGAACTTATATAGATAAAAATATGCAAAACAGATGGATTGGAAGAAGAGGGACAGCTGAATACCCACCTAGATGAAGTGGTTTCAGTCCGACAATTATTTAATATATTTTCGACATATACGTTATTTTTAATAGATTCAATTTATTTAAGTAAAAAGATAAACTGTATTAATTACATTTACCAGCCTGAATGTTCGAGAAATTTCGTAGGAAATATGAGCTTCTCCGACATGAATCGAACATGCAACCCCAGTGAGAACTATCATTTCATCTGATGTGCTTTTAATCATTCAGCCACAAAGTAGTGGCTTCTTAACAAAGTCCGATTGACTGTTTATAAAAAACACTTTCGACGATCTTTCCCGAACAATCATATCTACTCACGAAACGGACTTTGTTAGTCAGACACCTCTTTGCGGCTGAATGTTTAAGAGCACATCAGGTCAAATGATATTTCTCATTAATGGTTACAGGTTCGATTCCTATCAGAGAAGCACATATTTTCTACGAAATTTCTCGAACATTCAGACCGGTAAATGTAAATAATATTGTTTATTTAAAAAAAAAAAAAAAAGAAAAAGTGTTTTCCTTAAATAAATTGTATCTATTAAAATAAAATATAATATATATATATATATATATATATATATATAATATATATATATATATATATATATATATATATATATATATATATATATATATATATATATATATATATATATATATAATGAATATATATATATATATATATATATATATATATATATATATATATAACGAATGTTTATATATATATATATATATATAACGAATATTTTTTTTTTTTTTTTTTTTTAAAATTCAGACGATATCCATTCAACTATATATTTATGTAAAATACATCCCCATTTTTACCAAAATGTAGCTAATAACTGATATAATGATATAATATATAAAATCTATATGTTCAATTTGAGTAGAATATTCTGTAACCATGGAAACGTGATTTTAGCTGTGTTTTTAAACCCGGTAATTTTTAAAAGTTACTAAAATTGCTTGAAGATAGAACTAATGCTTTTAATTTATTTGCAAAATGGAATTAGGGTTTTTGGCTTCTATTTTTGAAACATGGTTGGAATGTTTTATATATATATATATATATATATATATATATATATATAAAAAACATTCGTTCGTTGTCGGAACTCATTGCCGGAATGCTTATTGACATTTCCTTTTGTGTAGAATGAGTCCTATGTTGGATTTGAAGAGACCTCTGAAGCCACCGCATGGTAGTGGAGGACCTTTCAGGAGATGGGAAGCTCTGGCTTTTCTTTGGTCTATTTTCCCACTTTTCTATTTGTCTTCTGGGTGTTTTCAAAGTATAAAAATAAATCCATTTAATTCTTCATTATATATATATATATATATATATATATATATATATATATATATATATATATATATATATAATACTATGCTTATCGGAATAGTTCAGCAGTGCATTTTTTAAATTAAGTATAAGTATAAATAAATAGAAAAAATAACAATAATATATACACAAAAAATGTACAAACACACATATATATATATGCGGTAGATGATCAAAGCTTGACGCATTTGAATTTTGACCTTAAATTTTCACTGTATAATCTATGTGCTTAATCGAGAAACGGTGAGTTATGCCCTGACAAGGAACGACATTTTTCGGATAAAATAAATGTTTTTTTCATTATTAAATGCTAACTTACTGATGCATTTATGTATATGTATATCTTTATGCTTGTGGATATGTGTGTGTGCAATCAATGATGACCATGTTGATAAATGTAGTAATATAATAGAAAGTATGTGTATCTACATATATATATATGCGTATGTGTGTGTGTGTAGGTAAGTAGTTGTATATTAATTTCAACAAGCAAAAAATATTTTGAATAAAATATTCGAAATTCTAATTACACGCTTAATAAATACTACATCATTTTTTTTTTTCAAAAATATATCATTTTTTTAAATGTATATATGTTAATGACGCATGTAAGTAACGTGGAAGTTTAAAAATATAAGACCTACAAAGAAACTTATACCTACAATCAAAAGAATACAGGAGAATTTCAACATTCACAAGACATTGAAAGTAAGAAATGCCAATGGAAACATAGGTTATTTAAATAATTACATTTTTCTTAACAAAAAAAATAATATTTTACTTATTTTTTATAGAAAACACTGACAAATATCTTATTAAGTGAAATATAAAAAAATGTCTTTTATTTCCATTACAGCAAATCTGAAAGCAAAGTTTGGATTAAAAGAGACATTTCTCACAAATGTTTTAACCCTCTCTAAACAACACATTAAGCATTTTTGTTTTGTTGAAATTATGTCAAAAATAGTATGGCATATACAAGCAAAGATTAGCGGTTAATGAATCTAGATAGACATTAAAAATGTTTGTCGTTTTTAATGACTAGATAGTGACAAATACAGAAAATGTAACTTTCGTGATTTTTGAGGAAGTTATCATTCCAATTTCTTGACAAATAAGCAAAAGAAAATATAACGTTTAGTAATTTGATACATATATTATTATTTGACAAAAATAAAGGAAGGCTTTACTGTAATTTTGAGTTGTATCATTATGTTTCCTAAAGTTATTTAAACTTTACTTACTCGATCTTCTTTGTTTTTATTTATTTATTTATTTTTTTCATTGAATGTTTTCGGCCGATCCAATGATCAGTCTTCTTCATATGTAAAAAATTTTTGAAAAAAAACGATCAATACTTAATTTTGTTAACTTTTCTAATAAAACAAAAACTCTCTAGTTTGAATGAACTATATTTATCCATCTATTACAAACATAATATTAATCTCACAACTACTACTGTCTCACAAATTATTACTTATCCATCTATTACAAACATAATATTAATATCACAATTAATATTGTCTCACAAATTATTACTTATCCGTCTATTACAAACATAATATTAATCTTACAACTAATATTGTCTCACAAATTATTACTTATCCATCTATTACAAACATAATATTAATATCACAATTAATATTGTCTCACAAATTATTACTTATCCGTCTATTACAAACATAATATTAATCTTACAACTAATATTGTCTCACAAATTATTACTTATCCATCTATTACAAACATAATATTAATATCACAATTAATATTGTCTCACAAATTATTACTTATCCGTCTATTACAAACATAATATTAATCTTACAACTAATATTGTCTCACAAATTATTACTTATCCATCTATTACAAACATATTAATCTCACAACTAATATTGTCTCACAAATTATTATTACTGATTATTTTCATAGTTTATGCACCCACATTTCAGTAACAATTTACTCAAAAATGAGTTGATAGAGATAAATTCAAATATCCCTGTCGTAATTATGATACTAAAGTATTAATGAGTTGAAATTGTTTAAAAGCTAATTTCTAACATCTTCTATACCCCATGTCCCTTCAGGATGTTGACAATCATAGATCTCCACAATTTTCTGTCATTTGTAGTTCTTAATAAATTCTCTTTTTGTTATCTCTCCTAAATCTTTTTGTTGTTACTGTTGTTTTTTTAATCAACTCACCCCAAGAAAGGCGATAATACCAGTAACATGCGAACGGATACTGGGAGTGAAAGATAATGAGGAAAATTTTAAAATAATCGGAAACTCAATCCTAAACAAGAAACAAGGGATGAATCTCTACTCCTGTTCAAAAGACTGGGGAGGAGTGTGAAATGGACGTTAGACACAACCTACCTACTTATGTTGTTCCGCCATTCATTTACTTAAGCTTGCTAAGTAGGTTATGCGTTATTTTCCTCTATCCTGTGAGTATCAAAATTTCCACTCCCTCTTTCCTCATTATGTTCCCTTGAATTTTCAACTGTCTCTTTCTAATGTTAAATATAAGTGATCTTTTTGTTTCCATTTTCTTCATCCTTGCTCACATGTTCGGCCCATAGTATTTTCAGCATCCTTCTGTAGAAACACATTTCTGTTGTAAGATTGTCTAGCATTCACTAACATATAGTAGGATTGATATTACATAATAGTTCAATACTCTTCTCTTTGTTTATAAATAATGTTTTCTTCTTTTGGAAGGCAACTTTCGCTATCCCAGTGTGCCTTCGAATTTCAGTGTCACACTTTGTTAAAACACTTCTCAGATATCTAAATTGTTGCACTTGTTTGATCTTGGTATTTCTTGTAATTTGCATATTGGACTGTTCCTTTTGCTAACAGTCATGAATTCTGTTTTCTTGCAATTGAGGTTTAGCCCTTTTTTTTCTCGCCTTCCTTCACTACCTTCTGTGGAAGTTCTTGAAGTTTCTTTTCTGTGTTCGCTATCAGGACTATCAGGACTGTGTCATCTGCATATCTTATGCTAAGTTTGTGGCCGCCAAAATTGAATTCTAGTAGGACTTCTAATTCCTTCAGAATCACCTCAATATAAAGGTTGAATAAGTCCGGTGAAACGACACATCCTTGTCTTACACCCCTTTCTATTTTTGTATATTTACTGAACTGATTTTCTGTCCGAATGCAGGCGGTTTTCTGCCAGTATATGTTCTGGATTATTCTAATATCCTTTCCAAATATCCCAAGGTTACCTAGCAGTTCCAACAGCTCTTTCTGGGGTACATTATCAAACAGTGTCAAAAATGAAGCATTATGTGCATCAT
>CAHIKZ030005285.1:0-17500 GCA_903632075.3 Acanthosepion pharaonis | reverse complement strand
TTTGGTAAATAAAAATAAAAGAAATTTAAACAGCTATAAGCACATTTCTCTCATCCTTTAACATCAATACACAGTTTATTCGTGAATATCAAAAGGATTTTATTAAAAATTAGCAGACATAATGTCTGTAATTTATTCAATCAGACATGTCTAAAAGAGAATTTGCTGCTTAAATACACAAATATATATATATAAGTATAAAATATAAATATAAATAGTATATAAATATAAAATCCACATAAATATATTTAGTTATAGATTTATATGTCATTTAAACGCTGATAATATATAAATTATATAAGCAGATTGGCTTCTCATATTAAAAAATATATTTGTTGCATTTTATTCTTGTGAAAGAAGATATAATTACACAGAGAGAATGTGATTTGGAACAAAAAATGAATTGATACCATTAATAGTAAAGAGACGTAAATTAAAAACGCTACCATCAAAATGTGTTCGAATATAAGAAATCCATTCTCTAAGTGTGCAATAAGCAATACAGAAAAAAAGGCTAGAGATTTAGTAAAAGATAAAGAGGTATTTACAACTGGCAAGAATATCAACCGTAAAAATGACAGGATAATTTTTTATATTATTGACACACCTGCTTATGATCAGAATGGAAAATTTATTGTTTGAAAACAGTAATTTGACTTTGCTAACCAGACGCTACCTCTGTAGCTAAATGGTATAGCTCGTCAGGCCAAATGACCGTTCTGTGTAGAATATAGGCTCGATTCCTGTCAAAATTTCTCGTACATTCAGGCCGGTAAATGTTGTTAATACTGTTTATTATAAACAGAGCATTTATTTAAATATTTGTATCGATATAAATAACGTATAAACAGAAAATATATTACAATAATTGTCAGGTCAGACTTAATACATTTCATGATATATATATCGTACACATACACACACACACACACATATATATATATATATATATATATATATATATATTAAGCATTACGCTCCGAGCAAGGCGTGAAGCCACTAGGATGCAGTGGGTTGGAGCAAGAGCAGATAGGAAGGATAGAAGAAAGGATGAGAGGGGATAGTGGATAGATCAAGGTAACTGGAGATGTCGATTGACATTACATTTGAATAGTTGAGATTGTAGCTCTCAGGGAAAAACAGTAATTGGGAAGGGTGTTCCACAGGCGAGAGGTGCGAAGTATGGTTATTGGAGAGAAGAGACGGCTACATTTAAAAGTTTCTACAGTGTAAGGGTGGGAGCAGGGATGCCAGCCACGTGGGGCGCTTGAATTCATGGAGTCTGGGGAACCAGTGAAAGCAGCTCATCGGAGCAATTACCATGAAAGTATTTGTAGAAAAGACAGAGAGAGGCGACGGCGCGTCTGTGAGAGAGTGACTGTAGACGATGCCAGATCAGGGCTAGTTATTTACATATCCGTCTCTGGATCTTGTCAAGAACTCAGAGGTAAAACAGAAGGTGCCCCAGACCATATATGGCAACAATACTCCATGCAAGGGCGAATGGTTGATTTGTATATTTGAAGTATCGATTCCGGGGAGAAAAACTTCCCGGCGCGGCACAGAGAGCCAACTTTCCTCGCGGTGGACATATATATATATATATACTTAAATAGAGAAGACGTCATTTTACCTTGAAGGAAACCCTTTCGGCCAACACTTTAAAAAAAGGTGGACGTTGGCGAATAGAAAAATTCCCATCCAAATTCGCAATTTCTGCAAGTGTGTCTTAGATTATTTTGTCCTATTTAAGTCTATTTTCTTTCTTGGGTTAAGTTCATATATATATATATATATATATATATATATATATATATATATATATATATATATATATATATATAGGTTAGGCCCAGAAGTTCATAGGTAGACCAAGAAGATAAACCTAAGTAGACACAGCAGTTGTAAGACAAAAGTCATTGCAGTGTAGCAGAATACAACGGACGAGCACCTGTTGTATTCGAAAGCCAATTGAATTTCTTGGGTTCTTATCGATAATTTATCTGCACCATTTGAAAACATTTGGTGGTTTTCATGGTATTAGTTTCTTTAGCTGGCGCTTTAAGTTTGGCCTGTGTTATACAAACCCCTCCAGCGACTTACCACACTATATGAACTCAAACACTAAATGTATATATTTAAGCGCATATATATATATATATATATATATATATATATACACAAACACACATATATATACACACGTAAATATATGTGTGTGAGAGAGAAAGAGGGGGAGAAAGTTCACAATATTTATCTATGACTAACAGTAATTTTCACGAAGTTATTGTTCATCAGGTTCAGATAAATATATATATATATATGTGCGTGTGTGTGTGTATAAATACATATATAAATATTTATATATATATATACATATATAAATATATACGTACATATATGTGTGTAAGAAAGAGAGAGACAAAGTTCACGATATTTATCTATGACTAACAGTAATTTTCACGAGGTTATTGTTCATCAGTTTCAGATAAATGTTTGCATGCATATATATATATATATATATATATATATATATATATATATATATATATGTATATATTATCATCATCATACCAGTTTTCGATTTGAGGTACTGAATCAACATTATCTCTCATGGTGTTTCTTGGATGACCTCTGAAAAGTCAGCCTTTGCAAAGTAAAACTCAATGATTTTGTTGCACACGAAGTTTCCATCTTGTTTTGAAAATGAACAAATAAGATTCTTGACATCTGCTGTACAAGTTCTTGTAGAAGATATTATGAGGGTTCATGACATTGGAAGTTCAATAGCATTTTCCGAATATTGTCTTTCTCAGTATGCAACGTCTTAAATAAGTAGTTAATGCGTAGACATTACCTACTCCGCTTATAAATATGACAAACTGGAAACTGTTTTGTGACGCGTTTCATCCGTTAGGATTTCATCAGTCTGGGCTTTGTTGACGTTGCCACGTCTACACATGCGCACGAAACGATAGACGCGGGTAATTAAAAAAAATTTTGAAAGAATATTTTTTTTTCAATCTAGCCAAATCCATCTGTATTCTTTTTTTCTCCATCACTTTTCCCTAACTATCCCACACTGACAATATAAAATCTATCAAGAATGGTGATATATTGTAATAGGCTGGACGCAAATTTACCGTGGTTGAACTAGCGATCAAGGCAACTTTCCAGACATTTTTGTCTCAGTGGATTATTTTGTCCTTTAATCAAGGTAGCATTCCCTATGTCAAAATTGTCGTCCGTTTTGTTATGTTGAACAGCCAATATGTTTTTTTTTTGTGTTGTTATTTAAAATGTCTATTTTGTTTACAATTCTTGAGGTTTTTCCAATGTTTTCATTCTGGCAATTCCTGCATTTGAGAGAGTAAATTCCTCCTTCATGTTTTGGCTGGTTGTTTTGTTTTGTATTGATAAAGTTTTGATTGTTTTAGATATAGTTGGGACAACTTTTATGTTGTGTTTAGATAAATTCTTTTTGTTCGTTGGGTTTGTCATGAAGGATATCTCTTCTATTGTGGAATATTTCATGAGCCTTTTATTTACTATTGAAAAATGAAATTCTTAGGATATTGAAGGGTCTTGAATGTATTTTCAATATATTTTCTCCTTTTTGTGTAAATATTCAGAGCTGCAAATTCTGAGTGCTCTTAAACAGAATCTAATGATCATTCCGGATTTTATTTTGTTGTTAGTATCACGAGAGTATATTAATATAACATCATCTATATATCAGAAGTAATTTGATTGTTTAGGTAAAATGTTTTTGGATAGAAGTAGACACACAAAATGTATTGGTTATTCATCGTAACAAAATGGATCATAATTTTGACATAGGGAATGCCACTTTGATTAAAAGACAAAATAATCCACCGAGACGAAAATGTTTGGAAAGTTGCCTTGATCGCTAGTTCAACCACGGTACATTTGCGTCCAGCCTATTACAATATATCACTAGTCTTGGTATATTTTATATCGTCATAGGGTGGGATAGTAAGGGGAGAAGGTGATGGGGAGAAAAAGAATAACAATACAAATGAATTTGGCTAGATTGAAACGAAAAATAATCTTACAAAATATTTTGAAACTACCTGCGTCTTTTTTTTTTTTTGTGCGCAACATCAACAAAACCCAGTCCGAGGAAATCCTAACGGATGAAATGCATCACAAGAAGTTTTCTAATTTGTCATATTTTTTTTAAATACTGTTTGTTGATATATAAAAATTTATATCATATATGCACACACACACACACAAAACATATATATATGTGTATATATGAAGAAAAATAGTTTAATATATATTTATGAGATAAAGTTCTCAATATCAGAGATAGATTTTTATGTAAATATAAAAAGGAATATTGAAGTCAACACTCAGAGGCAAAACACTATATATATATATATATGGAGTTGTTCTAATGTTCATATATATATATATATATATATATATATATATATATATATATATATATATATATATATATACTTCATCAAATTCACTTTTATATATATATATATATATAGTGTTGACTTAATTTACTTTTTATATATATATATATATATATATATAGAGAGTAAAGTGAATATTGTCAACACCAGAGGCGACTGTTTCAAAACAACCTGTTGCCCTGGAGTGTTGACTTCAATGTTCACTTTTATATTTATATTTACATACGCTCTATCTCTGATATTGAGCACTTTATCCCATGAATATAGCACACCTTAAAACTATATTTCTTATATATATATATATGTGTGTGTGTGTGTGTGTGTGTGTGTGTGTGTGTGAAATATATTTGGTGGACTCTCCCGTCGTATTCGACTTATGAGGTTCAAGCAGTTTAGTTCCTAGCAACCGACAGCCCAAACACCAGCACATATGAACCACACTTTTTGAAGGGCCGAATACTACGTGGCATAAGGGCCCCAAACGATTCTTCGCAGGTTTGAATTCCTTCTCCTAAACCAGTTGCCATCCAAGGCTATAACATCCAGCCTGTCCTGCTATTTATTCATAGCTGGAGAGAGAAGAAGAGGATTAATACCTTTCCTAATGGTATTAGCAGTTAAGTGAATGAAATGGATTCGACTGGAATTCGAACTCGGCTCTCCGATTCCTCAATACGAGCCGGTATCCACTACTCCATGGTGCCTCCTATGAGCCGCTAATACTCCAGGAGGCGCGGTGGAGTTGTAGAGATAAGGGTATTATATATATATATATATATATATATATATATATATATATATATATATATATATATATATATATATATATATATATATATATATATAAAAAATTATTTATTTGAAAATTATAAATATAAATATGTTATAAAATCACTACAAAATAGCCATTTTGTTTCAACACCTCTGGTGTCTTATCAAGTGATGATGTTGAATGTAGAATAAAGGGTTTTAAAAGATTCAAATCAATTGACCAACCCTCGCAAGGGGGAACGCTGTTACATAAGCTGGGTTGACCAATCAAAATACAAGTATACGAGAATTCAAAAAACTTGACAACGAACTAAGGTTATAATAACTACACTGAATTAATAAAATACAAACAATTTTTACAAAATCCGTTGATACTCACAAATGAACAGATTTTTTTAAGCATTTGCAAATATAATATCTGTAATTTATTCAATCAGACATGCCTAAAATATATATATATATATATATATATATATATATATATATATATAAATATAAAAACAATGTTTAAAATACTTATCTTATACAAATTATAGTTTCAATGATCACTTAGTATTTACCATAAAATTATGACGGTTTTTAAAGTCAAAATAATATTAGCTTAATATATATTCAAAAGTCAATTTTATTTCAAATAAATAAGCATTTAATATGCATTTAATTATGTAGAGAGCCGAAAATATTTTTAATGTTTTTATTTCTTGCGGTGAGTGTTTATATATATATATATATATATATATATATATATATATATATAGCAGTGAACATTGAAGTCAACATTCAAAGGTGACATATTATTTCATACCAGACGCGATCATCAGACATGATGCTTACGTCTGGCATGAGACAGTCTGTCGCCTCTGAGTGTTGACTTCAATATTCGCTTTTATATTTACATAAGATCTATCTCTGATATTGAGAACTTTATCTCATAAATATAGCACACCTTAAAACTATATTTCTTCATATATACACATATATATATGTTTGTGTGTGTGTGTGTGTGTGCATATATATATATGATATAAATTTGTATAATTTTATATATCAACAAACAGTATTTAAAAAAATATGACAAATTAGAAAACTTCTTGTGATGCATTTCATCCGTTAGGATTTCCTCGGACTGGGTTTTGTTGATGTTGCGCACAAAAAAAAAAAAGACGCAGGTAGTTTCAAAATATTTTGTAAGATTATTTTTCGTTTCAATCTAGCCAAATTCATTTGTATTGTTATTCTTTTTTCTCCCATCACCTTCTCCCTTACTATCCCAATTCTATGACGATATAAAATATACCAAGACTAGTGATATATTGTAATAGGCTGGACGCAAATGTACCGTGGTTGAACTAGCGATCAAGGCAACTTTCCAAACATTTTCGTCTCGGTGGATTATTTTGTCTTTTAATCAAAGTGGCATTCCCTATGTCAAAATTATGATCCATTTTGTTACGATGAATAACCAATACATTTTGTGTGTCTACTTCTATCCAAAAACATTTTACCTAAACAATCAAATTATTCCGATATATTAATGATGCTCTACTAATAGTCCCACCAATCATTAATCTTGTAGTGAGTTGAATCCACACTGAACGCTCCATATTTATTTGATTGATTATTTTTTTTTTTACAGTTTATCAACATTTTGCTGGGTTCTATAGCCTTGGATGGCAACCAGTCTAGGAGAAGGACAACTCTGAATTCAAAACCTGCGGAGGGTTAAAGCCAGATTATATTTTTAGATTGTAAAAAGTCTTTTTAGATAATAATGATTTTACTAATACAGGTTTTACTAATTAACCCATAGTTGGAGAGAGAAAAGGTGGATTCATGCCTTTCCCAAAGGTATTTGCGCGTAAGTGAATATAACGAACCCGGCTGGAATTCGAACTCGGCTATCCGATTAGCAATTAAAGGGCCATTATTCTTTACACCACTCGCACATCCAATACTGGTATTCCAAAGTGGTCACCCATCTGGGTACTGAGGCTTGACGTTGCTTAACTTCGGTGATCGTACAAGAACCGCTGTTTCAAAGTGATATGGCCGTAAGTCTCTATAATTGTAGTATTGTGATAAACTAAGTAGACACTACGCTGTATGCTCAACTCTTATGCCATTGTAGTAAGTTGAATCTTACCAATTACAGGGCAAAAAAATTACATTTTCAGGACAAAAGCTGGTTATTTTCAGGGCAAATCTATTCTGTACCCAACACTGTAAATGTTCCTCGCGTATGCTTGTGGTGCTTTTTCTAAGTGTAGCTTAAATGTGGCACAAGACCGAAAGCAAGGATCGAATTCACTATTCAGTCGTAACTGATGTAGCGAGCCAAGCTTGCTAACCGTTACACTCTGTAGAAGTGCCCTCTTGTACGCTTAGTAGGTACAAGTGTGTGAGTACCCATCCCTTTTTTGTTACGGGGGCGGGTAACAGTGAAATTAATGTCTACCGGCCTGTATGTCGAGAAATTCTACAAAGAAAACGTACCTATTGACAGGTACAAATTCGATTTCTGTCGGGAGGTACATTTACTTGAACACCATCTCTTAGTCGGTAGACATTTTAATTTAACTGCTTAATAAAATAAGAATGTCTACTCAAACACGCGTACCCACTAAATATAATGTTTATAGTATTAATCCATTGAGCCCTGACCACTGCTTTACCGGTGGTAGAGAAAAATGACTTAATGCCCAGCCACCGGTTGAAGGGTGGTAGAGAAAAATGACTTAATGCCCAGCCACCGGTTGAAGGGTGGTAGAGAAAAATGACGTAATGCCCAGCCACCGGTTGAAAGGTGGTAGAGAAAAATGACGTAATGCCCAGCCACCGGTTGAAAGGTGGTAGAGAAAAATGACTTAATGCCCAGACACTGGTTGAAGGGTGGTAGAAAAAAATGACGTAATGCCCAGCCACCGGTTGAAGGGTGGTAGAGAAAAATGACTTAATGCCCAGCCACCGGTTGAACGGTGGGTAAACACTTGTAACTATTTTTATATCTACCGTGAAAAACATCACATGCCAATTATTTGCGAATTTTGACTCAGGAGCTCAAGCAGAATGGTTAAAATTGTTCAGGAACACAGGGCTCAAAGAGTTAAAATTGTTCAGGGCTCAAAGGGCTAATAAGTAAATTGGTACGTTGCTGTCTTCTAATAAATAACATTATCACCATTTTTAATTTTAAAAAATGGTTTTAAATTTTGCTTGCAAATATCTCCGTCCCATGTTGATCGGTATCAACGTTTGAGCTTCATAAAAGAATCAATTTGCTTTTATTTATTTTTCATAAATGTATTTTGGGCATCAGAAAAAAAAATGGCAGAGTTCTTTGCTTGACTCTCGCACCTAAATGTCTATGTAACAAGTAACCGCGAATCACAAAAATTTACTTCCACCCTAACACTAACACTTACCTCCCACTCTTAATTTTACTGACCTAAACCACCTCTTCCATTCCAACACCTTTATCCCCACCTCAAACCACTGGTGGCACTACCACCACCATCGCTTCACCAGCGTCCTCTTGTCTGGGGTTTATTTTAGTGTTCTTCGTATCTTAAAGTTGATTCCACACACCACACCTCATACCAATGTTTTTCATTTTATTTTATTTTATTTTATTTTTTATTTATTTATTTATTTTTTTTATTTTTATTTTTTTTGCAGTGTTAAATTTGAAGACTCGGTGCTCGTGTTGTTACCCAGTACCTTCTCTTTCCCCCGTCCTTATTAATCTCTTTTTCGCATACACTCTTTCCTTCTTCCTTCCACCTTTCCATATTTCACTCACTCACTCACTCACTCACTATCTATCTATCTATCTCTCCCTCTCCTTCTTCCACTTTTGTTTCCTTGCTGTTATTATACACTCTCTTTTTTTTTTCTTCGGGTGCTTGCCTTTGCATATTTCTTTACCCTGGTAGTCATTCGCTTAACCTATCGTTATATTTTCCTTCACCTACATTTTTCTTCTTACCCTTTGTATCTCTATATATCTATCTATCTATGACTGTTTTATATCCATCTAACTATCAATCACTGTTTATATATCTATCTAAATATCTATCTATTTACGGTTTATCTCTAGTATAATCTGTCTATCTATAACTATTTCTATCTATCTATTTATATCTGTTTCTATCTATCTATCTATAACTATTTCTATCTATCTATAACTATTTCTATCTATTTATCTATCTGTATCTGTTTCTATCTATCTATAACCGTTTCTATCTATCTTTAACTGTTTCTATCTACCTATCTATAACTGTTTCTATCTATCTACCTATCTATCTATATCTTTTTCTATCTATCTATCTATATCTTTTTCTATCTATCTATCTATAACTGTTTCTGTCTATCTATTTATAACAGTTTCTATCTACCTATCACTGTTTATCCATCTAATTATTTATCTTTAACTGTTTATATCTATCTATGACTGTATATGTATCGAAATATCTATCTCTCAGTAGTTTATATCTATCTGTTTTACTATCTATCTATGACTGTTTATAACCGTCTATCTGTCTACGACTGATTCTAATAATATCTATCTCTCGATGACTATTTTTATATATCTGTCTCTCTATCTATGTTTATATCTATCTTCCTATCTAGGACTGTTTATATCTATGACTACTTGTATGTATCTATCTATCTATGACTGTTTATATTTATTTATCTTTGACTATCTATCCATCTTTCTCTGTCTGTATCTATTTATCAATCTATGATTGTTTCTGTTTATCTGTCTAGATGTTTTTATCTATCTGTGACTGCTTATATCTATCTATATATGGTTTACTTTAAAGTTTATCTATGACTTTAAAAATTTTGATCTGTCTATGTATCTGTGACTGTTCATGGGGATCTGCTTTCACTCACTATTTATTTATTTGATGGTGTATTGATTCCTTACCTTTTGCTCACTTTTATTCAAGTTACACAATGTAAATTTCCTTTGCATATATCGGTATAATTCTAAATTAGATAGATAGATAGATAGATAGATAGATAGATAGATAGATAGATAGATAGATAGATATGAACAGAGATAGATAGATAGATATGAACAGAGATAGATAGATAGATAGATGATAGATGATGAATGGATAGATAGAATAGAATGAGAGATAGATAGATAGATAGATAGATAGATAGATAGATATGAACAGATAGATAGATAGATAGATATGAACAGATAGATAGATAGATAGATAGATAGATAGATAGATAGATAGATAGATAGATAGATATGAACAGAGATAGATAGATAGATAGATAGATAGATACATAGATAGATAGATAGATATGAACAGAGATAGATAGATAGATAGATAGATAGATAGATAGATAGATAGATAGATAGATAGATAGAAACAGACTTGAACGAACAAATCTATAGGCAAATTGAACTTCAAAAACAGAATTAGGAGAAATAAAAGAAGGAAGGAAGAAAGAATGAGAATATTTTAGAAAAAGAAAGAATAATCTAAACCAAATTTAATTTTTTAAAAGTAGAAAGAGAAAAAAAAAGTTTAAATTCAAAGTTTAGAAAAAAGAAAAACTAAACTAAATTCAAAAGTTTTTAGAAGTAGCAAGAGAAAGAAAGAAAGAAAAGTGTCTAAATTAAAAAAAGAAAGAAAGAAAATAGAAAGAAAGAAAGAAAATAGAAAGAAAGAAAGAAAGAAAATAGAAAGAAAGAAAATAGAAAGAAGGAAAGAAAGAAAATAGAAAGAAAGAAAGAAAATAGAAAGAAAGAAAGAAAATAGAAAGAAAGAAAGAAAGAAAAAGAAAGAAAGAAAAAAGAAAGAAAAAAGAAAGAAAAAGAAAGAAAGAAAAAAAGAAAGAAAGTCTAAATTAACAAAGTTTTAGAAGAGAAAGAAAAAATCTAAAATTCAAAAGTTTTTTAGAAATAGCAAGAGAAAGAAAAATGTCTAAATTCAAAAAATTTAGAAGTAAAGAAAGTCTGAATTAAAAAAAGATTTTAGTAGAGAAAAAAAGAAAATGGAAACTATCAACTAAATTCAAAATGTTTTAGAAGAAGCAAGAGGGAGGAAATCTAAAATTAAAAACTTTTAGTAGTAAAGAAAGTCCAAATTAAAGTTTTAGAATAGAAAGAAAAATCTAAACTAAATTCAATTTTTTTTAGAAGTAGCAAGAGAAATAAAGAAATTAAGTAGTCGAAATTAAAAAAAAAATTAGAATTGAAGTCTAAATTTTTAAAAATTACTAGAGAAAGAAAGAAAAAATTAGAAAAATCTAAACTAAATTCGAACGTTTTTACGAATCAAGAGAAAGAAAGTAAATTCAAAAGATTTTTAGAAGTAAAGAAAAAAGTGTAAATTCAAAAAATTTAGGCGTAAAGACAGAAAGAAAATCTAAATTCAAAAACTTTTTAAAAGAAATAAATAAAGGAAATAAAGTCTTTAAAAATTTTAGAAAGAAAAAAGAAATGAAGAAAAATATTTAAATTCAAACAATTTTAGAAATAAAGAAAGAACGAAAGAAAATCTACATTCAGAAACTTTTAGAAAGAAAGAAAAAAGTTTAAATACAAAAAGTTTTAGAAGTAAAGAAAGAAAGAAAGAAAGAAAGAAAGAAAGAAAGAAAGAAAGAAAGAAAGAAAGAAAGAAAGAAAGATCACGGTTAGAAAAATATTGAGAGATCTGCGAAAGAGGGCACAGGAAGATATGCACAAGGTGGTGAAATCCAGTTACGGATATTCTTACCGCGTGTTATGCTACGGGCGTCATCATCATCATCATCGTGGTCGTCTTTATCAATAAACTGCTATCATCATCATTAACCACCCCTACCATCACCATTTAAGTTCCCGTTATCACTATACCACCATCATTATCATCATCATCGACGTCGTCATTTATCAGCAACATTTTTCTTCTCCCCTCCATCCACTGCTCATGTTTTCTTTCACTTTTTTAAAGACTTTAATTAGAAAAGTTATTGTAAGTTGAAATTACGGGTGTGGGTGAAAAAATGTAGAAAAACGTTGTCATTTCCAAATTTCGGCACAGCCTTACGGAGGCGGGTCTCTGTCTGTCTGTCTGTCTGACTGTCTGTCTATCTTTCTGTCTGTCTGCTCATGTTCACCCCCTCTTTCCCTTCAAGTACGAACCGCCCTCCCCCTACGGACGCAAACAAGGAGACAAGAGAGGAAAGACGAAACCAACAGCTCTCTCTGTCACCATCAACAGCAGCATCTTGTCATGTGGGAGTAGGTCCAAGAACCAAGAGGCACATGCTTGTGTGGAAAATTTCGTAAAAAGTCCCCACTGTCAATCGGCCTTACACAGTTTAACAAAAAAGTAACAAACAACGAAATCGACAACCACCTTGCATTTATATTTATATACATATGTGTGTGTTTGTGTGTGTGTATTTAGTACCATAAATGTAATAAGAGAAAAAACAATCGACGGTGTCAGGGTCCATGGATATTCTTTAAGTTATAAAACAGTGAGGTCAAAATCAAAAGAAAAAAAGTGAAGATTTTAAAAGGAAAAAAGAGGGGAAGACAACACAAGCTAGCAGACAACGCAAGTGAGAGAGAAAGACAGAAAAATAAACGTTAAGAAACAAAACAACGTACGCACACACGCACACAGACCAAACACTATTGGAAAAAAAGAGGAAAAAAAACACACAAAGATACAAGTGAGTTTTAAGAAATGTATGGTTGTTGTTTTTTCACCCAGAGAAAGGCGCCGTCAAATCATCTGTCATTATAGATCGTCGACTTAATAGATACGTACACTCGACAACACCAGATTTCAAGAAAGGTAAAATACATATATAATAATTCTTTTGTTTAATATATATTCGTTTTTGCGCATCCATCATATTCTACATCATTTTTTGACTATTGTTTTATTGGTAGATTTGTTACTGTGATTGTGATTGTTTTTTTTTTTTTATCTGATATTGATTATTTAACGATTGCTTCATTGGTCCACTTATTTAATATCTTTTTTTTTTTTTCTTTTTTTTTTTTCTTATCATTTTTTCTCTTTTTAAGCTGCGTTTTTTTTGTGTCTTTTTTTGTTTTGTTTTGATTTTTCAATCTGCAAAAAGAAAAAAAAGTTTCTACTTCCATCTTAAAGAAAGAGCGTTTTCAAGAATTTTCACGCAGGGGCGTAAAATACATTTTTTGAAGAAAAAGAAAGAAAAAAAAAAGAGTTATCTGTTTTTTAACCCTTACCATAATTAATAAGGCAGTCATTATTGAGATTATTAATTTTTAGTTCGAAGTCTGGAACACTTTTATTTAATTAACCACTGTCTTCTTATGAACATTACGCACAATAATACACGTTTAGAGATTATGCAGTTGTGTGTATGTGTATCGATGTACAATGTATATTTATCATACACGTATGTGTCTATGTAAAGAAAGAAAGAAAGAAAGAAAGAAAGAAAGAACAGGGCAACATCCTAGATTGTGGGCTGGTGCAAGGCAAGAGTGAGAGAGAGAGAGAGATAGATAGAGAGAGAGAGAGAGAGAGCATCCACACATCCACATTTATAATTTGCGTGATTGCGCACGTGCACTGTTAGACACACCACCCCAAACCCAGTGTACGCCTGTTTGATAAATGAGAATTGTTCGATTATCGAAGACAATTGATTATTAACTGTCTTCGATAATCGAACAGTTCTCATCTTTCCGAGATGATGTTTACATTTTTATTCTTAACATTACTGGAAAGAGAGAGAGAGAGGGAGAGCGATAAAAGAAGAGAAGAAATACAATGTGTGTGTGTGTGTGTGTGTGTGTGTGTGTGTGTGTGTGTTGGTGACAGTGTTTCTTTTTCTTTTTTGGCTTTTTTGTTGTTGTTGTTGTTGTTAGGTGGGGGGGGGACATTCTCTCCTGTTCCCTCCAACTATGCCCTTTTTATATTCCACGTCGCCCCTGACTGGTGCTTCTTCCTCCCATCTTACATAGGCACTTAAACAAAAACACTAACAAAATCAGATCCACAACAACGCACTTATACCTTCCATGACACACGCTACTGCACAAATTCACACGCAAACATGTCAGCAGCCTTTATTTATTATACTCTCTCTCTCCCTATAGTTATCTCTCTATCGCGCATGCCTTCTCTTTGTCGTACACACGCATACTAAAACAATCATTTACACGTGTACCTAAAAAGAACAGTTTGTTGTCCTACTAAACACAATATATATATATGCAGAGAGAGAGAGAGAGAGAGATGCATGCACACATACACGCCAACTACGCATATATGCATACGTACACGAAGACTGAATAATCTAAAAAAGTGTACAAGTTTTCGTTTCAGTTTTTTTAATGATGTTTCTCTCTCTCTCTCTCTCTCTCTCTAAATTATGTCAAAAAAATTGATGATACAGTAGAGAGAGGGAGAGAGTCAGTATCTTTTATGTTGCTCACTACACTTCGTGTCAAATTCAGAAAGAATGTAAAATTATTTAAAAAGACTTTCTGTTGATGTCATCCTTTACTCATTAAGTAAGTACTCATAAAATAACCTTTTAATGCCAAACAATTAAACCAGTTTAAAATTGCTGTTTTTAATTTTCCTGATAATGCCGGAAGAATGCTTGTCTTGAAATTGTTCAAAAATAAATAGAATCAAATCGTGAACTGAAATCTAATTTAAATTTTGTTTGCATATTCTGTACATTCCATGACACCGTTTTTAATATATAATTGTACTTTTAAAATCTAACTATGCCATAGTAACTATAACAAAAAAATAACCATAAACCTTACAAGTTCTACCCTAAATTATTTTAATTTGGTTTAATCTTAATGCTCGTAATATTTTTTTTATTTCTCTGCTAGCTACACACATACACGCGCGTACAATTATGTATTTTGTAAGAATATGACAATGAGTAAGTGGAATGGTTCTAAGACTTTGGTAACTTTTTAGTTCCAGCGTCCTGACCTCTTTATGGGAACAACACGCCCAGCGACATGCGAGTCCTTCTATGTTGAGAAAAAAAAAAGAAAAAAAAACACATCGTTCTTCACTTTTAGCTTCAAGGAGAAGATAAAGAAGACCTTAAAACTTAACCCGTAAATAGGACGCACCTAATAAAAGTGTGAAAAAAAAACCCTGTGTAGAATCACAACAACCAAAAGAGAAACAGTATTATACAGTGAAATTATTTGTAGATAGTTTTCTCTCCCCACCCTACCGCCACACTTTATGATGGTGCACTTGAAGAGTAACAAAAAGTGTGTGTGCGTGAGTGTGTGCACACGCGCGTTTTCGTTTAGTTTTGTTCTTTTTTCTTTCTTTTTGGCTTCTTTTTCGTGAACTGAAACGAAGGAGGAGGAGAGATTGTTGCATAGTTCTCTTATGAAATTTATTATTGCCGACCATAAACAATAATTTCAATGTGAACAAGTTCTATCGTTTTGCATTGTTCGCTGTATCATCTTTCGCCATTAACATTTTTTTTAACTCATTCACACACATAAAATATCGCATTCATATCTCTTTTTTTTCTTTATTTTATTAAAATAATCACCATTTTTTTCTTTCTTTTAAAAACAGTTGCATAATTAAACTGACCATTAAACTGTTCAGCCTAGCCATATTCTAATTCGACGAATTCATTACATCTATTTGTATGTATAAATTACATATAAAAATGAATAAAAGAGATAGATAAAACTTGGATAGTAACCCATTGACGTCAAAGAGATGATAAAACACAAAATTTCTCTAAAAGTTACAAACATTTTAGGCAAGTACTTGTTTCTTTTTGTTTGTTTCTTTCTTTTTTCTTTTTTTTTTTTCTTTTTTTTTTTGGCTGGGGGTGTTTTAATACTTTAAAATGTCATTGCCTTTAAATTTAAATTTAAAAAAAATATTATATTTGCGTTCAGAATAACCAGTGTCCTAAAAAACCAACACTATTTAACAAACATTCATTATGACTTCACGACCTCGACACTCATTTATTGGCAGTGTGGTTTCTACGTAATAAATCATGCATATGACAGTGGCATTTTTAGAAAGATACATAGATGTATGTGTAGAATAATTTTGTAATATTCTTTCTTTCTTCTATTTGCCTTGTCCCTTCTGGACTCTGGCGATCATGGCTCTCCACAATTTCCTGTCCTTTGTATCTCTTAATAAATCCTATCTTTTTAAATTTTATATTATCTCTCCTAAACCTTGCCCCGCCATCCATTTACTCAAACTCGTTCTTCGTCTTCTATGTGCTGTATCCCTTCTGGACTCTGGCGATCATGGCTCTCCACAATTTCCTTTCCTTTGTATCTCCTAATAAATCCTATCTTTTTATTATCTCTCTTAAACCTTGCCCCGCCATCCATTTACTCAAGCTCATTAATTACGTTAGAGTTGTGTTCCTCTGGCCTTCATTTTGTTCAGTGAGTATCAAATTTTCCAAGCCCTCTTTCCTCATTATCTACCATAGAAATTAGTTGATCAAATTTAGTTCTTTCTTTTTTCATTGTGGTGTTATACTTTATTTTGAAAACAAGAATGGAACTTATTTTATTTTTTTTAACTGTAGCATCTAAATTTAATATTTTATAATCTAATATTACATGTGTTTAGTTTATTTATCATAATAATTATTTAACTAAAATATATGTCCTCATGATAAATGAGGTATACTCTGAATAATCATAACTTTTTATACAATATTTTATGATATATAAGAATTTTATATGTTTAACCATTTAAAATTTTTCTCTGGATGCTTGTCATATAATATTAGTATAATATACAAAATATGTTTGTTTCTAGTAATCTTTAAGACTAACACATATTCCCATATATAGTAAAATAACAGTAGAAAAAATATTAAAACTAGTCCTATAATACACAGAATATAGTCATATATTTACTTTCATTTTATTATTATTATTATTACTATTTAAAATGAAAACGAAAACATGAAGAAAGCAGAAATATCATTTCAGCAGTAAGTAAAACAATGTCTTTTTTGCAGTTCGTTTTTCTTTTTCTCTCAGTTTGTAAACTTTATTTGCAACCAGCGAGTGGTGTGTATATATATATATATATATATGTATTTTATATATATATATATATATATATGTATGTTAACTATTGCGCATAAACAGACGTTAACTATTTTTCTATAGTTTTCATTACAGCTGTGGGGCACTTGTTGGGAACTAAGTTCCCCAATATTGGCTTGCAAAAGGGAACGAATATATTACATAACACAAAGACGTGTGTGTG
>CAHIKZ030005284.1:0-21774 GCA_903632075.3 Acanthosepion pharaonis | reverse complement strand
AGTTTTAGATGAGGGTTTTGCTTTCCTTAATGGCACATTAAAGAAGGGAATGGTAAATATAAAGCACCGAGATGAAGGGGAATATACAGTGATCACCCACTTTGAGTCCACCGCATTTTAGTGGAAATCGCAATTCGCTGAGTTGAATGCAGTGCTTCCTACGCTGCCTCAATGAATTTAAATGAAAATAATTTCGAACAAGTTTTAGATGAGGGGTTTGCCTTTCCCTAATGGCACATTAAAGAAGGAAAGGTAAATATAAAGCACCGAGAGAAGGGAAATATACAGTGATCACCCACTTTGAGTCCACCGCATTTTTTAGTGGAAATCGCAATTCGCTGAGTTGAATGCAGTGCTTCCTACCGCTGCCCTCAATGAATTCTAATGAAAATAATTTCGAACAAGTTTTAGATGAGGGTTTTGCCTTTCCCTAATGGCACATTAAAGAAGGGAAAGGTAAATATAAAAGGCTGAGAGAAGGAAATATACAGTGATCCCCACTTTGAGTCCAATTGCATTTTAGTGGAAATCGCAATTCGCTGAGTTGAATGCAGTGCTTCCTACGCTGCCTCAATGAATTCTAATGAAAAATAATTTCGAACAAGTTTTAGATGAGGTTTTTGCCTTTCCTAATGGCACATTAAAGAAGGGAAAGGTAAATATAAAGCACAGAGAGAAGGGAAATATACAGTGATCACCCACTTTGAGTCCACCGCATTTTTAGTGGAAATCGCAATTGCTGAGTTGAATGCAGTGCTTCCTACGCTGCCTCAATGAATTTAATGAAAAATAATTTCGAAGAAGTTTTTGATGAGGGTTTTGACTTTCCCAATGGCACATTAAAGAAGGAAAGGTAAATATAAAGCACCGAGAGAAGGGAAATATACAGTGATCACCCACTTTGAGTCCACCGCATTTTTTAGTGGAAATCGCAATTCGCTGAGTTGAATGCAGTGCTTCCTACGCTGCCTCAATGAATTCTAATGAAAAATAATTTCGAACAAGTTTTAGATGAGGGTTTTGCCTTTCCCAATGGCACATTAAAGAAGGGAAAGGTAAATATAAAGCACCGAGAGAAGGGAAATATACAGTGATCACCCACTTTGAGTCCACCGCATTTTTAGTGGAAATCGCAATTCGCTGAGTTGAATGCAGTGCCCTACGCTGCCTCAATGAATTCTAATGAAAAATAATTTCGAACAAGTTTTAGATGAGGGTTTTGCCTTTCCCCTAATGGCACATTAAAGAAGGGAAAAGGTAAATATAAAGCACCGAGAGAAGGGAAATATACAGTGATCACCCACTTTGAGTCCACCGCATTTTTAGTGGAAATCGCACTGCTGAGTTGAATGCAGTGCTTCCTACGCTGCCTCAATGAATTCTAATGAAAAATAATTTCGAACAAGTTTTAGATGAGGGTTTTGCCTTTCCCTAATGGCACATTAAAGAAGGAAAGGTAAATATAAAGCACCGAGAGAAGGGAAATATACAGTGATCCCCCACTTTGAGTCCACCGCATTTTTAGTGGAAATCGCAATTCGCTGAGTTGAATGCAGTGCTTCCTACGCTGCCTCAATGAATTCTAATGAAAAATAATTTCGAACAAGTTTTAGATGAGGGTTTTGCCTTTCCCTAATGGCACATTAAAGAAGGGAAAGGTAAATATAAAGCACCGAGAGAAGGGAAATATACAGTGATCCCCTACTTTGAGTCCACCGAATTTTTAGTGGAAATCGCAATTCATTGAGTTGAATGCAGTGCTTCCTACGCTGCCTCAATGAATTCTAATGAAAAATAATTTCGAACAAGTTTTAGATGAGGGTTTTGCCTTTCCCAATGGCACATTAAAGAAGGGAAAGGTAAATATAAAGCACCGAGAGAAGGGAAATATACAGTGATCACCCACTTTGAGTCCACCGCATTTTTAGTGGAAATCGCAATTCGCTGAGTTGAATGCAGTGCTTCCTACGCTGCCTCAATGAATTCTAATGAAAAATAATTTCGAACAAGTTTTAGATGAGGGTTTTGCCTTTCCCTAATGGCACATTAAAGAAGGGAAAGGTAAATATAAAGCACAGAGAGAAGGGAAATATACAGTGATCACCCACTTTGAGTCCACCGCATTTTTAGTGGAAATCGCAATTCGCTGAGTTGAATGCAGTGCTTCCTACGCTGCCTCAATGAATTCTAATGAATATAATTTAGAACAAGTTTTAGATGAGGGTTTTGCCTTTCCTAATGGCACATTAAAGAAGGGAAAGGTAAATATAAAGCACCGAGAGAGGGAAATATACAGTGATCACCCACTTTGAGTCCACCGCATTTTTAGTGGAAATCGCAATTCGCTGAGTTGAATGCAGTGCTTCCTACGCTGCCTCAATGAATTCTAATGAAAATAATTTCGAACAAGTTTTAGATGAGGGTTTTGCCTTTCCCTAATGGCACATTAAAGAAGGGAAAGGTAAATATAAAGCACCGAGAGAAGGGAATATACAGTGATCACCCACTTTGAGTCCACCGCATTTTTAGTGGAAATCGCAATTCGCTGAGTTGAATGCAGTGCTTCCTTACGCTGCCTCAATGAATTCTAATGAAAAATAATTTCGAACAAGTTTTAGATGAGGGTTTTGCCTTTCCCAATGGCACATTAAAGAAGGAAAGGTAAATATAAAGCACCGAGAGAAGGGAAATATACAGTGATCACCCACTTTGAGTCCACCGCATTTTTTAGTGGAAATCGCAATTCGCTGAGTTGAATGCAGTGCTTCCTACGCTGCCTCAATGAATTCTAATGAAAAATAATTTCGAACAAGTTTTAGATGAGGGTTTTGCCTTTTCCCTAATGGCACATTAAAGAAGGGAAAGGTAAATATAAAGCACCGAGAGAAGGGAAATATACAGTGATCACCCACTTTGAGTCCACCGCATTTTTAGTGGAAATCGCAATTCGCTGAGTTGAATGCAGTGCTTCCTACGCTGCCTCAATGAATTCTAATGAAAAATAATTTCGAACAAGTTTTAGATGAGGGTTTTGCCTTTCCTAATGGCACATTAAAGAAGGGAAAGGTAAATATAAAGCACCGAGAGAAGGAAATATACAGTGATCACCCACTTTGAGTCCACCGCATTTTTAGTGGAAATCGCAATTCGCTGAGTTGAATGCAGTGCTTCCTACGCTGCCTCAATGAATTCTAATGAAAAATAATTTCGAACAAGTTTTAGATGAGTGTTTTGCCTTTCCCTAATGGCACATTAAAGAGAGGAAAGGTAAAAATAAAGCACAGAGAGAAGGGAAATATACAGTGATCACCCACTTTGAGTCCACCTCATTTTTAGTGGAAATCGCAATTCGCTGTGTTGAATGCATTGCTTCCTACTCTGCCTCAATGAATTCTAATGAAAAATAATTTCGAACAAGTTTTAGATGAGGGTTTTGCCTTTCCCTAATGGCACATTAAAGAAGGGAAAGGTAAATATAAAGCACCGAGAGAAGGGAAATATACAGTGATCACCCACTTTGAGTCCACCGCATTTTTTTAGTGGAAATCGCAATTCGCTGAGTTGAATGCAGTGCTTCCTACGCTGCCTCAATGAATTCTAATGAAAAATAATTTCGAACAAGTTTTAGATGAGGGTTTTGCCTTTCCCTAATGGCACATTAAAGAAGGGAAAGGTAAATATAAAGCACCGAGAGAAGGGAAATATACAGTGATCACCCACTTTGAGTCCAACGCATTTTTAGTGGAAATCGCAATTCGCTGAGTTGAATGCAGTGCTTCCTACGCTGCCTCAATGAATTCTAATGAAAAATAATTTCGAACAAGTTTTAGATGAGGGTTTTGCCTTTCCCTAATGGCACATTAAAGAAGGGAAAGGTAAATATAAAGCACCGAGAGAAGGGAAATATACAGTGATCACCCACTTTGAGTCCACCGCATTTTTAGTGGAAATCGCAATTCGCTGAGTTGAATGCAGTGCTTCCTACGCTGCCTCAATGAATTCTAATGAAAATAATTTCGAACAAGTTTTAGATGAGGGTTTTGCCTTTCCCTAATGGCACATTAAAGAAGGAAAGGTAAATATAAAGCACCGAGAGAAGGGAAATATACAGTGATCACCCACTTTGAGTCCACCGCATTTTTAGTGGAAATCGCAATTCGCTGAGTTGAATGCAGTGCTTCCTACGCTGCCTCAATGAATTCTAATGAAAAATAATTTCGAACAAGTTTTAGATGAGGGTTTTGCCTTTCCTAATGGCACATTAAAGAAGGGAAAGGTAAATATAAAGCACAGAGAGAAGGAAATATACAGTGATCACCCACTTTGAGTCCACCGCATTTTAGTGGAAATCGCAATTCGCTGAGTTGAATGCAGTGCTTCCTACGCTGCCTCAATGAATTCTAATGAAAAATAATTTCGAACAAGTTTTAGATGAGGGTTTTGCCTTTCCCTAATGGCACATTAAAGAAGGGAAAGGTAAATATAAAGCACAGAGAGAAGAGAAAATGTACAGTGATCACCCACTTTGAGTCCACCGCATTTTTAGTGGAAATCGCAATTCGCTGAGTTGAATGCAGTGCTTCCTACGCTGCCTCAATGAATTCTAATGAAAAATAATTTCGAACAAGTTTTAGATGAGGGTTTTGCCTTTCCTAAATGGCACATTAAAGAAGGGAAAGGTAAATATAAAGCACCGAGAGAAGGGAAATATACAGTGATCACCCACTTTGAGTCCAACGCATTTTTAGTGGAAATCGCAATTCGCTGAGTTGAATGCAGTGCTTCCTACGCTGCCTCAATGAATTCTAATGAAAAATAATTTCGAACAAGTTTTAGATGAGGGTTTTGCCTTTCCCTAATGGCACATTAAAGAAGGGAAAGGTAAATATAAAGCACCGAGAGAAGGGAAATATACAGTGATCACCCACTTTGAGTCCACCGCATTTTTTAGTGGAAATCGCAATTCGCTGAGTTGAATGCAGTGCTTCCTACGCTGCCTCAATGAATTCTAATGAAAATAATTTCGAACAAGTTTTAGATGAGGGTTTTGCCTTTCCCTAATGGCACATTAAAGAAGGGAAAGGTAAATATAAAGCACCGAGAGAAGGGAAATATACAGTGATCACCCACTTTGAGTCCACCGCATTTTTAGTGGAAATCGCAATTCGCTGAGTTGAATGCAGTGCTTCCTACGCTGCCTCAATGAATTCTAATGAAAAATAATTTCGAACAAGTTTTAGATGAGGGTTTTGCCTTTCCCTAATGGCACATTAAAGAAGGGAAAGGTAAATATAAAGCACCGAGAGAAGGGAAATATACAGTGATCACCCACTTTGAGTCCACCGCATTTTTAGTGGAAATCGCAATTCGCTGAGTTGAATGCAGTGCTTCCTACGCTGCCTCAATGAATTCTAATGAAAAATAATTTCGAACAAGTTTTAGATGAGGGTTTTGCCTTTCCCTAATGGCACATTAAAGAAGGGAAAGGTAAATATAAAGCACCGAGAGAAGGGAAATATACAGTGATCACCCACTTTGAGTCCACCGCATTTTTAGTGGAAATCGCAATTCGCTGAGTTGAATGCAGTGCTTCCTACGCTGCCTCAATGAATTCTAATGAAAAATAATTTCGAACAAGTTTTAGATGAGGGTTTTGCCTTTCCCTAATGGCACATTAAAGAAGGGAAAGGTAAATATAAAGCACCGAGAGAAGGGAAATATACAGTGATCACCCACTTTGAGTCCACCGCATTTTTAGTGGAAATCGCAATTCGCTGAGTTGAATGCAGTGCTTCCTACGCTGCCTCAATGAATTCTAATGAAAAATAATTTCGAACAAGTTTTAGATGAGGGTTTTGCCTTTCCCTAATGGCACATTAAAGAAGGGAAAGGTAAATATAAAGCACCGAGAGAAGGGAAATATACAGTGATCACCCACTTTGAGTCCACCGCATTTTTAGTGGAAATCGCAATTCGCTGAGTTGAATGCAGTGCTTCCTACGCTGCCTCAATGAATTCTAATGAAAATAATTTCGAACAAGTTTTAGATGAGGGTTTTGCCTTTCCCTAATGGCACATTAAAGAAGGGAAAGGTAAATATAAAGCACCGAGAGAAGGGAAATATACAGTGATCACCCACTTTGAGTCCACCGCATTTTTTAGTGGAAATCGCAATTCGCTGAGTTGAATGCAGTGCTTCCTACGCTGCCTCAATGAATTCTAATGAAAAATAATTTCGAACAAGTTTTAGATGAGGGTTTTTGCCTTTCCCTAATGGCACATTAAAGAAGGGAAAGGTAAATATAAAGCACCGAGAGAAGGGAAATATACAGTGATCACCCACTTTGAGTCCACCGCATTTTAGTGGAAATCGCAATTCGCTGAGTTGAATGCAGTGCCCTACGCTGCCTCAATGAATTCTAATGAAAATAATTTCGAACAAGTTTTAGATGAGGGTTTTGCCTTTCCCTAATGGCACATTAAAGAAGGAAAGGTAAATATAAAGCACCGAGAGAAGGGAAATATACAGTGATCACCCACTTTGAGTCCACCGCATTTTTAGTGGAAATCGCAATTCGCTGAGTTGAATGCAGTGCTTCCTACGCTGCCTCAATGAATTCTAATGAAAAATAATTTCGAACAAGTTTTAGATGAGGGTTTTGCCTTTCCCTAATGGCACATTAAAGAAGGGAAAGGTAAATATAAAGCACCGAGAGAAGGGAAATATACAGTGATCACCCACTTTGAGTCCACCGCATTTTTAGTGGAAATCGCAATTCGCTGAGTTGAATGCAGTGCTTCCTACGCTGCCTCAATGAATTCTAATGAAAAATAATTTCGAACAAGTTTTAGATGAGGGTTTTGCCTTTCCCTAATGGCACATTAAAGAAGGAAAGGTAAATATAAAGCACCGAGAGGAGGGAAATATACAGTGATCACCCACTTTGAGTCCACCGCATTTTTAGTGGAAATCGCAATTCGCTGAGTTGAATGCAGTGCTTCCTACGCTGCCTCAATGAATTCTAATGAAAAATAATTTCGAACAAGTTTTAGATGAGGGTTTTGCCTTTCCCTAATGGCACATTAAAGAAGGGAAAGGTAAATATAAAGCACCGAGAGAAGGGAAATATACAGTGATCACCCACTTTGAGTCCACCGCATTTTTTAGTGGAAATCGCAATTCGCTGAGTTGAATGCAGTGCTTCCTACGCTGCCTCAATGAATTCTAATGAAAAATAATTTCGAACAAGTTTTAGATGAGGGTTTTGCCTTTCCCTAATGGCACATTAAAGAAGGGAAAGGTAAATATAAAGCACCGAGAGAAGGGAAATATACAGTGATCACCCACTTTGAGTCCACCGCATTTTTAGTGGAAATCGCAATTCGCTGAGTTGAATGCAGTGCTTCCTACGCTGCCTCAATGAATTCTAATGAAAAATAATTTCGAACAAGTTTTAGATGAGGGTTTTGCCTTTCCCTAATGGCACATTAAAGAAGGGAAAGGTAAATATAAAGCACCGAGAGAAGGGAAATATACAGTGATCACCCACTTTGAGTCCACCGCATTTTTTAGTGGAAATCGCAATTCGCTGAGTTGAATGCAGTGCTTCCTACGCTGCCTCAATGAATTCTAATGAAAAATAATTTCGAACAAGTTTTAGATGAGGGTTTTGCCTTTCCCTAATGGCACATTAAAGAAGGGAAAGGTAAATATAAAGCACCGAGAGAAGGGAAATATACAGTGATCACCCACTTTGAGTCCACCGCATTTTTAGTGGAAATCGCAATTCGCTGAGTTGAATGCAGTGCTTCCTACGCTGCCTCAATGAATTCTAATGAAAAATAATTTCGAACAAGTTTTAGATGAGGGTTTTGCCTTTCCCTAATGGCACATTAAAGAAGAGAAAGGTAAATATAAAGCACCGAGAGAAGGGAAATATACAGTGATCACCCACTTTGAGTCCACCGCATTTTTAGTGGAAATCGCAATTCGCTGAGTTGAATGCAGTGCTTCCTACGCTGCCTAAATGAATTCTAATGAATATAATTTAGAACAAGTTTTAGATGAGGGTTTTGCCTTTCCCTAATGGCACATTAAAAAGGGAAAGGTAAATATAAAGCACCGAGAGAAGGGAAATATACAGTGATCACCCACTTTGAGTCCACCGCATTTTTAGTGGAAATCGCAATTCGCTGAGTTGAATGCAGTGCTTCCTACGCTGCCTCAATGAATTCTAATGAAAAATAATTTCGAACAAGTTTTAGATGAGGGTTTTGCCTTTCCCTAATGGCACATTAAAGAAGGAAAGGTAAATATAAAGCACCGAGAGAAGGGAAATATACAGTGATCACCCACTTTGAGTCCACCGCATTTTTAGTGGAAATCGCAATTCGCTGAGTTGAATGCAGTGCTTCCTACGCTGCCTCAATGAATTCTAATGAAAAAATAATTTCGAACAAGTTTTAGATGAGGGTTTTGCCTTTCCCCAATGGCACATTAAAGAAGGGAAAGGTAAATATAAAGCACCGAGAGAAGGGAAATATACAGTGATCACCCACTTTGAGTCCACCGCATTTTTAGTGGAAATCGCAATTCGCTGAGTTGAATGCAGTGCTTCCTACGCTGCCTCAATGAATTCTAATGAAAAATAATTTCGAACAAGTTTTAGATGAGGGTTTTGCCTTTCCCTAATGGCACATTAAAGAAGGGAAAGGTAAATATAAAGCACCGAGAGAAGGGAAATATACAGTGATCACCCACTTTGAGTCCACCGCATTTTTAGTGGAAATCGCAATTCGCTGAGTTGAATGCAGTGCTTCCTACGCTGCCTCAATGAATTCTAATGAAAAATAATTTCGAACAAGTTTTAGATGAGGGTTTTGCCTTTCCCAATTGGCACATTAAAGAAGGGAAAGGTAAATATAAAGCACCGAGAGAAGGGAAATATACAGTGATCACCCACTTTGAGTCCACCGCATTTTTAGTGGAAATCGCAATTCGCTGAGTTGAATGCAGTGCTTCCTACGCTGCCTCAATGAATTCTAATGAAAAATAATTTCGAACAAGTTTTAGATGAGGGTTTTGCCTTTCCCTAATGGCACATTAAAGAAGGGAAAGGTAAATATAAAGCACCGAGAGAAGGGAAATATACAGTGATCACCCACTTTGAGTCCACCGCATTTTTAGTGGAAATCGCAATTCGCTGAGTTGAATGCAGTGCTTCCTACGCTGCCTCAATGAATTCTAATGAAAAATAATTTCGAACAAGTTTTAGATGAGGGTTTTGCCTTTCCCTAATGGCACATTAAAGAAGGGAAAGGTAAATATAAAGCACCGAGAGAAGGGAAATATACAGTGATCACCCACTTTGAGTCCACCGCATTTTTAGTGGAAATCGCAATTCGCTGAGTTGAATGCAGTGCTTCCTACGCTGCCTCAATGAATTCTAATGAATATAATTTAGAACAAGTTTTAGATGAGGGTTTTGCCTTTCCCTAATGGCACATTAATAAGGGAAAGGTAAATATAAAAGCACCGAGAGGAGGGAAATATACAGTGATCACCCACTTTGAGTCCACCGCATTTTTAGTGGAAATCGCAATTCGCTGAGTTGAATGCAGTGCTTCCTACGCTGCCTCAATGAATTCTAATGAAAAAATAATTTCGAACAAGTTTTAGATGAGGGTTTTGCCTTTCCTAATGGCACATTAAAGAAGGGAAAGGTAAATATAAAGCACCGAGAGAAGGAAATATACAGTGATCACCCACTTTGAGTCCACCGCATTTTTTAGTGGAAATCGCAATTCGCTGAGTTGAATGCAGTGCTTCCTACGCTGCCTCAATGAATTCTAATGAAAAATAATTTCGAACAAGTTTTAGATGAGGGTTTTGCCTTTCCTAATGGCACATTAAAGAAGGGAAAGGTAAATATAAAGCACCGAGAGAAGGGAAATATACAGTGATCACCCACTTTGAGTCCACCGCATTTTTAGTGGAAATCGCAATTCGCTGAGTTGAATGCAGTGCTTCCTACGCTGCCTCAATGAATTCTAATGAAAAATAATTTCGAACAAGTTTTAGATGAGGGTTTTGCCTTTCCCTAATGGCACATTAAAGAAGGGAAAGGTAAATATAAAGCACCGAGAGAAGGGAAATATACAGTGATCACCCACTTTGAGTCCACCGCATTTTTAGTGGAAATCGCAATTCGCTGAGTTGAATGCAGTGCTTCCTACGCTGCCTCAATGAATTCTAATGAAAAATAATTTCGAACAAGTTTTAGATGAGGGTTTTGCCTTTCCCTAATGGCACATTAAAGAAGGAAAGGTAAATATAAAGCACCGAGAGAAGGGAAAATATACAGTGATCACCCACTTTGAGTCCACCGCATTTTTAGTGGAAATCGCAATTCGCTGAGTTGAATGCAGTGCTTCCTACGCTGCCTCAATGAATTCTAATGAAAAATAATTTCGAACAAGTTTTAGATGAGGGTTTTGCCTTTCCTAATGGCACATTAAAGAAGGAAAGGTAAATATAAAGCACCGAGAGAGAAGGAAATATACAGTGATCACCCACTTTGAGTCCACCGCATTTTTAGTGGAAATCGCAATTCGCTGAGTTGAATGCAGTGCTTCCTACGCTGCCTCAATGAATTCTAATGAAAAATAATTTCGAACAAGTTTTAGATGAGGGTTTTGCCTTTCCCTAATGGCACATTAAAGAAGGAAAGGTAAATATAAAGCACCGAGAGGAGGGAAATATACAGTGATCACCCACTTTGAGTCCACCGCATTTTTAGTGGAAATCGCAATTCGCTGAGTTGAATGCAGTGCTTCCTACGCTGCCTCAATGAATTCTAATGAAAAAAATAATTTCGAACAAGTTTTAGATGAGGGTTTTGCCTTTCCCTAATGGCACATTAAAGAAGGAAAGGTAAATATAAAGCACCGAGAGAAGGGAAATATACAGTGATCACCCACTTTGAGTCCACCGCATTTTTAGTGGAAATCGCAATTCGCTGAGTTGAATGCAGTGCTTCCTACGCTGCCTCAATGAATTCTAATGAAAAATAATTTCGAACAAGTTTTAGATGAGGGTTTTGCCTTTCCCTAATGGCACATTAAAGAAGGGAAAGGTAAATATAAAGCACCGAGAGAAGGGAAATATACAGTGATCACCCACTTTGCGTCCACCGCATTTTTAGTGGAAATCGCAATTCGCTGAGTTGAATGCAGTGCTTCCTACGCTGCCTCAATGAATTCTAATGAAAATAATTTCGAACAAGTTTTAGGTGAGGGTTTTGCCTTTCCCTAATGGCACATTAAAGAAGGGAAAGGTAAATATAAAGCACCGAGAGAAGGGAAATATACAGTGATCACCCACTTTGAGTCCACCGCATTTTTAGTGGAAATCGCAATTCGCTGAGTTGAATGCAGTGCTTCCTACGCTGCCTCAATGAATACTAATGAAAATAATTTCGAACAAGTTTTAGATGAGGGTTTTGCCTTTCCCTAATGGCACATTAAAGAAGGAAAGGTAAATATAAAGCACCGAGAGAAGGGAAATATACAGTGATCACCCACTTTGAGTCCACCGCATTTTTAGTGGAAATCGCAATTCGCTGAGTTGAATGCAGTGCTTCCTACGCTGCCTCAATGAATTCTAATGAAAAAATAATTTCGAACAAGTTTTAGATGAGGGTTTTGCCTTTCCCTAATGGCACATTAAAGAAGGGAAAGGTAAATATAAAGCACCGAGAGAAGGGAAATATACAGTGATCACCCACTTTGAGTCCACCGCATTTTTTAGTGGAAATCGCAATTCGCTGAGTTGAATGCAGTGCTTCCTACGCTGCCTCAATGAATTCTAATGAAAAATAATTTCGAACAAGTTTTAGATGAGGGTTTTGCCTTTCCTAATGGCACATTAAAGAAGGGAAAGGTAAATATAAAGCACCGAGAGGAGGGAAATATACAGTGATCACCCACTTTGAGTCCACCGCATTTTTTAGTGGAAATCGCAATTCGCTGAGTTGAATGCAGTGCTTCCTACGCTGCCTCAATGAATTCTAATGAAAAATAATTTCGAACAAGTTTTAGATGAGGGTTTTGCCTTTCCCTAATGGCACATTAAAGAAGGGAAAGGTAAATATAAAGCACCGAGAGAAGGGAAATATACAGTGATCACCCACTTTGAGTCCACCGCATTTTAGTGGAAATCGCAATTCGCTGAGTTGAATGCAGTGCTTCCTACGCTGCCTCAATGAATTCTAATGAAAAATAATTTCGAACAAGTTTTAGATGAGGGTTTTGCCTTTCCCTAATGGCACATTAAAGAAGGGAAAGGTAAATATAAAGCACCGAGAGAAGGGAAATATACAGTGATCACCCACTTTGAGTCCACCGCATTTTTAGTGGAAATCGCAATTCGCTGAGTTGAATGCAGTGCTTCCTACGCTGCCTCAATGAATTCTAATGAAAAATAATTTCGAACAAGTTTTAGATGAGGGTTTTGCCTTTCCCTAATGGCACATTAAAGAAGGGAAAGGTAAATATAAAGCACCGAGAGAAGGGAAATATACAGTGATCACCCACTTTGAGTCCACCGCATTTTTAGTGGAAATCGCAATTCGCTGAGTTGAATGCAGTGCTTCCTACGCTGCCTCAATGAATTCTAATGAAAAATAATTTCGAACAAGTTTTAGATGAGGGTTTTGCCTTTCCCTAATGGCACATTAAAGAAGGAAAGGTAAATATAAAGCACCGAGAGGAGGAAATATACAGTGATCACCCACTTTGAGTCCACCGCATTTTTAGTGGAAATCGCAATTCGCTGAGTTGAATGCAGTGCTTCCTACGCTGCCTCAATGAATTCT
Source organism: Acanthosepion pharaonis (assembly GCA_903632075.3). Taxonomy (NCBI): domain Eukaryota; kingdom Metazoa; phylum Mollusca; class Cephalopoda; order Sepiida; family Sepiidae; genus Acanthosepion; species Acanthosepion pharaonis. Next base: position 8,899 of record CAHIKZ030005284.1, on the reverse strand, counting down.
AATGAAAAATAATTTCGAAAAATTATAGATGAGGGTTTTGCCTTTCCCTAATGGCACATTAAAGAAGGGAAAGGTAAATATAAAGCACCGAGAGGAGGGAAATATACAGTGATCACCCACTTTGAGTCCACCGCATTTTTAGTGGAAATCGCAATTCGCTGAGTTGAATGCAGTGCTTCCTACGCTGCCTCAATGAATTCTAATGAAAAATAATTTCGAACAAGTTTTAGATGAGGGTTTTGCCTTTCCCTAATGGCACATTAAAGAAGGGAAAGGTAAATATAAAGCACCGAGAGGAGGGAAATATACAGTGATCACCCACTTTGAGTCCACCGCATTTTTAGTGGAAATCGCAATTCGCTGAGTTGAATGCAGTGCTTCCTACGCTGCCTCAATGAATTCTAATGAAAAATAATTTCGAACAAGTTTTAGATGAGGGTTTTGCCTTTCCCTAATGGCACATTAAAGAAGGAAAGGTAAATATAAAGCACCGAGAGAGCGGGAAATATACAGTGATCACCCACTTTGAGTCCACCGCATTTTTTTAGTGGAAATCGCAATTCGCTGAGTTGAATGCAGTGCTTCCTACGCTGCCTCAATGAATTCTAATGAAAAATAATTTCGAACAAGTTTTAGATGAGGGTTTTGCCTTTCCTAATGGCACATTAAAGAAGGGAAAGGTAAATATAAAGCACCGAGAGAAGGGAAATATACAGTGATCACCCACTTTGAGTCCACCGCATTTTAGTGGAAATCGCAATTCGCTGAGTTGAATGCAGTGCTTCCTACGCTGCCTCAATGAATTCTAATGAAAAAATAATTTCGAACAAGTTTTAGATGAGGGTTTTGCCTTTCCCTAATGGCACATTAAAGAAGGAAAGGTAAATATAAAGCACCGAGAGGAGCGAAATATACAGTGATCACCCACTTTGAGTCCACCGCATTTTTTAGTGGAAATCGCAATTCGCTGAGTTGAATGCAGTGCTTCCTACGCTGCCTCAATGAATTCTAATGAAAATAATTTCGAACAAGTTTTAGATGAGGGTTTTGCCTTTCCCTAATGGCACATTAAAGAAGGGAAAGGTAAATATAAAGCACCGAGAGAAGGGAAATATACAGTGATCACCCACTTTGAGTCCACCGCATTTTTAGTGGAAAATCGCAATTCGCTGAGTTGAATGCAGTGCTTCCTACGCTGCCTCAATGAATTCTAATGAAAAATAATTTCGAACAAGTTTTAGATGAGGGTTTTGCCTTTCCCTAATGGCACATTAAAGAAGGAAAGGTAAATATAAAGCACCGAGAGAAGGGAAATATACAGTGATCACCCACTTTGAGTCCACCGCATTTTTAGTGGAAATCGCAATTCGCTGAGTTGAATGCAGTGCTTCCTACGCTGCCTCAATGAATTCTAATGAAAAATAATTTCGAACAAGTTTTAGATGAGGGTTTTGCCTTTCCCTAATGGCACATTAAAGAAGGGAAAGGTAAATATAAAGCACCGAGAGAAGGGAAATATACAGTGATCACCCACTTTGAGTCCACCGCATTTTTTAGTGGAAATCGCAATTCGCTGAGTTGAATGCAGTGCTTCCTACGCTGCCTCAATGAATTCTAATGAAAAATAATTTCGAACAAGTTTTAGATGAGGGTTTTGCCTTTCCCCTAATGGCACATTAAAGAAGGGAAAGGTAAATATAAAGCACCGAGAGAAGGAAATATACAGTGATCACCCACTTTGAGTCCACCGCATTTTTAGTGGAAATCGCAATTCGCTGAGTTGAATGCAGTGCTTCCTACGCTGCCTCAATGAATTCTAATGAAAAATAATTTCGAACAAGTTTTAGATGAGGGTTTTGCCTTTCCCTAATGGCACATTAAAGAAGGGAAAGGTAAATATAAAGCACCGAGAGAAGGGAAATATACAGTGATCACCCACTTTGAGTCCACCGCATTTTTAGTGGAAATCGCAATTCGCTGAGTTGAATGCAGTGCTTCCTACGCTGCCTCAATGAATTCTAATGAAAAATAATTTCGAACAAGTTTTAGATGAGGGTTTTGCCTTTCCCTAATGGCACATTAAAGAAGGAAAAGGTAAATATAAAGCACCGAGAGAAGGAAATATACAGTGATCACCCACTTTGAGTCCACCGCATTTTTAGTGGAAATCGCAATTCGCTGAGTTGAATGCAGTGCTTCCTACGCTGCCTCAATGAATTCTAATGAAAAATAATTTCGAACAAGTTTTAGATGAGGGTTTTGCCTTTCCCTAATGGCACATTAAAGAAGGAAAGGTAAATATAAAGCACCGAGAGAAGGAAATATACAGTGATCACCCACTTTGAGTCCACCGCATTTTTAGTGGAAATCGCAATTCGCTGAGTTGAATGCAGTGCTTCCTACGCTGCCTCAATGAATTCTAATGAAAAATAATTTCGAACAAGTTTTAGATGAGGGTTTTGCCTTTCCCTAATGGCACATTAAAGAAGGGAAGGGAAATATAAATATAAAGCACCGAGAGAAGGGAAATATACAGTGATCACCCACTTTGAGTCCACCGCATTTTTAGTGGAAATCGCAATTCGCTGAGTTGAATGCAGTGCTTCCTACGCTGCCTCAATGAATTCTAATGAAAAATAATTTCGAACAAGTTTTTAGATGAGGGTTTTGCCTTTCCCTAATGGCACATTAAAGAAGGGAAAGGTAAATATAAAGCACCGAGAGAAGGAAATATACAGTGATCACCCACTTTGAGTCCACCGCATTTTTAGTGGAAATCGCAATTCGCTGAGTTGAATGCAGTGCTTCCTACGCTGCCTCAATGAATTCTAATGAAAAAATAATTTCGAACAAGTTTTAGATGAGGGTTGTGCCTTTCCCCAATGGCACATTAAAGAAGGGAAAGGTAAATATAAAGCACCGAGAGAAGGAAATATACAGTGATCACCCACTTTGAGTCCACCGCATTTTCAGTGGAAATCGCAATTCGCTGAGTTGAATGCAGTGCTTCCTACGCTGCCTCAATGAATTCTAATGAAAAATAATTTCGAACAAGTTTTAGATGAGGGTTTTGCCTTTCCCTAATGGCACATTAAAGAAGGGAAAGGTAAATATAAAGCACCGAGAGAAGGGAAATATACAGTGATCACCCACTTTGAGTCCACCGCATTTTTAGTGGAAATCGCAATTCGCTGAGTTGAATGCAGTGCTTCCTACGCTGCCTCAATGAATTCTAATGAAAAATAATTTCGAACAAGTTTTAGATGAGGGTTTTGCCTTTCCCTAATGGCACATTAAAGAATGAAAGGTAAATATAAAGCACCGAGAGGAGCGAAATATACAGTGATCACCCACTTTGAGTCCACCGCATTTTTAGTGGAAATCGCAATTCGCTGAGTTGAATGCAGTGCTTCCTACGCTGCCTCAATGAATTCTAATGAAAAATAATTTCGAACAAGTTTTAGATGAGGGTTTTGCCTTTCCCTAATGGCACATTAAAGAAGGAAAGGTAAATATAAAGCACCGAGAGAAGGGAAATATACAGTGATCACCCACTTTGAGTCCACCGCATTTTTAGTGGAAATCGCAATTCGCTGAGTTGAATGCAGTGCTTCCTACGCTGCCTCAATGAATTCTAATGAAAATAATTTCGAACAAGTTTTAGATGAGGGTTTTGCCTTTCCTAATGGCACATTAAAGAAGGGAAAGGTAAATATAAAGCACCGAGAGAAGGAAATATACAGTGATCACCCACTTTGAGTCCACCGCATTTTTAGTGGAAATCGCAATTCGCTGAGTTGAATGCAGTGCTTCTACGCTGCCTCAATGAATTCTAATGAAAAATAATTTCGAACAAGTTTTAGATGAGGGTTTTGCCTTTCCCTAATGGCACATTAAAGAAGGGAAAGGTAAATATAAAGCACCGAGAGAAGGAAATATACAGTGATCACCCTTTGAGTCCACCGCATTTTTTAGTGGAAATCGCAATTCGCTGAGTTGAATGCAGTGCTTCCTACGCTGCCTCAATGAATTCTAATGAAAATAATTTCGAACAAGTTTTAGATGAGGGTTTTGCCTTTCCCTAATGGCACATTAAAGAAGGGAAAGGTAAATATAAAGCACCGAGAGAAGGGAAATATACAGTGATCACCCACTTTGAGTCCACCGCATTTTTAGTGGAAATCGCAATTCCCTTTGAGTTGAATGCAGTGCTTCCTACGCTGCCTCAATGAATTCTAATGAAAAATAATTTCGAACAAGTTTTAGATGAGGGTTTTGCCTTTCCCTAATGGCACATTAAAGAAGGGAAAGGTAAATATAAAGCACCGAGAGAAGGAAATATACAGTGATCACCCACTTTGAGTCCACCGCATTTTTAGTGGAAATCGCAATTCGCTGAGTTGAATGCAGTGCTTCCTACGCTGCCTCAATGAATTCTAATGAAAATAATTTCGAACAAGTTTTAGATGAGGGTTTTGCCTTTCCCTAATGGCACATTAAAGAAGGAAAGGTAAATATAAAGCACCGAGAGAAGGGAAATATACAGTGATCACCCACTTTGAGTCCACCGCATTTTAGTGGAAATCGCAATTCGCTGAGTTGAATGCAGTGCTTCCCTACGCTGCCTCAATGAATTCTAATGAAAAATAATTTCGAACAAGTTTTAGATGAGGGTTTTGCCTTTCCCTAATGGCACATTAAAGAAGGGAAAGGTAAATATAAAGCACCGAGAGGAGCGAAATATACAGTGATCACCCACTTTGAGTCCACCGCATTTTTTAGTGGAAATCGCAATTCGCTGAGTTGAATGCAGTGCTTCCTACGCTGCCTCAATGAATTCTAATGAAAAATAATTTCGAACAAGTTTTAGATGAGGGTTTTGCCTTTCCCTAATGGCACATTAAAGAAGGAAAAGGTAAATATAAAGCACCGAGAGAAGGAAATATACAGTGATCACCCACTTTGAGTCCACCGCATTTTTTAGTGGAAATCGCAATTCGCTGAGTTGAATGCAGTGCTTCCTACGCTGCCTCAATGAATTCTAATGAAAAATAATTTCGAACAAGTTTTAGATGAGGGTTTTGCCTTTCCCTAATGGCACATTAAAGAAGGAAAGGTAAATATAAAGCACCGAGAGGAGGGAAATATACAGTGATCACCCACTTTGAGTCCACCGCATTTTTTAGTGGAAATCGCAATTCGCTGAGTTGAATGCAGTGCTTCCTACGCTGCCTCAATGAATTCTAATGAAAATAATTTCGAACAAGTTTTAGATGAGGGTTTTGCCTTTCCCTAATGGCACATTAAAGAAGGAAAGGTAAATATAAAGCACCGAGAGGAGCGAAATATACAGTGATCACCCACTTTGAGTCCACCGCATTTTTTAGTGGAAATCGCAATTCGCTGAGTTGAATGCAGTGCTTCCTACGCTGCCTCAATGAATTCTAATGAAAAATAATTTCGAACAAGTTTTAGATGAGGGTTTTGCCTTTCCTAATGGCACATTAAAGAAGGGAAAGGTAAATATAAAGCACCGAGAGGAGGGAAATATACAGTGATCACCCACTTTGAGTCCACCGCATTTTTAGTGGAAATCGCAATTCGCTGGAGTTGAATGCAGTGCTTCCTACGCTGCCTCAATGAATTCTAATGAAAAATAATTTCGAACAAGTTTTAGATGAGGGTTTTGCCTTTCCTAATGGCACATTAAAGAAGGAAAGGTAAATATAAAGCACCGAGAGGAGCGAAATATACAGTGATCACCCACTTTGAGTCCACCGCATTTTTTAGTGGAAATCGCAATTCGCTGAGTTGAATGCAGTGCCTCCTACGCTGCCTCAATGAATTCTAATGAAAATAATTTCGAACAAGTTTTAGATGAGGGTTTTGCCTTTCCCTAATGGCACATTAAAGAAGGGAAAGGTAAATATAAAGCACCGAGAGAAGGGAAATATACAGTGATCACCCACTTTGAGTCCACCGCATTTTTAGTGGAAATCGCAATTCGCTGAGTTGAATGCAGTGCTTCCTACGCTGCCTCAATGAATTCTAATGAAAAAATAATTTCGAACAAGTTTTAGATGAGGGTTTTGCCTTTCCTAATGGCACATTAAAGAAGGGAAAGGTAAATATAAAGCACCGAGAGGAGCGAAATATACAGTGATCACCCACTTTGAGTCCACCGCATTTTTAGTGGAAATCGCAATTCGCTGAGTTGAATGCAGTGCTTCCTACGCTGCCTCAATGAATTCTAATGAAAAATAATTTCGAACAAGTTTTAGATGAGGGTTTTGCCTTTCCCTAATGGCACATTAAAGAAGGGAAAGGTAAATATAAAGCACCGAGAGAAGGGAAATATACAGTGATCACCCACTTTTGAGTCCACCGCATTTTAGTGGAAATCGCAATTCGCTGAGTTGAATGCAGTGCCCTACGCTGCCTCAATGAATTCTAATGAAAAATAATTTCGAACAAGTTTTAGATGAGGGTTTTGCCTTTCCCAATGGCACATTAAAGAAGGAAAGGTAAATATAAAGCACCGAGAGGAGGAAATATACAGTGATCACCCACTTTGAGTCCACCGCATTTTTAGTGGAAATCGCAATTCGCTGAGTTGAATGCAGTGCTTCCTACGCTGCCTCAATGAATTCTAATGAAAAATAATTTCGAACAAGTTTTAGATGAGGGTTTTGCCTTTCCCTAATGGCACATTAAAGAAGGGAAAGGTAAATATAAAGCACTGAGAGAAGAAGGAAATATACAGTGATCACCCACTTTGAGTCCACCGCATTTTTAGTGGAAATCGCAATTCGCTGAGTTGAATGCAGTGCTTCCTACGCTGCCTCAATGAATTCTAATGAAAAATAATTTCGAACAAGTTTTAGATGAGGGTTTTGCCTTTCCCTAATGGCACATTAAAGAAGGGAAAGGTAAATATAAACCACCGAGAGAAGGGAAATATACAGTGATCACCCACTTTGCGTCCACCGCATTTTTTGTGGAAATCGCAATTCGCTGAGTTGAATGCAGTGCTTCCTACGCTGCCTCAATGAATTCTAAATGAAAATAATTTCGAACAAGTTTTAGATGAGGGTTTTGCCTTTCCCTAATGGCACATTAAAGAAGGAAAGGTAAATATAAAGCACAGAGGAGAAGGGAAATATACAGTGATCACCCACTTTGAGTCCACCGCATTTTTAGTGGAAATCGCAATTCGCTGAGTTGAATGCAGTGCTTCCTACGCTGCCTCAATGAATTCTAATGAAAAAATAATTTCGACCAAGATTTAGATGAGGGTTTTACTTTTCCCTAATGGCACATTAAAGAAGGGAAAGGTAAATATAAAGCACCGAGAGGAGGGAAATATACAGTGATCACCCACTTTGAGTCCACCGCATTTTTAGTGGAAATCGCAATTCGCTGAGTTGAATGCAGTGCTTCCTACGCTGCCTCAATGAATTCTAATGAAAAATAATTTCGAAAAATTATAGATGAGGGTTTTGCCTTTCCCTAATGGCACATTAAAGAAGGGAAAGGTAAATATAAAGCACCGAGAGAAGGGAAATATACAGTGATCACCCACTTTGTGTCCACCGCATTTTTAGTTGTAATCGCAATTCCTTGAGTTGAATGCAGTGCTTCCTACGCTGCCTCAATGAATTCTACTGAAAAATAATTTCGAACAAGTTTTAGATGAGGGTTTGCCTTTCCCTAATGGCACATTAAAGAAGGGAAAGGTAAATATAAAAGCACCGAGAGAAGCGAAATATACAGTGATCACCCACTTTGAGTCCACCGCATTTTTTAGTGGAAATCGCAATTCCTGAGTTGAATGAAGTGCTTCCTACGCTGCCTCAATGAATTCTAATGAAAAATAATTTCGAACAAGTTTTAGATGAGGGTTTTGCCTTTCCCTAATGGCACATTAAAGAAGGAAAGGTAAATATAAAAGCACCGAGAGAAGGAAATATACAGTGATCACCCACTTTGAGTCCACCGCATTTTTAGTGGAAATCGCAATTCGCTGAGTTGAATGCAGTGCTTCCTACGCTGCCTCAATGAATTCTAATGAAAAATAATTTCGAACAAGTTTTAGATGAGGGTTTTGCCTTTCCCTAATGGCACATTAAAGAAGGAAAGGTAAATATAAAGCACCGAGAGGAGGGAAATATACAGTGATCACCCACTTTGAGTCCACCGCATTTTTTAGTGGAAATCGCAATTCGCTGAGTTGAATGCAGTGCTTCCTACGCTGCCTCAATGAATTCTAATGAAAAATAATTTCGAACAAGTTTTAGATGAGGGTTTTGCCTTTCCCAATGGCACATTAAAGAAGGGAAAGGTAAATAAAGCACCGAGAGGAGCAAATATACAGTGATCACCCACTTTGAGTCCACCGCATTTTTAGTGAAATCGCAATTCGCTGGAGTTGAATGGAAGTGCTTCCTACACTGCCTCAATGAATTCTAATGAAAAAATAATTTCGAACAAGTTTTAGATGAGGGTTTTGCCTTTCCCTAATGGCACATTAAAGAAGGGAAAGGTAAATATAAAGCACCGAGAGAAGGGAAATATACAGTGATCACCCACTTTGAGTCCACCGCATTTTTAGTGGAAATCGCAATTCGCTGAGTTGAATGCAGTGCTTCCTACGCTGCCTCAATGAATTCTAATGAAAAATAATTTCGAACAAGTTTTAGATGAGGGTTTTTCCTTTTTCCCTAATGGCACATTAAAGAAGGGAAAATAAATAAAACCACCGAGAGGAGCGAAATATACAGTGATCACCCACTTTGAGTCCACCGCATTTTAGTGGAAATCACTGATTCACTATGAGTTGAATGCAGTGCTTCCCTACGCTGCAATGGTCTAATGAAAATAATTTCGAACAAGTTTAGAT
>CAHIKZ030005283.1:1832500-1865097 GCA_903632075.3 Acanthosepion pharaonis | reverse complement strand
TTTCATGGATTTTATTCACCGTCGATTACTCAGATTCCAAGAGATTTTTTTTTTCATGCTGTATCAACGAACTTTGGTTTCTTCTTACTTCGGCGACAGACATATTCTTCAGACTAAACCAAATGGCTCGATTATTATTATTAAACGACTCATTATTAAATCGTTTGACTTATGTCAACGCCCATGATTTTTTGCTACGAACTCTTTCCCACTATGTTCAAGACTATTTTGCTTCATCTGTTATCGGCGTTACACAGCCATTAAAGTCTATGAGATCTGTTCAAACTTCTACGTAATTTTTTTTGCTCGGGATAATACTACAATTCGAACTTTCCTTACTGTTACTTCGACACTAACGTTACTGAATTTCTTTCATATAAACTCAATCTTTCTTTGAGGACTTTACATCAAATACACGAACACTTCCGAAGAACCTTTTTGCATTACCATGTGATTTGATTAATCAATTGCGTAAATATTTTTATACCTTGGAAAGACTAATATGCATAATTTGATATTTATTTTCAGCACATCCTAGAAAAGCACTTTTCCTTATTTCGTCTGAATAACATTGAATAATATATTTTGGTTTTGTTGCCAAAAAATGGCCTTATTTTTAATCGAATATTACTGTCTGTTTGTTGTGAACTTACTATATTTTGAACAGTTTTGTTTGCGGACGCTTAATCACAAGCACACAGTATATACACACATCCGCAAAAAATACTTATTATTTTCAGATATGTGCTTTTCTAATTCACTGATAGTTGGGTTCAATTCTTTACTAAAGTTCTTTGTGAGTATGTGAATATACCGAACCAAAACGGATTTGAAACTCGTCTCTCACAGATTTCAAATAACGAGTCGTTATCAATTACACCACACGCACATCTATGCCTATAGTACTTTGTATTCCCAAGAGGGTCAGTCATCTAGGTTATGAACGTCCTCGATGTTGCTTACCTTCGATGATATCACGGATTGTCAACATGATATGTCCCTAAGCCAATAGAGTATCAATAACAATTTTTGGTAAAGTTGTTTTCTGTGCGGTTCTGTTTACAAATACGAAACGTTAATGTGAAGTGGGTATTCATGTCAGAAAATGATTCTTCATATTTTGCAAAGTTGACTGATAGTCCTCATCTCGGATAATTATTTCAAAGTATTTTTCTTATTCTTTAGATTATTTATCTAATAAGAAACTTAAGTGCTAACCATGAGAATATAAGATACAATAAAATTTACTTAGCTGAGCAAAGTTGATTTCTAAGGAGTAAAAAAATAACGATAGTGTTTTTATTGTGAAAACAGAAAAGTTAACGTAATCTATACCTGAAACCTCATGTATATTGTAGTATTTCACGGAGATGATATTAATATGAAAAATTGATTGATTCATTTACGACGGCGTATCAACCGTTTGCAGTTTATTTGAAGCCAGCTTTAGAATTTTTATATAATAACGATTTAGTGATACCAATTTTCTTTATTAGCCCATAGCTAGTGAGTAAGAAGTTGATTCATACTTTTCTCAAACTATGAACTGAAACATACGCTGTGGATATATATTGAGAAGTGTATCTATATTGCTTGCTTTTAAGAATTTATTGTGAAAAAAGTGCCTTCCTAAGAATATCTGTCACAGCGTAGAGAGCGATCCTATAATTTTCAGTTGGCAATTGTTACATACATATAGATTGTTAGAAATTACCTGGATGAGAGCCACGTCTTCACTTCTCGGATTATTTCCTCATCTGGTCGAGAGACGTAGTGAAATGTTAATTCCAATGATGGAACATGGAATTTTAATGTTAACGTGATTATACGATCAAACTAAGAGTAAGCTGCACTGGATTAATGAATAAAGAATATTCTCGCTGATTGTCAGAAGAAACTTCGATATTGCATATATTAAATTCAGGAACAAGCGAAAATTTATCATGTTATCCAACCAAAAATAATGACATTAAAACATAACTAAAGGAGTTATACATAGAATATATATATATATATATATATATATATATATATATATATATATATATATATATATATATGTGTGTGTGTGTGTGTGTATATATGTGTGTGTGTGTGTGTGTGTGTGTGTTTATATATTGCATCAAAATGTATCGCATTCTTTATCTTTTATCATTTTTAAATATTATATGAATTCTGGGGAATAAAATTTTTGTTCAAATATATAGTGATATTCCAAGCGCAGCTTAGATGTGACATAAGACCGAAAGTTGGAGAACACCCAGTAAGAATCGAACTCACAACTCATCCATAATTGTTCTAACGAGACAAGCGTGTTGACCATTACACCGACTCGAGTAGCCAACATTTCAGATATATATGATGATTGCCACATCTTACTCAGATGAGATCGGCCTCATCACATTTCGTATCATTTGTGATGGCGGCTTCCGTCTGGTTTCGACGTCTATTGCCCCTAGGGTTAATTGTTTGATGAGCATTCGATTTAATACGTGTCAGGCATATATGAGCGATAATTCTCTGTATCTTTGATTAAGTTGTTTGGATCTGCCTGCCCTACAACTCTCCTCTGTTCCACTTCAGTTCAGAAGATAACCTGCAAAAAAAACAAAAAAAAAACAAAACAAAACAAAAAAAAATCACCGGTATTATCGGCAGCAAGATGAGGCAGGTTGTCATATTTGACTTGCTTCTGGCTGTTATGATGAACCTTCAGATTCGCTAGAGCTCAACACCATTTCCGGCAACTTGTAGTAAATTACCTCAACTCTGTATTTTTTTGTCAGTTCTACGAAATGGTACACATCCATGTGCAATGCATTCTGCTTATACTTAAGATTACATATAAACATTTCCTTGGCTCGTATTGTCTAACAAACTATCCTCTAACAATGAGATAAGTAGCTGTGACATCTGCATATAATGGGATTATAGTGACAAACGATGGGAAATCACAGGTGCCAGTAAGTTTTGATGATTAATAACCAGTGACAAGCAAAAGCAAGATAACTAGTAATCACTTCAACTGCATGTTTCCTTGAGTTTTATCACTCATCAGATATATACATATATGCAAATATATACGCGACATCATACATATACATATGTATTTGTTATTGCTATAAAAATAATTTTTATCGGGTAAACGTTTTTTTGATTTGACTTTTTATATTAGCTATTTTCTTAAACATTGAAATTAATAACAATCTATCGATATCGGGGAGACATGCTAAAGAGATTGTATACCTCTTGGCAAGAATTATGAAGACTGAACATTTGTGATACATTCTGAACAGAGCGATCAATTTATTATAAGGCGTGGAGTCATAGGGTATTATATATTTTACAAACTGATCTATCTTTAAGATTCTTAAACCATAGCTTCTTCAAATATAGAAATGAAATAAATATCTAAGGATATGTAAATTCTGGCGAATAAAACCCGTTGAAGAATTCTAAAGTGAAAGAACACTTATGAACTTTTGAATAAACTGGAACAAGAAATACAATCCTTTGGGAAGATGATAATATCAGAACGAAGAATGCAAACGTAGAATGAAACATACGTAAGATTCAGAAGCTTCACGGAAACATTTGAGAGAACACGATTCTAGGATCTATTTAAACTACGAGAAAAATTTTGAATTCTTTCAATATATTAGCATAATCTAGAACATTCATTGCAAAACCCCACATGAATCCAGATATAGAATTGTATCAGTCCAGAAAAAAATATAAATACAAAACATAAAAAATGCGACTTGAAAATCGTACTTGATTTATTAACACTATAGAGTGAGTCATTCTTAGGGGAAAGGAAATTGTACCAGAATTTGTTATTGGTGGGCACAATATTAACATAAATTACGTAGATGGAAACCTGTCATGGAAAAATTCATCAAACTGAATCCAGTTTCTTTATTATATTTTCTCGAATGAAGCAGCCGGTAGACTTAAACACAAACGGAATGTCTATATCAAATAGGAACCTCCACTCGAAATAACATTTGAATAATGAAAATGTCCGATTAAAAATGAATACAGTAGTTTGTTTTTAGTAATTGCTTTGTTTCACTTTCGGATACAAAATGGAGCAGATGTGGGTCTTCAAGTATATCTGATCGATGGGTTGAGCATTCCTTATATCGGATAATATTATCATGCCGTGCTGTGACGCAGTCTCTGAGATTTCTCGAGCACGCAGGATTAGACGGTTGTTTCTCCAACTCAGGTTGAGTCAGTTTCGAATTTCCTGGGAGGATCATCTTCTTTTAAAGTTTTGTCGAGTGTCCAGGTCGGTAGACATATTAAACTCTGTTAAAAAGAGCCTATCGTAACACAATAAATTTAAGTAATAATAACGTCGAAGATAAATGCGGAAATAAATTATTAGACAACAATTTTATGAAGAGAGAATGTATGGAGATAATGAGCTACCATTTGGGGACACGAGAAACAAATAACCTTGGGAAAGATATGAAGACATCTCTAGCCGTGCCACAAGCTATGCGTTGAATAGCAGGTTTTACTGGATACTATATCTTGATTTCAAACCAGCTTACCGTAAAATAAAAGACAAATTGTTGATATCTGCTGATGAGAGTGGACATTCATCCTGGTGGATGGAAAAAGGACTATTGTCTCTACACAAATGCTTCGTTACACGAGCAGTATGGCCTCTTTCGCCGTCTGGTTGAAGTGCCCAATATAAGTATCATTGCACCACGGATGGTTTGGACCTTCGAAGATGTCCTCTATACACACTTCCTTGTCGATTTTTTCCGCCTGAGATTTGCCTCTTTCTGAAATGGCTGTGCAAACCATAATTGTTTTTGATTTTTGGGTTCTGAGGCATTTTTTTCGACAGGAACTGACTGGCGACATGTTGAAAGAACACGATAATTTTAATCATGTAAAGTTGGTTCAAAAGAGAACAGTTTCTCATCTGTGAAGATGATGTTTTGCAGCTTTCCAACACGAATTTGTTTCATCAACTGCTTACGTCTTTGAAACCTGTTTTTCATTATGGCTTCTGAAAGAGGCGGTCTCTTGGTTATCCTGTAGAACGACATCTATATATCAATTCGACATAGCCTCGACATGGTTCTCTCTGATATTACGGTCTCCTTAGACAAATTTGTAATTGGTTTTCTTGGGTTACACCTGATTATATCACACATATGTTTAATAAGTTTGGGCGTTCTGGAGGTGCGATGGAACCCAAGTCTCGGCCTATCTTTGATTGTAAAAGCCTTGTTGTATCGATCGATTGTCCTTTTAACTTACATTCTTTCGTTTCAAAGGTGATTTCCAGCTATGAAAATCTCAGATGGAATCAGTTCGTTGTCATGTTGCTCAGTTATATAATTTCTATTAAGTTCTATAGAGATTATTGAAACATGTTAAAATACATTGCAAAAGAAATATTTTGCTTCGTTGGGAGAGGAAGGGCTGAATACAGATAACTGCCAAAAAGTCTCAAAACAGAACAGCTTTCCGCAAGTTTTGAACTCAGAGTTGTCCTTCTCCTAGACCCGTTGCCATCCATTGTTATAGAACCCAGTCTGTCATGACTACATAACTTCTCAAAGGGTATTAGCACGAAAGTAAATGTAATGGATTCGACTGGAATTCGAACTCCGCTCTCCGAGCCCTCAGGCCGAGCCACTGACCACTACTTTTCTATGTTTGTCTGTTTGTGGAGTGCGTGTCTGCATACACACACACACACACACACACACACACACACACACACACACACACACACACACACACACAGACAGACACACACAGACACACACACAGACACACACACACACTCTCTCTCTCCCCTCTCTCTCTCTATATATATATATATATATATATATATATATATATATATATATATATATATATATATATATATATATATATATATATATATATATATATATACACACAAAACACACACACACAGAATTTTGTACGTGGTACGCCAATACGTTAATTTTGCTGTCATCTAAGTATTTTACAACAGGTTGTTGCTTGTTTCTTGAATTATTGTCATGTTGGAAAAATCAAATTTTATACACTTTGCTTTCTATTAATTTTGAGAATATCAAAATACGCCTCTTTTTTCATGATAAGCTCTATACTCAACAGTTTTACTGGTCCAGAATCAGCAAATGATCCTAAAGGATAATGTTTTTACCACCGTGTTTAATTGTAGGGAGGGTATGCTTTGATTTGTGAACTTCATTCATTTTCCTGCATCCATAACGAAAGTTCATGTGATCATCAAAAAAAAAAGTTTGGTTGCATCAGACCATAAAACAGATTTCCATTATTTACTCCCATATTCTAGATGGCCATAAGCATAAGCTAATCTATATGTTAGCTTTAAGCAAGGGTGTTTTCCTTGGGCTACTACCTCGAAGTCCGGTTCGAAGAAAGCATCTAGTGACTGAAAATGTCCTTTCCATATTAGATATCTCTAATAATTTTTTCCAGACCCTCACAAACTGACCGCTTTCTGCCAGTCCTTCATTTATTTTCAGCGCAATGACCCTCGTTGTAATTCGTGTTGATCCAGTAAAATTTAAACACTTGGATAGAATTGCATATCAATCGCTTCAACTACCTTATTTCGGAGCTTCTTTTCAAGTTCAGCCGTCTTAGCCATGGTTGTAGAACGAATGATTTATCGCGGTACGGAGCATTCACATATTGTCTTCTTCGTTAGCTTTTATAAATTTATAGAATTTGGTAAATTTTATTTTTTTAAAAGGGTGTTTGTATAAAATATCAGATTGAGGAAGAAAATATTATACTCGTTTTAGAGAAATATTATTTCATAATTTCCATAAGCGGGGCGGCAAATATTTTTGGACTGCATCAATTTCTTTAGAAAAATCCATAAATATGAATATAACAGAAGAAAACTTGTAATACTTTCACGAAATATTCAAAACTAAATGGAGAATCAAGAAATTACTGTTAATTAAGTATGTACTTGAAGTATTCACATTTTTATGGAAAATAAACAATTATTTAGTGGGGTTGTATAATTAGGTCCACGACTGAATATATGCAGGTATTTGTTAGTAATAATAATTAAAAATGTAATGTAATATTTATATAATTTTGTAACTTTGTATTATATTTTCAGTTCCAGCATTAATCAAGTATATCAAGCAGATAAAATACACAAAATGCTACACAATTTATGAATGGATAATTTACTAAAACACATTAGTATTACACTAAGATTTCCCGAAGCAAATATGCACAGACGCGCAATGTTTTCAATGCATAACCACTACACAGCAAAATTGATAACTGCACATATATTAAAGACGTTAATTTAATCATGCGAAATGTAAAAATCAATGAAAACGAAACAAAAGTGAATTTGTTAATTCGAAACATCGTCGATTTATTCGACTTCGAAAATATCTGATGTAACTAAATCGCGAAAACATGTAAAATTTATAAATGTTACCCTATTTGTTCTTATTTAATCATGCACGAGGCACCACTATATATATATATATATATATATATATATATATATATATATATATATATTATAAGTATAGTTACATATATATACATATATATATATATATATATATATATATATATATATATATATATATATATATATATCCTATGTCTTATTGAATAGAGTGTAATCGTGTTGTGGGTACAATGCCGTTAATTTAGCGGCAAAAACCATACAAATGAGCCCAAATAGCATGATCAATTTTTTTGAAAAGGAGATTGGGATAAATTCAAGGAAATTGGATTTTCAGTAAAAGAAGTGTGACTTTAGAGGATTACTTCTATCTCAATATATTGAAATTGAACGCAAAACGAATTTGTACAAAAACGAAATGAAAAATATATGCAATTTAGAAATTTCTGTTGCAACCTTTTACAGAACGTTAAGCATGTGTGTGTATATATCTAAGCGGCAGGTGATTAACAAATGTGTGTCTGTGTGTGAATGTATTAACATCTGAACATTATTGTTTTTTGTGTATGTTTGAGATTACAACGAAAGGAGACGCATGACAAAACATAAAATACCTTTATGAATATATCACAGACACCCATATATATATATATACGTAACTATATATATATATATTTTATAAATATATACGTAAATATATATGTGTGTGTGTGTGCATGCGCCAGTCTATATATATATATATATATATATATATATATATATATATATATATAAATCGACTCTCCCGTCGCGTTCGACGTATGAGGGTCAGGCCGATAAGTCCCCAGGAAACCGACATCCCGGCACCGGCACATGAGATTTGTTTATAGTGGTGAAGGGCTCGTGCAGGACCAGCCACACTTTTTGGAGGGACGAATACAGAAACCTGGTGCACCGAATGCATGCCACAAGGTTCCCAAACGACCCTCCGCAGGTTTTGAATTCAGAGTGGACCTTCTCCTAGACCAGTTGCCATCCAAGGCTATAGAACCCAGTCTGTCCTGCTATTTTACCCATAGCTGGAGGGAGATGAAGAGGATACATACCTTTCCCAAGGGTAAGTGAATGTGATGGATTCGAGTGGAATTCGAACTCGGCTCTGCGATTCCTCAATCCAAGCCGCTATCCACTGCTCCACCGTGCCTCCTATATATATATGTGTATGTGTGGGTGTGTGCGATTTTTTGGTTGGTAGTGTATAATTCTGACTCAGTGTGTAAGTGTTCTCTCATTAATTATAGAGAAAATTATAATAAGATTTATGAAATAACCTTAAATATCCATTGGCAATAATAAATTTATTTCTACGAACATACGCATATACTTCTCATCAGATCGCCAAAATTTTATGTAATGGAATCAACAATCAATATCCCAGACAGACAGATATACAATAATAAAAAAAAGTAACATAAAAATTAAAAAAAAAACAAAAAACAAGATGATATAATATGAAAAACAAATTGACATATAAATGAATTTCTTAGGGTTTATATCATGAAGGGAGACGGGAAAAAATATATAACGTGTATAATGTGTGTATGTATATATATATATATATATATATATATATATATATATATATTATACACAGGCACACACACATGCACATATATATATATATATATATATATATATATATATATATATATATATATATATATATATATATATATATATAACATTGCTGATGATCCCTGAAAAGTGAACATATACTTCTACGAAACTCTGGAGTCGGGTTTCTGCAGGTAGCATCAGACAGCACAATGAAAAATTTAGCTCACATTAATCCAACACACACACACACACACACACACACACACACACACACACACACATATATATATATATATATATATATATATATATATATATATATATATATATATAATATCTTCTGCTTGTTTTTGGTTGTTGATATATAATTATGACTGAGCCTTTGTTCTCTCTCCCTATATCTCTGATTCTCTCTCTCTTTCTTTCTCTCTTTCTCTGTACCTGTATGTGTGTTTGTGTGGTTGAGAGAGAGAGAGAGAGAGACAGACAGACAGAAAGACAGACAGACCGAGAAACAGAGAGAGATTGTGTGTGTAAATATGAATATAACAGTGCTTAACTGAATACAAATATGGAAAGAATTATTGAGAAATTACTGTAGAGAATATTTCTTAGAATGAAACGCGTCATTAATATTTTCCTATTTAACTTTATTTAGAACAAAACATACATTTGTCTCTGCGTGTCTGTGTATTTGTTTGTGTTTTTCTGTGGGTTTGAGCGCACGGCTGTTTGCGTATGGATATTCACAATTACCCGTTCACGGGTCTTGTATTTGTGTATTTCTGTATCACTCTTGTCGGATGAGCAAAGATTATGAGCAAAAATAATAATCGAAGATGCTATCTTATTCCAGAAAACACCAACTGTCGACCGACCACGCAACTCGCCATTATTCCTACACTCTGGCAAAATGGCATGTATCGATACATACATACATACCGAAGAATGTGAAAATGTACGTATTTTTCTGTTTTACTTGTTTTTTTTTTTCTATTTTTCTCAATCTTGCCCCCTGATCTTTACGCTTTTTCATTGTTATTCGTTTCAAATTGAGCTCACTTACTGAGAGTCTAATAAATAATTTCTGCTGTAATATCCGCTTCACTTTTATATTCCTATCGACTCTAACTTGCAAAGCAACCACACACACACACTCATATATATATATATATATATATATATATATATATATATATATATATATATATATATATGTATATACATATATATATATATATAGAGAGAGTGTGTGTGTGTGTGTGTGCGCGAAGGAGAGTTAGAGAGAGAATCGTATGGCTATAAATTTCTAAGTTATTACGTGGCTTGTTTCATCGATTTTAATCTTTATCACTAACATACTTACGTTTGAATTTATTGCGATATTTTTTTAAAAATTTTAACCTTTTTATATTAAGATTATCTTTTCAAATATTTAATTTATTCTTTGCCATAGTAAGTCGCTATAATCTCTCTCAGAATGGAATCGTGCAATTATATCCATAGGTGAAGCTCTGTCCATGTATCTTATTTTGTGTATATTAATTTGAAACATTCTGTACAGATTGTATCGGCAACAGGTGCTGTCTGCGTATATAACGATATTTAAAAAATTATTATATATAATTTGACTTATTTTATAATGTAGAGAATTGTTCACGGATTTGATTTGACGGATTTTCCTGGATATATGTGAGTTTGAATATGTGACAGTGTTAAGGTTAACCCAATGTAAATAGATTTTACGAAAGAATAGTCATCGTTTTATATGCAGTGTCTCATCAGTATGTGGGCGTTCATACTCTCCATTGCGTTGTTAGTATTTCTCCCAGTTCTCTCATTTCTCTACCATTGCTCCCTGTTCTTTCCAAGTTCTGCCAGATCTCTTACAGTTCTAGCAAGATTCTCCCATTTAGAAAAGATTCCGTTATGTATCTTACTCTTTCTTCTTCTATTTCTTTTAATATATCCTTCCATGTTGTAAACCGGAAATTTCAAATTTCTATTTCTGATTTTGAATAAAGCTCTCTTCTTTGTTCCTATTTTCTTTAAATCTTTCTGATTGCGAACATGCTCCGCCCATGGCTTCCTCAGTATGGTTCTGTAGAAGCTGATTTTCGAAGTATCTCATGATTGAATGTTGTATGTAAATCGGTAGAAGACGATGATATACATTCCATGAACATTAACGAATTTAGCCTATTTCTTTTAAAATATAAACCAGAACTTCGAAATATATATTTGCTAATACCTATTTCCTATTTTTTTTTTGCTATAACTTTCCTGCAAACATATATAATCCATAAATAAAGTTAATGATTTATAGAAAAACTGCTATGTTCGTATTACGCATGCGCAGCTATCTGAATGCTGTATAATTTAGTATTTTTATAAGACAATCCATACTTTATAACTCTAGGGATTATGTGTGAGTAACTCTTTTGGTAAATATAAATAGGAATATTTTACTGCAAGCTCTTTCCAACCGTTTGCCAATTTGAATCTTTCTTTGGAATAAATATTCTTATGGTAACGAACCGTTATTCAAAACGGAATAAATCTATGGAGCGCTGGTAATGTGGCGTTCTATTTCTGTCAGTCCCTTGACCAGGAACACCTGCGTTATGTCCAGAGGAGAAAAAAATACGAGACTCGGTACAGTTCCAGGGAGAAAGTCACAGAACATTTCCTGTTCCTAATATCTGAATATACAATGATTGCGTTCACTTGACTTATATTAGATTGAACTCGTTCAGTTCACAAATCTGCCGCTCTTTTCTTGACAACTATGGATTTGAAGAGAGAAAAAATGGATTTACTTCATGTTTGTTATAAAATAAATTATATTTTGGCGGTGTTTGGAAAATTCAACAATGAGGAATATAGAAAGGAAGTATGGAAAGGAAGAATTATTGATTCATTTTTATAAATAAATTACGTAAAAAAAATTATACGAAGTATTAATAAGTACAGGTTGTTCGTCTTCTATATGACGTGTCACTTCCGGTTGCTGGCGATCATGGCTCTACTTAAGTTCCTGTCATTTTTAGCCCTTCCTAAAATCTGCTTTTTTATCTCTCCTAAACTTTCTTCTGCTATCTATTTGCTAAATGTTTTCGTTTGTCCCTTATGCATTCTAGTTGTTTTGTGAGTATTTCATTTTCCAAGCCCTCTTTTTACATATGTGCAATAACATTTCAACTGATGTAAATTATAAGCGTCTTTCATGTTTCTATTTTCTCAAAAACTTCCTCATTCGTAACATGTTCGATCTATGACATTCAAAGCATGCTTTATTAAAAACACATTAATTTTGGTTGCACGGCATTTATTTATCTGTGGAGATCGGCATTCATTTCCATCTCAGAGAATTGATATTACGTAACAGTTCAAAACTCAGGTCTTTCTTTCTAACAAAATTTATGTTTTCTTTCGTCCTGCGTAAGACAATAAACTACGTCCAACAGCAAGGCCTCAGATCGAGAAGTTTTGAGGAGCGTGGAACCCCCTCTTAATTACTGATGTTCTCAGATCCAGCCTGGCCATGGGTGGTAGCTCCTATGAGGGTCTCAGCTATGTGCACAGAATTGCCCCCCCACTCCTCAAAATAACTGGTTTTAAAATACTATGAATGTGTAAAAATAGGTTTTAATATTAGCAAGACATTTTTGTAAAAATTATTACCAGCAATACATTTTCGAAAAAAAATGCCAGCAATAAAAATCTTGTCGGCATTAAATAACGAATTGTGATTGATATGCCGTAAAACAAATCAAAAATCTAACAAATGTATACTGAGATAGATAGATAGATAGATAGATAGATAGATAGATAAAGACGATGGACATAAAATATATATATATATATATATATATATATATATATATATATATATATATATATATATATATATATATATATATATATATAATATATATATATATATAAATGTATATATATATATATATAAATGTATATATATATATATATATATATATATATATATATATATGTGTGTGTGTGTGTGTGCGTGTCTTTGCGTGAATGTTGTGCTACCTTGAGTTTATTGCGATCTTAATCCCGAATAGGAAGGATTCACTCTACTTCTTAGATGTAAAAATGGAAATCGTTTGAAACATAAAATAAAGAAAAAATCGAATATAAAAAGTTAAAGCAAATATATTTCTGAGTATATGTTAACTCGCAGCTAAAATATATCAGCATTACATAAGCATTTTAAAACTATTGCATCATGAAGGTATAGATTTCAGAAGCGAGAGATATATATATATATATATATATATATATATATATATATATATATATATATATATATATATATATATATATATGTGTGTGTGTGTGTATATAACTTTAAACGTTATTTCAGTTCAAACCTTTATTTGTGCAGACGTTCTGTTCATATATCGTAAACAGTAATTTATTTATTTTTCGTCTACCGGCCAGAATATTCGGGAAATCTTAATAAAGATAGAATATGTGCTCCACGAATATTCAGGCAGTTCAAAGAAAAAAATAAATGAGTATATATAAACGGAGTGTTCACTCAAATATCGTATATACTAAAATAACCTTTAAAGTGATAACAATCTGTTGGATTAATGGATAAATAAAATCCATTACATCTTTAGAGATTGCTGCATACTCACACACACACACACAGACAAAAGACAAACAAACATATGACATATGGAAAAAGAGTTCTTGAATTCACTTGTTTCAGAGAGTTCACATTTCACATGCAAACTAAGCTAAATTGCATTTCAAGAAACATTAAATTAATGCTGTTATAATGACACTAATAGAATTCTTGCAATTATCCAAGATATTCAATGGGAAATACGTGATGTCTTAAAAAAGTTTTAGAAATGTTGCGAAACACAACAGAAACTGTTTTTTGTTCATCATATCACCCCCACCAACGAGATAAAGCTACTAAGATGCAAATGATTACAGTGTGTCAAATAGATTGTGTCTTTTCGTCAAGTGAACTCTCAATAGAGATAAAAAAAAAAAACAAGCAAATCAATGCGGATTCTTTTCGTAGTAGATAGAATTATATACACAATTCATTCACCCGTTTTCGTGTTTTGTAGGGTGCAGGAGTCGTAGTGGAATAAGGATATTCAAATTCAAGCAATAATATTTGAATTCATTTTCGAAGAAATTAATCTTTTTCCTCTCTCTCTCTCTCTCTCTCTCTCTCTCTCTCTATCTATCTATCTATCTATGTCACACTCACTCACACACACACAATCTTTGAGATAATTGGAGTTTATTTTGTTTCCCATCTATTTTGGTCAGAATATAAAAAAAATAAAAGAGTGTTTTTTTTCGCGTTTGGAATAAAAACATGCGAGTAGAAATTTCGTATTTCTCATAGAATAAACATAAAAATGAGAAAAAGTAGGCAAACTCAACGAAATGAAAACCAAACGAACAAAATCAACTTTTGGCCAAGTGAATATTAAGATGGTAGACGAAAGAAGAATAAAGGAAAATAAAACCAAAACAAAGAAATTGATTGATCGTATTGTCACTGATGGGAAGGCGTTATGAAGAAAATATAATGGCACGAAGGAAAGAATATAGAGAAGAAACGAAAAGAGATTCGTAGAACTATTGTAGGTCCGCAGCTAAAAAGGTAAGAAATAGAAAATGATTACTGGTAATGACGCAAATTGTGGAGCCGAAGAAAAGAGAGTCGAGAAGAAAGATATAAAAAGTATAATCGGATACTGAAAATGCGAGGCCAGATCTTTTTTTTTTTTTTTTTTTTGCTATGTCCCTTCAGGATGTGAGAGATACCGGCTCTCAACTACTATTTTTCATAGATCTATGTAGTATTTCAAAGTATTGCCTTCCAGTCCTCATTCGTCAATCGTTAGGTTTATTTTGTTTATTTTGTTTTACGGCATATCAACTTCAAAGGGTTATTTAATACTTACAACATTTTTAGGATAGATTCGTATGAATAGAATATGTATTCTTTGGTTTAGATTGGTTTATTTTGTTTTACGGCATATCAACCTGAATGGGTTATTTAATACTGACAAAATTTTCATTGTTTGTAATATTTTTTCCAAAAATCTATTTCTGGGTGGTTTGTTGTTTTGTTTTATGGCATATCAACATCGGTGGGTCATTTAATGCCCCCAAAATTTCGAAAGAGATTCATAGCGATAGTTTAGTTTAGTTTGATTTGTTTTACGATATATCAACCTCATTAGGTTATTTAATGCTAACAAAAGTTTTGTTTCTGGTAATATTTTTTCCTTTATAAATCTATTTTGATAATATTTTCTTCTTCAAAAATGTATTGCAGGCAATTATTTCTGGTATTAAAATCTATTTTTACACATTTATAGTGTTTTGACCCCAGTTTGTGGGTTAACTATTAGTCCATAGATGGGACCCCTAACAGGTACCACCATCCCGGATCAGGGTTGACGAGGGAACATCAGCAATTAAGAGCTGGTTCCACGCTCCTAAAACCTCCTAATCAGAGGCATTGCTCTTAACCAGGACGCTGATGTAATTTATCGTCATACCCAGAACGGTAATCGTTAGGACGTTACTGCATATTCCGGTTTGCACCATCATATTTTCTATTGGTCTGATGATTTTGTAGGTTGCCTTAGAATGTTTTCTTAGACATATGTGACTTTGATTTCCGATTCAACTGACAATTATTCTTTTTAAATGAATTTAATTTTTAAAATTTTCTGAATACTTCTCTAGAACAACCTCTCCTTTCCTCAAATTCAACTTCTGCGAAAATTGACCAGAGTTCATTGTCATATTATTGGTAATACATAGCATTCTATCAGAATCGATTTGGTTTCACACATGTTTCTTAATACGAGACACGTTCAAAAAAATTGAAACCTCACTCAGAAGGCGTTGTAGAAACAAAACAGTTTCGTTCCCTGTTGTCCAATATAGTCCACTTTGCATCAATTTACTTAGTCCAAGTATTAAGTATTAGAATCCTATCATTGAAGAATGTACCGTTCTGTTCCTCCAAAAAATTCCTCCAAAAAATTCCTCCACCATCTCATCGTTGTTTAAAAATGGTGACTGCGTTGATGTGATTTTAGGTAACAGGTAGAAGTCAGATGGTGCAAACTGATGAGTAAGAGGTATAGCATAGCATTTCATTTCTGAGCAGATTGAACGAGTTTATTATCCTGGAGCAAATGCACACCACAATACAAATTCCCGCTCTGTTTCGCCTTGATTGCTTCTTTCGTTGCTTATTATTATTATTATTATTATTATTATTATTATTATTCTGATGCATATTTTCCACTTTTGCATGTAGTTAATCATGATTACACCTTCAAGATAAAAGAAAAAAAAAACATATACTTTACAACTGACGCTGCCTGCTTGAAAGTCTTCGGAGGTGGAGAACCAGACAGTTTCTACTGTTTTGAAACTTTCATTCAGTTACGAATTTGGTAACATAGTTTCATCTTGCATAACAAATCTGCAGGGAATTTTTCAGGGTCAGCCATGGAGCGACTCTTAAGTATCCTGGAAATATCAACTTATTTTAACGCTCGTCAACATTCTTGGAGCCATTTAGCAGATATTTTCCTCGTAACAAAGATATGACCTAAAGTAGTATGCCCCGAAACAAAACTAATGCCTATGGACTTAGCTATCTATTGGACAGTAAGACGTAGGACGTCCACAACCATACGGTGAATGACATCAACTTTTTCATTAATTGTTTAGGTTCTTGGACGATCTGGCCGGGTGTATTCTTTTGTGCTGTCCCTGCCACACTTGAATTATGATGTCCACTTCTTCACTGTTCCATGTATTCATTTGGGTTGTATACCTTTCTATTGCAGATACTTCATGACTTCTCGGGCTTGTTTTGTCCACTTTTTAATTTATTACACGCATCTCACGTCCCTATGGAGCGCAACTGCACAGAAATTGAGACAGAAATCTAGATTAGTTATTTCTAGTTTTATAATTGCTAATGTGTTCACCCAAAATGTCCAGCTGAGACTCTTCATTCTGGGATAGGCTTAGAACATTTTTGAAAGATCCGCATATGATATTTTGATTTTGGAACGTATACTAGCTTCTTCTGATGTTGCTTAACATTTAGGAGTCACCTATTCTGTCGACGTTAATTAAATTGCTAAAACAGGTGAAGCAACAGTCTACTGAAAGTAAGATTCCGAACGTCTTTCCCTACGTGGAACTAGTCAAAGGCATGTGAGCACTCGGTTGACCTCATCTTCGCTTCAAGGATAGTCTACAAAAGAGACATGAAGGCGATGTACATGAATACCGAGAGGTGGGAATTCGTCGCCAGCTGTCGCTCAAGCTGGAGACGAGTTTACACCGAGGGCTGGAGCGACGAGCAAAGAAATGGAGGCTTGCAACCGGAGACAATCGTGCTGAAAGGAAAAAATAAACAACCGGCGACATCGCGGGAGATCGTAGTCATATGCATTCGTTGCAAGTGTGTCTGTCACCTGTCACAATTGTGACCTGTGCAGCCATAGTAAATGCTGCACCGCAATCAGCAGCTGAAGTATAAGGCCTTGGGTGCAGATACATGGTCTCTCATGAGAGACGGATGCCACACAGTTAAAATCAAGTAATTGCATAATCCCTTCACAATCCCTTGTGAAGTGGATCAGCACTAAAATATTTAAGCGTCATCTACTCTCTACATTTCCAAGAACAAGATCAAATCGAAATTAGATTACGGCTGTCATATATGGACAGGATTTGCCTCGTCTGCACTTTCCAGTCACAATAGTGTCCCAAAATCTTCTCCGCTTCTTTGTGCAGGAGGAAATATTTTCCTCAGGCGAAACATTGCAAATTAAAAACGTACTAAATTCCATTCTTACAGCTTTTCTAACACTCATAAATAAGATCCGCCATGCTACTCACATTGTAGCTAAACACCCACATTCGCTTTTTGAAAGCAAGTGGCAATAGGATGCTTCCCCGATCCACAAAATTTAAACCTGTCTATGTCTTAGCTTAACCGTTACTTTCCCACATATTACTCTAAACTGTGATACTTAATCTGTAGTCCTCTACAATGATTGGCTCTTGAGCCTTGTATAGTCTGAAAGTTAATGTAAAGACAAAAATAAAGATAAAGAAATGGTAAAAAGAAATCTAATGATCGATTGATATAATATATTTATATATTTTTAACTCCTCACTCGGTAAAGTAAAATGGAATATGAGATGTATAACAGAGCAAATTTGACCCCGTATATTATAGGCTTTAATACTTAAATCAGGTTCACGTGTATATTCAAACTTACAGTTAAAGTAAGAGACGTAATTAATTGTCTTCCACTTTTCATTCTATTATTCCCTATCATTTTTCTTTTAATTATTCATGATATTTTTTCTATTAAGCGGTTTTGCGTTACAACATAAAACAATGATTCATCCTACATATAGAGATTTAATACCATACATACTCGTGTATGAGGCGACTTCATATATAATACGACTGCTGCTATTTTTTTCTTTTTTTTACATTTGCATGAATTCTAAACTCTCCGGAAAAAATGATTTCCGTCACCGAAAAAGCATGATATTTAACCTCATCAAATAATTGTGAATTGGGCAACCAGCTATTTCTTTTATTAAGAAAAAAAAAAAAAAACACCATCAAAACTCGAACTACACTCGATTATATACAATAACTATGCGAAAAGATTTACAGATTTTCGCATTTGGAACAGTATCTTCATTTTTTTTCTCCCAGTATTTGATCCGACATACTTTTAAGGTAGATTCCTCTGCTTGCTCTATCATGGAATATGTGTGCTATTCAGCAGACTTAAAAACATGTGGGGAAATGTAACGACCCCGCTAAAGAACTGATACGTGAACATAGTGAGACAATTGAACACTTTAAAACATAATTTGTACAAATGACTAATTAGATAACAAGAGAATAGCCATCGGTAAAAACAATTCCTTTAGGGGGTAAAAGTCAAAGCATCGAGGACGAAACCGGAACAAATATATGTGTGAAATCGATGACACTTACCTTAATCGAGTTCATATTCAGCTGCTATTAGCTGCTTGTACTCGCATTATTAAGGTTAGCTCGTGACCAGCATGCCTGTTTCTTGAATTGGGTAGTGAGACGTCTTCATCTTTCTCGATGATGCTGGCGTCAGAAGTTTGCGCTCGAAAGAATATATCGCGGCTACTTTTGGGCTATGCCCATTTTTAGTTTATAATAGACTCTTCTAATTATCAGCAGGATTCATCTCTCAAATAATTTTAGAGGATATTCAATTGAAAGAATTCTTAGACGTGATTAAATTTTCATTCTGGCACCGGAAATGTTTTATAGACTTAATATATTTATGTCATATTTTAATATTAAATCTTGTAAATATCTACATAACATGTAATTCAAAAAGGTTCTATTGCACAGGGTCAACTGAAAAATTAAATATACGATGGTGTTTGAGAACTCATAGTTTATACATGCTTAACTTAAAAAATTAGGAAAATAACAGTAATACAGAATGTGGATATGAATTAAAAAAAAAAAAAATTCGAAGTACATTGCATATCCTACATTATCGCGCCGACTGACCTAGCCTAAACAAGTTCCTTCCTCCTAAAAATGAAAAAAAAATTGTGTGGAAAATATCTGTAGCGACATTCTAAATTGTTTTGATAACTTAGTTTTTAAATACTAACAATTTGCTAAAGCATTTGAATTTTACTACTGCTTCAACTAAGAAATTCTGCAATAAACTTTCCATATCGCGCACACATGCAGAGAAAACGCAAACACAAAACTTCTCTCTCTCATATATATATATATATATATATATATATATATATATATATATATATATATATAATAAAGATGAATAAATATGATACAAACAATAAATAAATAAACATGAATAAAATATAATACAAATAAAAATTAAACAAAGAAAAATAATACAAATATAAATATAATAAATATAAGATAAAATAATAAAGATACAGACAAAACAAAATAAAAATAAAATAAACTTAAATTAAGAAAAAATTAAAAGAATAAACAAAACAAACTGAACAAACAAATATTAAATATACGCAAATATACGCCTATATATATGAGTGTGTACCAGTACATACACATAAATACATACGTACACAAAGAGACGCACACACAGGCACACACACAAACAACTACAATCGAAAAAATTGGACGAATACCACAATATATAACACCATGGCAAAAGAAATAAATTATTGATATTAAATAAAAATGAAAATAAAACGACATAAGATAAAATAAAGGCCAATATTGAATTTACTAGATGTGCACTATTTAAAAATACGTATAATTGCCTGTGTGTGCGGATGCGTGCTTTTCTTCATGGAACTTTATAGTGTGTTCTCTCTGTATACATATATTCTAAGAGCATAGAAAATGATCAGTTGAAGACATATAAATATGTACTTCTTTATTTGATCCATAAAATTAATTATTTATGTAAAAAAAAACAATTTTCCTAATACAAGTCAACAGTAGAATGTTCAATAATTAACAACGACGCCATGTTTAAAAAAAATCGACTTGAGCGTAAAATTAAAAAAAAAACGCACACACGTACAGATGAACATTGAAATAAATTGCACCAATGAAAAGTGCATATAAAAATGAAAATTCGAGAAACATAAGAAGTCAATTGCTGATAAAATTGCACGAGTAAGTTTTCGGTCTACGAATCTCTGGAGTTGGGATGATTATGGTAACATCAATCAAATAATGGACATACTTTTTTACTTTTTAATTTTCTCTCTGTCTCTCTCTGTCTCTCTCTCTCTCTGTCTCTCCCTATATATATATATATATATATATATATATATATATATATATATATATATCTTATAAACTTTTACATACGGAAAAAATCAAATATTCACGACAAAGATTATTTTTTTTTGAGGAGAATCATATCGCCGATGGTAATTATTTATAATAAATAATTATGACTCTGCTCTTAGTATGGAGACCACTTTAGATTTAACACTGTGAATGTTTTGAATTTATTTTTTTCCTTCTCATTGCATCTGGATATATATATATATATATATATATATATATATATATATATATATATATACCCAAGTATATAATTGGTGTATACGGAATGAATTCCCATAACCAAACTGTCTCGTCGCTTTTTTGTGCGTATGTATATCTAAATATGTCTGGGGGCTTATGTTTTATAATCTGATTGTGTTTGTTTTATTTTGTGCGTGAGTTTCAGACCCCATTCACACAATTGGGATTAAAATACATATACATGTATTGCCTGACGACCGGATATTGTAGCGTGTATTCTAACGTAATTTCAACGAAGAAATAAATTGAATAACTTATGTATTTTTCTTTTCTCCTCAGTAATTTTATAGTTTTTAAACTTAATAGTGATTAAATTTGGTTTTTAAAATTGGCAGTTTTTAAGTTTAATATCAAATTTTATCATATAATTTAATAATTATTGGTATAAATAAATTCTTTTTAATATTACCCGTATTTTAAAGATCTGAATAGCTATCATAACATGATTTCGTTGTCAACCTTTTGAATCTTCCTATACTTGGGATTTGATTGGTCATTCTAGCTTTTGTAACAATGTTTTCCCCTAGCGAAGGATCGTTAATTAATTTGAAACTTTTAAAACCATTTATTTTATCTTCAACATCATCACTTGATTAGACACCGAGGGTGTTGAAACAAAATGGCTATTTTTGTAGTGGTTTTATAACATATTTATGTTATAATATTTTTTTTTATAAAAATAATTAATATATATATATATATATATATATATATATATATATATATATATATGTGTGTGTGTGTGTGTGTGTGTGTGTGTGTGTGTGTGTGTGTGTGTGTGTGTGTGTGTGTCTCTGTGTGTGTGTATCTGTGTGTGCATAACTCATTTTGAATTTTAAAAATGCAATAATTACAAAAATTACAAAAATGCAATAATTACAAAAATACATATATTACATAACTTCCCTTAAAATACTATATCCCTCCAGGAGTTAGGCGATAACCGATCTCTATATATTTATTTTGATTTATTAACTGCAAATGGCTATTATATATTAAAAATAATCCTAGAGACTTTATCATTTACAGTTTCTGCGGTTTTGACTTTATGTCAATATTTAATCAATGCAAGAGATTTCAGTCCATACACTTATTTAATACTTCGCTTTACGAGGCTACATTTCGGAAATGAACCTAATTTCAAATAAAGATGAATTTGAAACTTGATCGCTGATAACATTTTCTGTGCATGTAATCGTACCTCATAAGTATTGGTTTATGATCACTTTCTGAAAAAAATGGTACTTATGTATGTAAAAGGCTTCACTTGATGTGGTTTCGAACATCTTCGTAAAGTGCTAATGAAATATTAAACTAAAAGTTCAATTAATTGTTTTGTATATCCTCATTAGATTGCTATAGCATGTTTGATCAAAAACTATCTAAAAATCTAAGTTTCAGTTGTATACAAACGACTTCTCGGAACTATTGTTAAAAAGGGTTTTCAAAAAATAAAGACGGACTAACTTCGTGAGGGGAATCATTTCTTGAACATCTCTTAGAATGGCGTGACATAATAAAAGAAACTGTAACAAATAACAGTACCACATCCCTTGAGAAATTTCAAAAGGAAAAACATGAAACAAAGTTGATATTCCGTAGAAATTCAAACAAAATCGTTATAATGAAAGCCTTCGTCAGTGTTGCAATATCCGATAAATGTTAACGGATTGTGGAATCTATTTTCACACAATATTTTCTTAATACTGATATTTTGTAAGTTTCAGTCAGAGATAGCACTGGCTGTAAGGTCAATATATCCTTATGAGAAAACTGATGATTTTAACATTACCATGTAGTTAGAAAATATATAATTGCATATAACCGTACCTGCATTGCTTGTTTAATTTTCAATTCCTAAAATGCAGCAAAAATTGTATCATATTATGTATGCATGGGACTAATTGTAAACACTTACCACCTAAAATGAAATATTCATGAATACTATCGCATATATATATATATATATATATATATATATATATATATATATATATATATATATATATATATATATATAGGAGCATGGCACGGCGTTGCCCGTGTTTAATTCAAAATCGTACTACTCATTCAGCAATTGCTACCACTTGTCTTAAAACATTTTTGCCCTTCCTTGCCTTTAAAGGAGTGCCCTTTGCCGTGTTGATGTTGCTACATGCCTTACGTCTTGCCTCACACTGCGAATTTTTCTAAGCTCTATACTAAACATTAAATCTGTACCAAAAAAGAACTAAACAAAATGAATACAAAACGTTCTACTTTAAAAAAAAAGGACTCGTTACTGGTAAAGCCGAATGAAAATAGAATTTTAACAACCAATAATTTTTTCACACCCAACCCAGTTCTGCGGAATCAGACTCAACGTTAAATTTAAGAAAGCGAATGAGCCAATTGGAGTAAAGTGCCATGCAGATTTAAAATTTTCCCACGTGAGACGAATGCAGGTATCGATTTTTTGCATGCTAGTAAAGTCAGCTGTTGGCTCTCACGCTGGCCAATAGAATCTTCCGGCCTATTCGTGGCAGCCAGCTAGTGACTCTCACTCTGGCCAGTAGAAAGTGGCCGCAAACTACATGAAAACTGCCGTAGAAGCATGAAAATTCGATGATTTCCACTATCGATGGGAGTTGGGAAATGCAAAGTCGGTCTTGGGCTTGCCGCTAACTTGGAGCATGTGCATGCATCATTTTGCTGCAAATCCGTCGAAAATTGCGACCGTGCATTCATTACACACACACACACACACACACACACACACACACATCCCATTTATTTATATATATATATATATATATATATATATATATATATATATATATATATATATATATATATATATACTGACTTTCCCCGCCGAATTCGAAGTATGAGGGTCAAGCAAATCAATTCCTAGGAAACTGACAATCTGACACCAGCACAGGAGGTTTGATAAGAGTGCTGAATGTTTAGTGTAGAACACTTTTGGTAGCGCCGAATACAGAGACTTGTTTCACTGCTTTTTGACAGGGTCCACAAACTATGGATCCGATAGGTTTTTTAATTCAGAGTTGTCCTTCACCAAGACTAGTTGCCATCCAAGGCTATAGAAGCCAGTCTGTCCTGCTATTTACCCATAGCTGGAGGGAGAAGAAGAAGGACATTCACACCTTCCCAAGGGTATTAGCACGTAAGTGAATGTAATGATTCGACTGGAATTTCAACTCGGCTTTCAGATTTCTCATTCCAACCCGTTTTCCATTACTCTAGCGTGCGCATCCTCTCTCTCTCTCTCTCTCTCTCTCTCTCTCTTTATATATATATATATATATATATATATATATTTTTGACTATAAAATATCTCATATATATATATATATATATATATAAATATAAATATTCTGATTTTTATTGTAACATATCATATTTATATTTCGTTTGCATTGATTTTAGTATAAAACCACACCCTTCATGTTTATATTTCAGTTGTCAGTTGGGCTGTCCATTCTACACACATTTTTATTATTTTTTTCCTAATTCACTATATTTTCTTGTTTGTAACAGGGTTCTCTTCAGCTTACACTCAATCAATTAAACACGAGCAGTTGGAGTTTTCACCCACGCATTTATCAATGGCCATGCCACTTTCGACAAGAAACAATCTTGTATATTTAACACTCAAAATTACATCCATCCTTGTCTGTTATTTGTTCGCAATTTATAGGCTTGTTTTAATCAAGCATATTTAAGAAACTAAAATAAATCATTACTAGTAAATCATTAACTAATAATGAGCAGAAAACAACGCATTTTTCCAAACCAATTTCAAATGTTCAAGCTCTCACATCCATATTCTGGTCATATTTTGAACCAAAGACGAGGCCGTCAGAGTTGAAAACCATTTTACTACCACTACCAATACTATTACTAATTTCCACGACTACTATCATTACAACTCTATTTGACTAAAGATATTGGTACTCTTCCTGTCGTTATTATATCTGTAAGAAGGCGGTTGTCATATTTTTATAACATTAAAACTTTATGATGCATGTGTGGATTTCTGATGTGTAGTAGATCGAAACGTTGAATTGGTTATTTCACTTACACGCAAATGTACTTAGAAAATATATGAATACATCTCCTGCCTTATCTAAGGGCCAAATAATATGAAATTGATCTGTAAAACTCAATGTTATTCTAAAAATATAATTAATTCAAAATTCACTTGCAAAAAGCAAAAATGATTCTTGCAAACCAGTACATGTGACGGCTTAAATAACCTACAAAATTTTGACGAGAGTTAAGAAGTAATAAACCAATAAATCAATATGAATTTTGCAAGATGTTACGAAACTGCATGGTATCTCCCTCTCATTGCGTTTCGTCCGAAAAGAAATTGTCAACGCTAAATTAATGTTTAATTTATACCTAGCCTCTGTATGGCGTAGAAAATAAGAAAGAATAGAACAGAAGATGGAAATATCATCTCTCTCTCTCTCTCTCTCTCTCTATATATATATATATATATATATATATATATATATATATAACATTAAGAAATGTTAGAATAAGAAGTCGGGAAAGTACAAAATATTATTAATTTTAATAACTTGGTAATGGCAAGTTTAGCTGAACATTACTGCTGGTTACTGAAATCTAACTACACTAGAAAAATTAAGTAAACAAAATTTGATATGTCATAAAATCACGCCACCAAATAGACAGAAGTAGCTGCACACACACACGCGCGCACACACACACACACACATATATATATATATATATATATCGCACATATAGATTAATGGTTTTAATAAAACATTTCTTGATATAATATAATAGAGCTATTAATATATATATATATATATATATATATATATATATATATATATATATATATATATATATATATAATTACATTATAACTCAACAGTATAATAAAAATCTGTAATCTCCGTATAATATATGGACTGTGCCAATATGTTGGTCAAATATATTATATTAAAATTTAAATTACATAACCGCCAGTCTACGCTTATGCTTCCTGTGTGGTATTATATATATATTCGAACATATACAAATTTTTAATTTATTATATTTTCACGTAATAAAAAAACATGCTTTTCATATAATCATCTGGACACACGTGCATAATAAATAAATATGCATAGAACACAGGAACAAATTAATTTAACAGTAATATATCCAATTTCTCCATTTAAATTTTCTCGTTTGAATCTTTCATCATTTTGTTTAAATTAATCTTAATAGTTAACGGGCATCTTATTTTAGTATTATTTTTTGTTATTCTTTTCCTTTTTAACGTTAATCTACTTCACAGTCACCCATGATTCTAGAGATAATCCCACTTCTACCTGTTGTCTCCTCTTCCGCTTATTATACTACAATTTCAGTTAGACATGCCATGGTCTAAAAGTTCTTTCAGGCGCAGATCTTCACTTCAAATAAATTATATGAATATCCATTATTTGGCAATAATTAAATGGAAGTCTAAGCCAGGACTGTTTTATTGTAAAGCTCTTTCGGAGTTAGGTCGCTCCCATCTTATTTCTTGTTTGATGTGGACGTTTGTTTTTATTTTTGTTTTGTTTTTTCTTTATTTCTTCCCAGAAGAAACTCTCTCATCCTGTCTTGCCTTTTGAATTCTGTTTTTCATTTTATAATTGTTCTCCGTGTCATTTGAGTGTTTTCATCTTAGTTAATTTTCACATTTGAATTCTTCATTATTTTGTTTAAAATAAATCGTAATTATTAACGGCCTTCGCTACACCCTGTTACCTCCTCTCTCTATTAATATACTAGAATGTCAGTTAAAACATAGTAGGTCTAAAATTTCTCTGGTCCGCAGTTCGACTAAGTTATCTGGTGGAGGTCTGAAGGATGGCGCAGAGTGACGAATCCTATAGAGAGCTATAAGGGATAGGACGAAGTGGAGAGCCATGATCGTTTACGTCCTGAATGGACAGGGCACATAAAAAGAAAGAAATGATATCTATTCTTTGATATAACTTAAATGGAAATCTTAATCAGGACTGCTTTTATTTAAATAGGTCTCTCTTATTTTTAACTAGCAGGAGAGCCCGGCATTGCCCAGGGATGTAACAGTAAGAAATAGATCAAGTATCGACCATCTTAAAGACTGAAAAATAAAATTGACAAAGCTTATTGCTTAAGGTTGACGGACACGCATGTCTTAATTAGTTGTTTTTTGTTTTTTTTTTATTACAAATTGGTCAAACCCAAACTAAAAAAAAAACATTGTTTTCAATCGTTATAAGTCTATCGATTGAATAGAATTTTATTATAAACACTTGTCTTGTAAATGGAATTTTTAAAGCATTCTAAATGTAAAAATAAATAAAAAAGTGTGCAAGGCAATAAGAAACACTACCTGCCAAAAAAGTGAAGTTTTGTTGAAATCGGTTGAAAAATGTAGGAAATCCGATCCCATATATAAATGAACACACACAGATACAAACAATCTGGGTTTTATAATAAGTATAACTCGATATGAGTTGTCCCCCTTTCATTCTGGCGACAGAATGATGTTTTATCGTATTCAAATTGATTTCGTGCAAAAACAATTGTGTTTTTTCAAATTTTGGGCGCTGTCAGAACCCCATGCAAGGTAATTTTACTCAGTATTGTGAAGTTTTGTTGAAATCGGTTGAAAAATGTTGGAAATCCGATCCAATATATAAACGTACAGACACACACACACAACCTGCGTTTTATAATAAGTAAGATTCTTTTTTGAATTTCCAAAGGACATCTCGACATTAAGTTAAATCTTAGTACATGTTTTTATAGGATAAAAAAAGACTTACCTGTTGCCGAGTCCACGCTCCCCTTCTTCCCTTGAACAGGATTAGATGCTCATCCATTGTTTCCTTTTTAGGAAGGGGTTCCCTGTTATTTCCCTTTTCGCATGCCTTAATAGAAGTGCAACCATGAATCTTTCCGATATCTGTGAATGGTGGCAACGTATATTCCTACTGATGATACATGGTTGGCAGGTTCGGGTTGCTATACCTAGCTGGTACTTAGGAGCCGGAAAGCTTGCGTCGCACCAACCAAGAACCTCCTACCAAAATAATATCTTTCTGTTGTCAACGAGCGGATTGGGACTCCGTGATTTCGTCTCTACGAATGAAGATTTAATCATCCTGTTCAAAAATGATTGTCTGAAGTCTCCTCCAGGGTGATTACCGGCATCGATGATTTCATTCCAGCAATGAAAAACCAAGTAAACCGAATTCTATCACCTTGGTTCTCACCTGCATTAATCACTTCTTCCGGCAGTACCAGAGCAACGCGTCTGATTACAACACATGTAGCTTTGTCTCTACTTGCAATGTGTGCAAGCGTGTCCTTAAAGAAGCGATGTTATTGTTAGTTGATAAAAGTAAACAACGTATAGCATCTCGCAAGTTCTGTTACCTAGATTATTTGCGGCTCTGTAAGAGTATGCAGAACAATAGCAAATCCTCAACCCATTATCTATTCAATAAACTCGAAGTCCTGATATCTACAGCAGATGAGATACTTTACTTTGAATTTCTCTTCCGACTCCACACTCTCTAAACTCCTCAACTATCACCTCGCTAATACTGCATTCCAGTTCTTTGGAGATACTCTTCTGTAATTCCCATTTTTAGAAATCTGGAGTACAGTTATGGGGTCCAACCTTTTCGGATATAATGCACTCGTCATGCTGCCATAAAGTAGCCACAGTCAGTCAGAGAAGATGAGTCGTATATGAGTCGTACCGGAGTCGTCTGTGAGTGTCGGTAGTCGGATGGAGTGAAGTAACCTCTTGTAGAAGTCAATTACAAGCACGTAGACTCTAAGGAAGTCCTACTTCGAGACTGTATATATCTATCTGTATTTGCTACTAACCGTGTTCTTGGATTTTACTAACAGCATTACCTTTTGTATTTTGTGTAAATACATTTAATTTTTTAGCTTAAATACGTGCGTTTGTCATTTATTGGATACCTATTTTTCACGCGGGATCCACAAGAACCTTCTGACCCCTCTAACTATTGTCCTTTTAGGTTCATATCTCTTTTCCTCAATATATTCAAGGCTTTTATCAATGCTTAATTGGTTAAGAATCTTACCTATCAAGACCTACTCTCTGACAAACAATATGAATTACTTATTGCCATCTCTACCGCGGGTGTGCAAGATGCCATCACTGAATATGTATAGCAATATCTTGATAATAATGTGGCTCTAGATATCTCGAAGGCGGTTGACAGGGTCTGGCACGCTGGTCTTGCCCATGAGATCCATACCCACGATATTACTCTACTATTTTTTGATCTAATGCAATCATTACTACCACATTGTCAAATGAAGTTCGTTTTGAATGGGCTCACGCCCAGGTCCATTCAGCTTAATGCAATTGTCCCACTAGGCCCTAGTCTGCATCCCACACTGTTTCTGATTTTCATCAATGATATTCCTGATGTTATCAGTTCCCAAGTACGTATATATATATTGAGGACACTACCATTTACTCCTGTCATAACAGCGAATCCGTCAGAATTGGCAAAATAACCTACACCTGAATAAGGCCTACAATCTATGGTTAACTATGGCATGAAATGGCTCGTAAATTTTAATGCTTCCAAAACAAAACTGCACTCATTTAACCAAGATTCTTGACCATTATCAACATAGAGTTTGTTAGACCCTTGGAGAGCAACAAACTATTTGTCTCACGTTTTCAGCTGACTTGATGCGGAACGACTACATCGAACCAATACCTGCAGCTACTGCAAGGAAAGCTGTGTCAGAAGATATTTCTCGTCAGAGTCCAACTTGCATATTTACAAATCTACCATTCGTCCGTGCATTGTTATCTATTCTGTTGCTTCTGATATCACCCCGAGTTTCTTGAGAGAAACCAAAGAATTATGTGAAATGTTATCGATCCTTACTTGGCATCTCAAATTCAGTCACTTTCTCATCGACATAGCTTAGATACCCTTTGTCATTTATACAAATATATTCATAAAAACCTGCTCTGAACAGCTTTTACTTGGTGCCCGGACGACATAAATTTAAGCGTGCTACTACATTGGCATCAAGGTCCCACACTTTTACTGCTGAATTACAACCACAATAGACAACTTCTATCTTCTTCAACACGGTTTAGCGGCCTGTTATCCATTCTCGTTCTCTATATACACAGGGTTTTTTTCTCTCACCTTCACTGCCTGTAATCCCGTACGTACCAGTAGCATTCCCAACTTCTTTGGGGCGAAATGACATCGTACATACATATCATTCATTTGTGTATTATAATTGGGTTATATATATATATATATATATATGTGATCATTGAAATCAACACTCAGATGCGACAACACTGTTTCATGCAAGACGCAAACATCTGGCCACATATGTTTTTTTTTCTCGACAATTTATATTTATGGCATATATATATATATATATATATATATATATATATATATATATATATATATATAATTGATGAGAGAACACTTACACAGAGAACACAGTGGTTCAGAATTATACACAACCAACCCAAAAATTCAACACACACACACACACACACACACACACACACATATATATATATATATATATAGGTATAGAGAGACAGAGAGAGGGAGCGAGGAGGAAGGGAGGCAGAGATTGTATGAGAGAGAGTGATAGTGATAGATAGGTATGCTAGCATGAGACTATGTTTAAACTATAAAAACACACACATAATAATAATAAGAAGAAGAAGAAGAAGAAGTCTGAAGGAGTGCTATATTTATGGAATAAAGTGCTCAATATCAGAGATAGAGCGTGTGTAAATATAAAAGTGAACATAGAAGTCAGCACTTTGAGGCGACAGTCTGTTTCATGCTATATGCAATCGTCAGGCCACATTGCATATATATATATATATATAACAGAAAGAGAGTAGAGAGAGATTGTTAATTTAGTCTTAAAACTTTTATTTAAATACATTTTATGAAAGATAAGTTATAAAGTATATATCCTGGCCTTTGTGCGTATTTCTGCTGGTGTCAAACTTTCAATGTCATTGTTGTTAACAACAGGATTTACCGCACGCACAAAGAGTACACTTTGTGAAATATTTAACTTGCTATTCTTTAGAAATTGTGGCTGTATATAAAAACATCGAAAATGTCAGTAGTTTGTCCAGATTACGACATTTCGGCCGAGTAATTTGCGAAATATAAACATTTGACTGAAATCAATGGCGCCCCTTCCATATACTGTCAGATTATAGATGACATTAAAACAGAACTCGAAGAAAGCAACTCCCAACGTCAAAAGTAAATTTTGGAGGCTTTTCAATTCAAAATACGCCAATCCACTATCAACAAATATTGCTTATTTCTACTTGCATGTTTTAAAATGCATTTGGAACATAATTTTCCATTCCAGTCTAGAAATGCTATAATCTGGTCCACCTCATGCCGTGTACACCAATTTAAAATTCCGGATTATTCAGTACATCCCCGACTTGAACATATTCTTCAAGGAATTAACCATCATTGCACAAATGTACACGGAATTACCTATAATTTCTGCTACTTATTCCACTGCAAGTTTCCGGCCGACATACAAATGACTTGTTAGACAAAAGAAAGTAAAACATATAGATAATTTTATTTCACTGATTATTTTGCATATAACTATGTATGAGTACACACCGTGTTTTATATTATATATTTATTTTTTGACATTTGAATTAGGCCTACGAGCCTGCGCAAACAGAGGTCCACAGCAAAACGTTCTATCTAAAGCATTCTTCATCAGACTATATTTTCTTCTGCAATGAAGGATGGAGTTCAAGCACTGCCGGCGTGCACAATTCCTGTGTTATGGTTTGAATGTTCAAGGCCGTAAATGAAATTACTACTTCTAAGAAAGAAAAGCAAAATAACGGTGTCTATGCAAATCAGCAACACACGGACAGACGCACCCACACAAGCACACACGCACACATACCGTGTTTAGCAGCATAGTGATAATAGCAAAATTATCCCATAATTAAATTAAGTTTCGAACTGCTGTATCTTAGAAATGATGAAGATAACGTAATGACATTTTCCGAGGTTTTTATAACACTATCGCACTCTATTTGAACAGTATAAATGTATTTAGCTCGAAGTTGAAATGATCTTGCGACCTTCGGGCTGTTGTGACCTTCTATTGCCAGTTTTTATGACAGCTCTTCTCTATTTTTAAAATTATTCATCGTTCTCCTGATGGTTCTTCAATGGTCTTTGAAGATGGGAGCCAGATTATGTATAGTAGGACTATTACTTATGGCCTGAATGAACTCTTTCGCCTCACTATTGCTCAGCTGCGATGGAA
>CAHIKZ030005283.1:1820000-1825000 GCA_903632075.3 Acanthosepion pharaonis | reverse complement strand
AAAATCAAATTCTCTCTTCTTCTCCAATATTTTAATCGATAAAGTTACATAAGAAAGAACAAATTAACATTGTCCAATATGATATTAAATGTATCTTTTTTTAAAATTCTGACCGAAGTCAACGGTTAGTATATGGTTTGTCACAGCTCCCTTTAAAATGTGCATGTATTTATTTGCATTGCTGTTTACAATGATCTGTCGACGCATTGTTTCTGATACTTCTGTTAAGTGCATCTCTTAGTCCACGAATAGGTTATTTGTTTTAACCTATTAAAAAAGTGTCAATTAAATACCCGGTTAAAGCAGTAGAGAACGTGAAGAGGGGAATTAACAGGAGATAACTGATAACTGACATCCATTAAACATGGCACGTGGAAATAGAACAGTCTACCCCAGTGAGCGAAATAAAGGGTTCAGTTCGACATTCCAACAACCTGATGAAGGTCGGACCGTACAACGGCCGAAACGTTGTGATAAATATTGCGACAAAGATGAGGACAATAGTCCGAATAATGTAAATAATGTCTATTAGATGCGTTTTAAATACGGCATTTCTGCGATAAAGTCAACAAATGTCCAATACAAAAATGATATTTCACAATCTAAAATGTTCTCCACTATCAGATCAAATCAAGGAGCAAAGTCTGCCTTCATATTGCTAAAAGTTATTAAATATAAATACTATATATTTAAAAGATTAATGACTTATATATGTTTTCATTCCTTGTTCTTTTGTTAAATTTTGTTTAATAGCTGAAGATTTTTACTCGTATGTCGAAGGTCCTTCTAATAATCAAACTTCAGTAACCTATAAAGACTTAAGAAAATGAAGATATTAATGTTATTAACATTTTAATCTTAATATTTAATTATTGGATTATATTTAGGTTTCTTAATGACAATGATAATATTAACCGTTTACATACAAGAAAATGTTCGAAATTCTTTGATCAAACAGCAATTAATGCTTACGGTTGTAATCTATAAAATCTATAAAATCTTTCTATTTATACAATTTTTCAGTAAAAGAAGGTTCCTTTATTGTAGTAGATGTTATTACTCTTACCAATATTAATGTTTTTTTTTTCTTATCTAACCTTTTGTTTGAAGCATTGTGGAATATTTATTATGCTATCATTTAATTATTATGTTAATGTGCTATCTCTGTTTATTGTTACCGCTGTTGGTAGTCCTTAAATGATGTGATTTCTGTTATTTGGTGCATTTCTTTGTTTGCGATTACGTGCGCCATTTCAGAAATTTCAAAAAAAGATTCACTTTGTCATGACCGTCAAGTCTCGATTTCTCAGAGTATTTCAACATTGATCTTCGGAAACGGTTTTTTTTTACAACTAAAAATTTAGATATTTATAGTAATGTTAATATTAGCCATTTCGTTATGAGAAAATATTCGACATTCATTAAACTAGTAATGTGTAATGCTGTCGTTTGAAATTAATAACATATTTCTCTTAATAGATTTTTTTTCTGGAACACATGTTTCCTAAGCCCAGTAGCTGTTATCTATCTTTCCAGTATTGATGGTGGGAAGCCTCTTTCCTCACTGTTTGTTCAAAAGTATTGTGGAATGTCAATATCTTTATGCTATTATTTTCTCATCCATTGTGATATCCATCTTGGTTGATATTGTTTCTAATATTTGATAAAATACTTTGTTTGTGATTCTGGAGTTCCAGTCTAAAAGCTTTGAAGAAGAACGTCCATCAATGAAACTTATATGTTTCATCCTCTCAAACGCATGTTTAAACATTGTTGAGAGAATGTGGTTGAATAAAGGTGACATGTATATCTGAACGTGTTTGGTCTCTGGATTGACATATTTATAACAATTTTGATATAGCGATGCTATTTAATATCGTGACTCGAGTTTTCAGAATATGATTCAGTTCTTTGTTGGGCAAAGTTATTTCTAGCTCAAACTATTACCTATTGCATCAGGATAAAAACTGTTGGCTTTTTTTCGCAAATCATAACGAAGCTTCATTGAAAATACGAAGGAAATCTGCATTTGGGAAACCATGATGGAAGGTAGAAAATGTCCTAAAATTTTTCCAGCAAGGTTCCTGTGAAGAAATTCATTTCGGAATAAGAGACCCTGAATAGATTTTGACAGGCGCACTCAGTCATTTTTGTACTGTGCGTGATACATGCGTAGGCGATAATATACATTTCGATACATGACTGACGAGGCAATTTTTTTCCCGCAGTAGGTTGTCATTTTTTCAGCAGTAGACAAGTTGCCATCCAAGACTATAGAATCCGGTTTGTCCTGCTATTTATCCATAGCCGAGGGGAGAAGAAGAGAATTCAAACCTTTTATAAGGGTATTAGCACGTAAGTGAATCCAAAGGATTCGACTGGAATTCGAACTCGTCTCTCCGATTCCTCAAAGCGAGCCGCTATCAAGTAATTCACCGTGCCTCCCACAGGCGTACTTCTGAGTCCTTTTCACCATATTACAAGACGATTAGCCCTACGTAAAAGAGGAAATAGTGTTTTGTCTACAAGAATAGAAGAAACTCATCTCATTTTGACCACTTATTTCAAAGACACCAAGAGCTATACTAAACAAAGGGCTGAGAAAACCGGTGATCATTCATAAAATAACACATAAGATACGTCGATAATTAATCTTTCTTTCAGAACAGCAAGGTTTAACCGATACAGCAAGAACGCCCATAGACAACACTAGATGCAACAATACATCAACATATTTGTGATATTTTCTGAATAATTAATCCACAGATAATCAAGAATATATTCACACTGCTCCGTTCACCACTATAAACATATCATTATGGGCCCCAGGTAGATAACAAAAAAATATTAATCATCAGGAAATCTCCAGAAATATATCCATTTCTATTTAGAAACGTTACCAAGAGAATGCACATTTGAAACAAAATTGTAAATATATTAAGTTTACTCAACCATCTCACTTT
This sequence comes from Acanthosepion pharaonis, assembly GCA_903632075.3. NCBI lineage: Eukaryota > Metazoa > Mollusca > Cephalopoda > Sepiida > Sepiidae > Acanthosepion > Acanthosepion pharaonis. Next base: position 1,822,037 of record CAHIKZ030005283.1, on the reverse strand, counting down.
TCAACTACTATATTTGCCGAATTATTTTAAATATTGGCTTTATTTTAACCTCATTGCTAAAATAATACAATTGATAATGGTTATAGGGTACTATAATATTTTTTTCTACTGTCCTTTAAAAGTATGGCTATTATCTTCTGTTTCTCTAGTATGTGATTCACCTCAAATGTAGGAAAATAATTTAATGTCAGCAAGGAATATTTTTTTCTAAAATGAGTTGATCTCTGGTTATCCCAATATATAAGAAAAATGACAATTAACAAAGTAAACTTTGAAAATAACAAATATCAAATTAAGCTTTGAAATAGCTGAAACAACAGAATATCAAATAAATATAATTTAGAACATGTCCACATAGACAACAAGTGCAGAAACGGGCCTTAGTAAATGTTTATGTGTTGATTATAAAGATCCAGTCAACCCAGAGTAAATTAGGATATACACGCATATGATAACCAAATAAAATAAAGTTGTATAAATGCACCTCAATGAGAAAAGCCAGAAACTAACGTTATTCTTAGAAGGAAAAGAACTATGGTCGAAGAAACCAGACGAAACTAAACACCTCACGGCCGACATTAATTTCATATGAGTTCTAAAGTGGATATTTAATCTTTTATACTTATTAAACTTAGATACGCTTATATCTACTAAATGTAATTTCTAGAGTAAAGAATAATTTTAAAGAATTAGTTTTTAGCGCAAGTTATTTATTCGGAAGTCCTTTTTTTTCTATTGGTTTTTCTATTTTTAGATTCTGCTTTTAAATTATTACTATTAATATCTTATATAATAACAATTCTTCATGCCATTCATTCTCGCACTTTCATAATATTTCCTGATGTTATATATTTCTACGTTTGACTAAAAGTGTTTTATACAATGTTCTGTGAATTGATGCATTCAAACTGTCGCTAAACTTTTTTTTTCCTTGAATTTTAAGCTGCTTTTCTGCATTCAATTGTGAATTGATTTTTTTTTCTATGTAAACGACGTAAGCGGTTTGGCTGACTTTTATCGATTTTCCCTCATGTCGAAATTATTTTTAATATTATTTTTGGACAAAATTAATATAATTCTATTTCTCTTTTCAGATGTCCTGTCGTATTCTCTCATTTCTTTTATTTACTGCTTCTTTCATTTGCATTGTGAGTAATTTTTACAACTGTTTATCTTCCCATATAAGACGAATAATAATAATAATGATAATAATAATAATAATAATAATAATAATAATAATAATATTAGCAACAGTAACAACAATAGTAATAATTATTATTGTTATGATAATTATAAAAATAAACATAATGAATGACGAATTTCTACAAATATTTTACCACACTTACAGAACAGCTTGATTTAAGGAAATAAAAATTAAGATATGCTGTTTGACAATATTTACCTGCATGTCTGTATTCTTTAAGTTACGTTTAAAATTTGCATGCATTTCTTTGCATGCACAGAAATATTTTTTTTTTAAAAAAAGCAAGTTATTGTAGAAATGTTGCTTGCATTGAGAAAAACGTTTGCATAGTAATCAACGTGTCAAATCGAAGGAAACGTAGCCAGCGTGTAAAGAATGAAGGTGAAACACGAGTTATATCATGGGGAGTGTTCTCGTCTTAATTTGCTTTTTGCCAGTTGATTAAATATTAAGAACAATTAATCAAACTGCTTAGTATAAATCTTATGCAACTCTCATGCCATTTTGCTTATTTCCCCGGGGTAATTTTCATTATTCTCATGCGATTTAATAGTTGAAGTTACGGTGAATTCTGATTTTATTTTTTATTTTTTTGTTGTTGTTGGCAGAATGAGTAACTTAATGTGGTCGAAGAAAATGCATAAAATTTGTTCCGTGTGCTGCTGTTGATAATGAATATTTTCATGATGATGATGCTGATGTCGTCGTCGTTATCAAAATCAACATCATCGTCACCACAACCACCAACACAATAAATATCACCATCAGTCACATAAGTATCTTATTCTATTAACTGAAAACCAACGCCAGTAATCTACCAAAACGCAATAGTA
>CAHIKZ030005283.1:1785000-1815000 GCA_903632075.3 Acanthosepion pharaonis | reverse complement strand
CTGGAAGTTCTTTGTCTTCGACTTGGGCTGAAGGATCTTCTTGCCGCAACTCAGCCGCAACTCTCTGTCGTGAGGTGATCTCTTCTCGCTGCCGTCCGGGGCTGAACTCTTCTGTCTTCGACTTGGGCTGGAAGGATTTCTTGTCTGAGGATTCTTTTGCCCGCAAAGGGGCGAGTGAATCGGGCCGATGCCCGCGTTCAGGCTCTTTCCCTGCCCGCGGTCCAGCTGCAACTCCACTCCAACTGATTTCTGTCGACTGGGGTCCTGCTTTTATTGACGCCGCAACAAACTGGGGTGGGTCTGTCGGCGTCAGGGGTTTTCTGATAATTCCAAAAGTCGCATTATTTTTGATTTCTCATTATCGCTATTGTTTTCACCCCTACTTCCTCATAGTGCTTTTGGTGGGAGGCGCATATCCATCTCTCTCGGTCTCTCGTATGTCAGGTGACCGCTTTTCGACTAATGAGATTCTGATCGAGCATTTCTTTCTTTTCTTTTTCCAGCCACGTGACCGTTTTCGGCTAATGGGATTCTGGTTGAGCATTTCTTTCTTTTTCTTTTCTGCAGCCACGTGACCGTTTTCGGCTAATGAGATCCTGATTGGGCGTTTCCTGCAATCAATCGGGGCGGGCTTATATCGTTCTTGTTCTAAAAAACAAAATCTAATTTTTCCCCTTTTTTTTTTTTTTCGCACGTACGAAAAATGACCATCTTGGCCTTCTCTCACCTGGACTTTGTCAAACAGCCCGCCGCTAATTAGACTTGACTTCAGAAAGGATCTTTTCCGCCTTCTTGGCGCCCTCTGTGAGCCAAAAGCAATTGTCCCTCTTTTTACCTCTTTGTTTTTCCTGATAGTCAAAAAATCTTAATTATCTACATTGAAAATGTCTCCACTTTATTATCGTGGGTGTCCAATTCTTAACAGGTCAGGATCTGTATATAGTTCCACCGGTCACTCCCCTCAACCCAAAAAACACTTTTCTCTGATTAAGATTTCGTTCTTATTGTTCTAAAAAAAAAAAAAAAAAATTTCCCTTTCTCCAATTTGACAATGAGTCTTTCCATGCAAAAGCAGGCTAGGTGCTTTGACCGATATCTGGCTTCCATCAAGCGGCCCGTTTTGATATCATGTCTTTTTTTCCTTTTCTTTCTTCTTATTATTTCTAATTCTATTCTTCCAATTGTCTTTAAAAAAAAATTCGGTCAACATGCTAGCTAAGATATCTTTCTGACTCGTGTTTTTTGTTAATGACCGCTTTTTTGTATTTCTCGACCTCTCTTCCCTTCCTTCTTCTTCCCCTTAGGATCGTCCAAGTACAATCTTAGTGAATTATTTTCAACTCAATTATTTTCCGTTTTAAAAAAATCAACAACCTGTTTAGTAAACCGAGTAAGAAAAAATTAAATCATATTTCTATGAATATTTCTAATAATGCAAGGTGCCACATTAGAATGAACAATTCAAATCCAGTTTTGTAATGTAATATCGGCCTTTCATCCCGATAAAAAAAGGTGCGTATGACGTCATAAGATATCACCGTAAGATATGCAGATGGCATAGTGTTGGTAGAAGACACTGAATGTAAACTAAAATAATTTCTGCAGAATTTAGTAAAGGAAAAGTCGAAGACAGTATTAAACATCAATTGCAATAAAACAGAATGCATTGTTATCAGTAAAAGGAACAGACAAACGTGGAAATTACAAACTGGAGATAACAAAATCAAAGAAGTGAATCAATTTAAATAGTTGGGAAAGATATTAACCAAGAAATATGCGATACCAAAATCCGGAGGCCCGTTTGCATATTGAAAGATGGAATATAAAAAGATAAGCACTGTATTAAAAAAATTGGAAAATGACAAAAAACGTATAAGAATACTGAACTGTTAAGGATTAACTGTACTGAACTGTATGACTGTGGCCAATGGAGAATCTATAACAGACGAAGAACATTCTGATAATTCCATGGACTAATCTTGTGAGCAACAATAAAGTTTCAGAGAAAATGGATTGATGCATAATGTCAGAAAGAAGCATTTGAAAATTCTAGGATACATAATGTGGAAAGGGAGTTTAAGAATAAACACCAACCCAGTCCTTATTAATAATGAACTAATCCAACAAAACTGTCTAAATACACAAAATATTATCGATAAAACCAAAATAATAAGCAACCTATATCAAGACAAAACATAACATTATGATGTTGAGTGACGATAACCGAAAGCGATCAGCTAGTCATCATAAACTCGTTTCTTATTTCAACAACTAAGACCTATATATATATATATATATATATATAAATAAAGAGAGAGAGAGAGAGAGAGAGAGAGAGAGACTTACGAGAAAGCAAGAAAAAACAGGAAAAATAAAAGGTTATTAAACGGAAAATTCCCGACGCCTTTGACAACATACATAATTTTTTTTTTTTTTTTTAAATATGATTCCTTCGCTACATAAGAATTATCATGCTTCAAAAACGGGAGCCGAAAACCTCAATATAATTATTAAAATTAAATTGAGTTAAAGTATCAAGCGCTGTTTGTTCTTGAAGCGAAAATTTAGGAATAACCATTCTTGAAATATACGCATCTTTATAAGCATGTTCATTCGCAAAATTAATTTCTTTGGAAACGGCTGGGGCAACCATTTTGGTAAGGGTTCTAAAATATAATTTGTATCCACATATGAGTCATCTTCTGAAAGAGGTCAAGCTGAGATAGGGTGGGGGCATCTATTTCAAAGCGAATGATGGCATTCATGTGCGTACATCATCTGGTCAATGACCATAATATTTCGTTAAGAGAATTTTGGTTTATCATATTTATTTATTTATCATTTTATGTATTTATTTTTATGTTTTTCCTAAAGGGCTGTTTCGTATTTAAACGGGTCGCACTGAACTACAATTTGTTTTTTTACAACTTCATAAAGGATTTTTTTCTGTCTTGCGATTGGGTTAAGCTTTTAAACATTTTATTAGACTATGAAATTTAATTTTCTTTTGTATGCTAATTATTTAATGGGAAATTTGTTGACGTCTGCAGATAACCGTTAACTCATGTCTATGGTTTAATAAATTTTCATTATTTAGAAACTTGATAATGTTGTTTTTCATGTAGGCATAAAGGTTTTGAGTCATCCCAGATTTACAAGTTCTTGTTCTATTTATTATTTTCTATTTTAATTTTGGTGTTTTATTCATTTCTTTTAAATGCCAAAAATATTTGGATAGAGGTGACTGAGTTCTATTTCTAATATTATTGAAGAAGCTTTTGTGCTGTCTCCATCTAATTTTAAATTCATTCTTCGTTGAACCAATGTATATCGTATCAGTGGTACGATTCGCAATGGATGAGATAATTCATTGGTATACCATAGATTTTGGGCGGCATTTATTTTCCAACGGGCAGTCTTCAGTGTTTCTACAATCACATAATTTTTCATTATTTTTGTCTGATTTTAGTTTAGAATTTTTATTAATACTATTTTGGCATGTGTGTTTTTCCAGGATGCTATTATTCTTTCTATATATTCAGTGCAACTGTAACTTAATTTTAAGGTGTTTTTGTTAAAGATCTTGCTAAGTCTGCTATTAGTAGGAGAGTGTTTTTTTCAATTAAAGGTAGGAACTTATGTCCTAGCATAATACTAACAATTTGGTTGAACGGAGGGGTAAACCAAATGATTTTTCTTTTCCTGTTCTTCTTCTGGTTAGTAATATGGTTACTATAATTTATGTTAGCGTTATTGCATCCGCTATTTTTCAGGGTTGTGTTAGATTACTGTGCTGTTGGGATATTTCCTTATTAGCGGAATTCAAAATAATTCTTTTCCCTATTTGTGTGGGTATATATTTAATTATAGATGGAGGGTGGTTTGACTTAGGGTATACATACTAGGGATTAGTGTTAGGTTTTCAGTAAGGTAGGTATATGTTGTCCATTAACTCTAGAGTTATGTCGAGGAAGTTTACCCTTTTTAATTTAGTATTGACTGTAGTTTTTAAGTTTAGATTTCTGAATTCATTATATAATATATTTCTATTTTTATCTATTGTAAAATTTGTGGAGCTCCTCACTAACATGAGCCCGTCATCTCTTTAAAGCTCGATGTTCTTAATGTCTAATTCACAGTGCGCGTTTAGATTGTATATTATAAATAGACCGACAAGATCACAAGACTGCAGAGTCTAAAGATCTCATGGTGATGTCAAAATTGTCATTAGAGTTTTTAATCCATTGGGCCCCATTATGGATGAGGACAGATTTTTTGCACTAAGAATTATGTTCATTTCTTCCTTACTTAAGTCAGAATATACAGTAGCAAACTCCAGGGCAGTCGTGAAGTGATCCCTTGATATCGACGGGTAATAATCCACAATATCGAACAGTATTAGGGTGCAATCAGGCTTATTGTCGATGACGGTAAACCAATCGATGCCTTCTTTGGTTTCAATCCAGAGTGTTAATCCAATGCGTCTTTTTCCAACCAATCCGAGGGCTGCAACTACAACAGGGATATTGATGGGCCACATTTTTGAGATTTCAATTTCAAGGTACTTGCATTTTGATAGCTTTTTGAAGATCTTCAAAGTTACACTGCTGTTCGCAGGGAGAGTCATATCAATAAGGAGCCACTTTTTTATTTTCGGTCTCTAATAACAATGTCTGGGCGGTTAGCTTTGATTGTTCTGCCTGTGTGTATTGTTCAGTCCTATAAAATTATAACAGCTCGTATCTACGTAATCGGGTTTGGGTGGTGTTCATGCTAATTTCTTTCAGTGTCGTTCCCGTAAAAGTTTCAGATCTTCTAGTGCAGATACTGGCCAATTTTGTCATGCCTGGTTTTATATTCAGTGGGTGCCATTACTGTGCACCCTGATATTAGAGGATCAATCTTTTCTGCGTAATTATCACAGAACACACATTTTGGTCTAACACAATATTTTAGTATGTGTGCTTGATAATTTCTAGTTAACATACACTGATCCTGTGCAGCAAGGATAAATACTTCGGTTTCACCCTTTAACCCTGCACTCCGTAGCCACTCATGGGTCCTGGGGATTGTCTATATCAGCTTTTTGGTACGGGCAAAATGTTGGCCATGAAGCGATTTATCATGTCATTCTTTCTGTATCTGGTCGGTTGCATTTGGTTTTGCTTTCATTTTATGTATTTTGTAACTTGAGTCGGTGCATTTTGCTTTACTTGTATTGCTGAATCCAATTGAAGCTCCATGTTGTTATTGTTATTATTATTATTATTATTATTATTATTATTATTATTATCAGTAGTAGTAGAAGTAATAGTAGTAGTAGCTACAACAGCAGTGGTATCTCTTTTGTACAATTTCCGTTTTAAACAGGATTGCTTGTATCATGTGTGTACTCCATCAAGTCAAATGACCTGAAATAGATATCACCCATTGCAGAATATTGCAGAACCAAGAAAACACATATTTACTCATTTTCTTCTTCTTCTTCTTCTTCTTCTTATTATTATTATTATTATTATTATTATTATTATTATAATATAAAAATATTCCGACATAAAATATTTATTTCATTATACAATTTACAGTTTGCGTACGTAATAGTATTTGTAGCTATTTCTGGATTTAAACACTGTTAATAGTTATTGAGAACCCACCATGCATATCTGTTTATATTACTATCGGGACTGCATCCTTATCTTACGAAATACATCATTTAGTGTTATTTCTATTTTTTCCCCCAACACCTTTACATTCTCATATTTTTCATAAGGATTTTGTTCAGGAATTTATACATTTTTTCTATTTGATACTTTTGTTAAAAAAATAAAAAATAAAAAAGGAAAAACGTCATTGTGATAAAACTCTTTTACTACTTCTGTTAAAAAATGCCTTCATTGTATTTCCGATTTTTAGATATACCTCATTTTTCCTATTAAAAATTGTCCTATAGAAATTTACCAAATATTGATTACCCTAGATTTCGTTAAAAAATAATATGTACGTATATTCCTTTAAATGGAGTATGTTTACCGTCTCAGACTTCTGAGTGAGTTGCATCAAAATATCATAGCATTTTTCAGCCGGTGACGATTGAATTCAGAATTTAGTTTCGCGCGTAAATGATATTTATGACATTTAAATATTCTGAAAAGTTACATTTCAAATGGTCTCACTATAGGATGTGTAGTTTGGAATTTAAATAATATTACGTTAAAACTAGTAACTAGAAGAAAATGCAATACATTTTCGACATTTCATTCTCTTTCATTTCCAGAAATTATAAAAACTGCAAAAGAGCAAAAACTAATATCTTTGTAGAAAGTGTCATATTTGAGAATATTGTTAATAAATGGTTCGCTAGATTGAGAAGTAGAGATTTTCATGTGAAAGATTGAGAAAGTTCGAAGATAAGTAAAGTAATTGATAATGAAAAAAATTGGGAAGTTGATTAGAAATAATGGAGGTTATAGAAATTGGGAAATTTCAGGGATACTTCTCATCTCTCATATGAATATTGCGACCGATTGAACACCTCAAACAATTCACCTTTGATGGCGTCACTAAATATACGAAAACATGAAGACCGGTGAATGATCCAAGCAGATAATAATCTAAAGAGGTGAAATGTTGAAACTGTCTTTAAAAAAATGAAGAATTGCAATGGAAATAAATGCCACATATGTGGTGGAATAAAAGTGTTAATGTGCGCGCACAGAAAAATGTAAAAGATATAATTTTATGCTATATTTATGCATGGAATTTCTAAATGTCAGAGAGAGAGAGAGAGAGAGAGAGATTATGAGAATATGTATGCAATATGTATGCAACCAATATGTATGGGTATGTAACCAAACCAACATCAAATGCTAGATTGTGGCAGCAGATTAAACACACACAGATAGCCACACGCTCACACACACATACATATATATATATATATATATATATATATATATATATATATATATATATATATATATATGCATTCATACATACATACATACATATATACATACATACATATATATATATATATATATATATATATATATATATATATGGGGTAAATATACACAAACATATGCAAAATATATAAATATATATGCATACATACATACATACATACATACGCATACATATATATCTGTATTAAAAAAATAATTCCAAGAGGATAGAATCCAGGTATAACTCAATGTCCAGGTCAGTGATGAATATTTACCATTCCAATGGAATAAATTATGACCATGGAGTATTAGTGCTTAAGTTTTTGAATATATATATATATATATATATATATATATATATATATATATATATATATATATATATATATATATATATATATCATATCTGTGTGTGCATATGGGCCTGTGTGACAAAATGAAGAATAAGGTGAGAGGGAAAGGTGTGAGTGAGTTGAGAATGGGTAGAAAGTTTATTTTGCATAAACAAGGATGATGTTTTCTTATTTGTCTTTGAGCTCACACACACTACCATATTTCTTTTTCTTGGCGTATGCTATTGGAGCTATTGTTGACGTAACGGTTATCGGTACAGGCAATGGAATCACAGAACCTTGTTCATATTCTGGTAAGGTCAGCAGCGTTTTCATTCACACTAATACTATCAGTAGAGCCATGAAGTAATGTCTTCTCGCACTAGCTAAGCCTTCATCAGTATGGCAGAAAAGACCTGCAATTCAGGAATGATAGCCAGTTTTAGCCTCTAGGAATGCCAGACCCTAGAGAAGACAACGGGATATCACTTCTCTCCCATAGTACTTTAGAGAAAATAATGAAAAGAAATATGCTGAGAGTCATAACCATTACATCTTGACTGAGCATAATATGATCGTAAATTTTCATAAATATTGAGGTAGATGTTATATAAATTCACTGGCTGGACAAAGAATTTCAAATATTTGAATGATTAAATGCCTTTTCTTAAAACCTGGCAGGAAGAAACTCAATTAGATAGTATTTTTCTAGATATTAAACTATGAATATATTATTTTGTGGGATGGATAATTATGCTGTTACAAGATTTGAAACCAGTTTGCTGTTACACCCATATATATATATATATATATATATATATATATATATATATATATATAGAGAGAGAGAGAGAAATAGATAGATAGATAGATAGATAGATAGATAGATAGATAGATAGATAGATAGATAGATGTGGGTGTGTCTATGCGTCTATGTGTGTGTGAGTATATCTCTGTGAGTCTGTGCGTTTCTGTGCGCCAGAATATACATGCATTATTCAATAAATGCATAAATATAAATTTTAATTCTGTATATGCTGACAGCTCGGCGAAGAAATGTTGTCTGAGACAGTTATCAAATTTATTACGAAAAAACAAATAAGAATTGATTATTTTAACTGTGTTTAAGTATGCGGAAAACCTCGATATTATCAAAGAATCCAACAAAATTACTTTCTGTTATATAGTGTTGCTTAGATACTAATTCTGCCATTGAACTCGTAAAAATGCAGTCGTTATTTACGTTTGGCTCGACATGTATGCCAAAGAGACGAGATTTATTGTGCTCTGGTGAAGATCAAATCTGTTTAGGTTACCAGTATATTATATATACATGTTCTTGTGAGATTTAAGTTACCGCTACTTTTTGCCGTGCATTAGCCTGAATAATATTTATTAGTGTCCTTTAAATGAAAAATCTGAAAAAATAACGATATCATTATATCTGTTTAGATGAAAAATAAAATAAATTCGGTTGCAAAATAAAATCCTTACATATATGCAGTCATAAGTGCGGTCAGAGAATGAAACCCGTCGTTTTATATATATATATATATATATATATATATATATAAAGATAGAACAGTAAGATATATAATCCGGTGTTCTTATAGATATTTTTATTTTTACAAAATAGTGTTCAATGTAAATTCACATTAATATTATAAATTAATTGATTTAAAATATGTTTTTTTCATACACAGTTTTAAATCCATGTTTCAAACATGGAAGCTGAAAACCTGAATTTAATTTTGTAATTAAATTAAAGACATTAGTTACATTTCATGATATATATATATATATATATATATATATATATATATATATATATATATATATATATATATATATATGAGAGAGAGAGAGAGATTTGTAGCTATATTTAGTTATTAATACCTATATATATATATATATATATATATATATATATATATATATATATATATATATATATATATATATGCCAACAATAAATATTGCTCTCTTCGTTTGGTTAAAATCTGAGTTTATATATATATACCAAAATGTAGCTAATAACTGATACAATGATACTGTCATAAGGAAAATCTAGACACCCCGTGTTCAATTTGAGTAGAATATTCTGTAACCATGGAAACGTGATTTTAGCTGTGTATTTAAAACCCGGTAAATTTTAAAAGTTACTCCAAAATTCGCTTGAAGATGAAATAGAACTAATGCTTTTAATTTATTTGCAAAATAAAATTAGGGTTTTAGCTTCTATTTTTGAAACATGGTTGGAACTGTGTAGCGAAAATAACCATATTTTAAATCAATTAATTTATAATATATATATATATATATATATATACAATTATGGACACACACATCAACACGAATGACAAAGCCTTATGAAATACACATTCATCATTAGGTAAATTCAAATGCTCTAAATGTTATCATGTTTTAGTAACCGATACGAAAAAATGTTTTTAAGAAGTGATTCTTATTTCTCGGAATGTTATACTTTGTTTGAATTGATATCCTTGTTTTTGCTTTTTTTATTTGTCTTTAAAACGTGATAATGATATGTACATGCCTATGCCTCGAAATACATGTTAAAGTATATCTGTCGCTAGAGAGAAGTCAAAATTCCCCTTTCCTTATACACATACAAGCCTATATTACTTAATCCATAATCCAGTGAAAGCCATTACAGCAAAGCATGACTCAATTCCCCTATTTGAATAATGCTCCTGTTGTGTACTTTCAAAATCAAAATCAGAATGCTAATATATGCGCATGCACAATTGCCGGCCACTCGCCCCCGTATGCTAGAGCCGCTAACAAATCACTATTAATGACACTTGCCCACCAATATTTCCTTCTGTTCAACACCCACAATTCTCACCATTTGTTTATGCTGAATCTTTGCCGATTGGACATTTGTTAAATGTTATCGAGGTGTCCAAATCTTCGCGTGATCAACATTTGGAACTCAGTATGCATAAAACATCAGTCACGATGACGCTGTTGCGTGATTTCACCAAACTTCGACGTCCGCTGAACATTTCAGTATACCCAATGTCGCTCATAAGATTTGGTCAGCCTGTATTATGGGTGTCACTCTCTTTCCAACAATGTGATGACTTCCCTAACCGATAACATGAAGAAATCTTATTCCTGACAAATTGATCAGGTCGAGATTTTGACCTTGGTCTTATGCTGAGAAAGCTAACCAATTAGCTACATGATACATACAATTTATTTATATATATATGTATATATATGTGTATGTATGTATATATGATTGAATAAATTACAAAAGATATGTCTGCTTACTTTTATCATAATCGTATCATATTCACGAATATTATATTGAAAAATATTTGTCCATATATTATACGGACAAATATTGTGAATATGAAATATTATGATAAAAATGAAATAATATATGCAATTTATACATTCAGACATGCCTAAGAGAGAATGTTCTGCTTTTAATATATATATATATATATATATATATATATATATATATGAATATCCTTGCATAAATTCTATGAGCAAAGCCGACAATCTAATGTAATCAGTAATACACTGGTGTTGGTATATATCTCTCAACCCCCAGTTTACATATAGGACTAGAAATGTAATGTGCACTCGAAAATTTATACTATAGAAAATAAGTCTGGCATCGTCTTATATCTGGTGTTATACGAGTACATATGAATTGTTTAAGTTGCTAACTCTTAAACAATTCACATTTTCAGAAGGACGACGATGATTAGGGCGTTAAATGGTTGAACATCCAAGGAACAGGGCTGATATTTCGTGCCGTGGCGTTCCCAATGTAGACGGACTTTCTTAATACGCAAATATGACGTATTTTCACTTATCTGACTCTAGGCATTTCTCATACGCTCCGATAGAAGGATTTTTGCAGCACACGAGGAATTACTTCTTTCGTTCAAGTTCACGCAATATAAGGCTCAAGAACTTTTCAAATACGAGAGGTATGAGATGAGATGAGATATGTGATATGAATATAAGAAGAGTTATTTGGAATTGATGTGTAAGAGGTTAAGCAACATGACTAAGCAATAGAAGCTTGACATGATGAGGTTAATTTTCTTCTGTCCAGTGATGAATTAATGTTGGCGTCTGTTCCTCAAAGAAATCGTCCTTGACAAAACAAGTCTCTGTGGAATTTCCTCTTTGGAATAAGAACACTCTTTGTTTTACCTTTTGTTATATCACTTATATGAATTGTACAGTATTTTTTTGTTCTCTTGTCACATCTATCTCTGATGTGTTTAACAGCTATATCTTTTTTTTATAGTAATATTCAACTCTAGAGGATTACTTTCGAAATGATTATGAAGAAAGATATAAGAAGAATTAGAAAAGAGAGAGTATGAAGTGAAGATTGTGTGGGCAAGAAGTGGTGACAGAAATTAATACTTGATTTGAAGTGGTTAACATTGTACTAATCCGATAATCATTCACACATGAGACAAGTATTCATCCTGTCTTTAAAAAAAAAAATAATGACTCGTAGTTTCTTGTTAAATTTATAATACCGGGGAAATGCGGTTGATACGCCTCTGTGAACGTACCGTGGCAGTAGCTATAACAATTCAAAAAGGTTCTACTAAAGGATAGATCTCATCTGTACATCTGACGGGCATCTATCAAACGGCGTTTCTTCATTTATCCCATTTTACAGTTGGGCCAAAGAAATATTCGTACACAAACAAATTTTTAATTAATTGTACTTCCACCTAAAGTAAGCATACTTTTCATATAATTAACTGTACACAGATGCATAATAACTAAATATGCAAAGAAAATCGAGAATATTTTGATTTAATAGAAACAAATCCGACTTCCCCATTTTAATGTGTGAAAAAATATTCGTACAATGCATGTTTCAAAATTAAAAGCTTTTAATTTGCTTTAATACTACATTATTCATGTGGAATATTCGTGAACGTTCTAATAATGATATCACCAGTTATCTTTAGTATAAAAATACAAACAGTACATTCTGAAATTGAGATTCGTACAAGAAGGTTATCATCATGGCAAGAAGTAAATATTTGACAAATTCCCAAAATGAATTGATTGTTAAGCTCGGGAAAAAGGTAAAACTTACAGGAAAATCTGAGACAACATGAATATGCCGTTTACTATCATTATTCCATTCACTGCTAGACAAAAAAAATAATCAAAGCTTTTGAGAAAAAAAAATGCTCCACGTAAGAGTTCTTCAAGATCTTCGAAGAAATTAATGCGTCAAACAATAGTGTGATGGTTACTCGTCAAGAGGATTATTTATTTCATCAGGTACTTGTGTCATTAAACAAAAATAACAAAGACATTCATAGGAACAATCTAAAGTCACGCTCCCTTCGGAAAACGGCATTATTATTGAAAAGACACAGAAATAGCAGATAGAGTTTCGTTCGTGAACATAAGGATAAGACAAAAATCGCATTGGTAAAGAGTGTTATGGACAGAGAAAAGCAAAATTGAGTTGCTTGGACGTAATTTTAGAAACTATGTATCGATGAAAGAAGGCGATACCTTCAAACAAAATTACACAGTTTCTACAGCAAAATTTGGTGGTGACAACATGATGGGTTTAGAGATGTTTTTTTTTTCTGCAAAGAGTACTGGCAGCATATCGGTAATAGATGGTAGAATCAATGTCGGTGCATATCAAAATATTTTGGAAGCAAATTTCAACTTTCTTCTGAGTGGATCTTTCAACAAGATAATGATTCTAAGCTCATTAAATATTAATTTTTAATTTCAAAATTAAATTAAACTTAAACTTAAAATTATTATTAATTAGTTCTCTGCAATTTTCAACTTTTAGGGGACTTGTTATTGATAATGATGAGGTTAGCTGTTTTAAATTTTATAAATGATAACTGATTTAATTTGCACTACCTGGGGGTTAGGGTATCTACTTCTAAAAAGGCTTCTAAAGGAAATAAATAATTATGTGTTTATATATATATATATATATATATATATATATATATATATATATATATATATATATATATATATATATTAAAAATTATGAAATGAACAAAGTCGATTAGTTATTTTAAGACATTTTTTTTATATACATTCTTTTTATAGATAATATTTTATAACGTTTGTTTATAATAAACAGTATTAAACAACATTTACCTGCCTGAATTTGTCGGAGGACGAATATTTTCTGTGAAAATATCTCGACATTCTGGCGGGTAAATTTTGTTTAATACTGTTTATTATAAACAGAGCATTTACTAAATATTTGTATCTTTAAAAAGAATGTATAACATAAAATGTTAATATATATATATATATATATATATATATATATATATATATATATATATATATATATGTATGTATGTATGTATGTATGTATACCGGCTGGTGTTAACGTGGAAATATGTTTGAGCCAATAATTATTTTATTAACTTTTCATTCCAACCAAGGCGATAATGCCACTGTTACTGGGCATGTATGTGGGATGCATTACTTTTGGAGCGGCTATCGTACAAATAGCAAGCACTCACATACACGCATACACATACATAATATATATATGACGGACATAATGATAAAAGTTGACGTATAGATAAATAATGATAAATAAAATAATGAAAAGTGTAATGAGATCACAGTGAATTTCCTCTATTTCCTTTCTGAACGATTCAATGGCTTTTATATTTATCAGAACCGGACGGTACGTTACGTGGTAAGGATGGTGAGATTCGACAGGGGAGAGTTGTTTCAACGCACATAAAGATAAACATTAACGTGGAAATGACTGAAGGCGCACTACGTTCAAAAGAATGGAGTATATAGATAACTTCGTTTTAAACATTACTTTCATTACAAAGGATTATTTAATCAGTCTGCATCAGGGTGATAATAGAAATGAGGCACTGTTCCGTTCACACGCTCTTTTTAAACAACGAAACGGACATTGGCCACCACATCGTATAGTCTTTAGCCAGAGACCCGTCTTTCCAATTTCGCGCATTGTTGCATATTTTATTTCAAAACGCCAATGGTTCTATATTTTTCTGGACCCAGGATGGTTGCGAATATATAACAATGTTCGAGAATACGCAAATGATTTGTTCAATATTAGACAATTATTTTTTGTTCAATATTAGACAGTTTAATGTTTTCCAAGATTGCTACTAAGAAAGAGAAAAAAAGCTGAAGATGGTGGATCGAAACGTTTTGTGTTTAAAAACAAGATGAATATGCTCCTCCAAGCATGAAGGTATGTATTTGATTTAACGATATAAAAATAAACTTAGTATCAGATACATCATTTTTTTAAAAAAATTTTGCTAGATAATATACATTTTTTCTAATTAATACTGTATTCTACTTGAATACTAGGTATTTATTCTGGCTCCCCACTAAGACGAGTTGTGACACAAGGTTACTTTTAAGGTAGGGACCCGAGCGCGTGCGCCCGGGCAAGGAACAAAAATTCACTCGGTTACGCTGGCCTCGGTGCGAGCACCAATCCCTCTCTTTTGTGCAATGAGAGGGCGCGGCCTCGGGTAGCTGTTCCCCAGAACTGAGAACCTCTCAGTATAATTTTTTTTTCTGTTGCAAGTCGGTCATTTGACGGAGTTGCCTCTGAGCGCACTCTGCCTAAGGACAGAGACGCAACTGAAAGATCATAAATAAACGGGTTACAAACCGCTCCACAAAGAGATTTACGCACTAACTTGGATACTAATTGTTTAATTAAGGAATTGGGGATAATGTTTATAAAGAACAAATGATTTAAAGACATACTGATTAACACAGATAATGTTTTTAACAGTTCCTTTGATAATTATAGAAAGAATTTACTGAACTTCTCACTGTATTCTCATTAAAGATGATACGTCCAAAATAAAGAAGAATCCATGAAACAATTAAACATCTATTTATCATATGAGGTTTAATCTATTTTTCCGAATAGCTATATATTTGCCCATATGTTTATAACCACTGGTGTTTTAGGACGGAAAACATCAAGCTATTTTGCTTCTAATCCTAGCGAAAAGGAGATCAACTTAGAACACACCGGTAAATAGATATTATCAACAACTGTTATATATCTAACTTAAAAGCGAAGTAAAAACTGACCATAGTATGAGAGTCGAACTCACAAATTCTTATCGTCCAAACTCTTCAGTGAATTATTCAAGGGTTTGGTAAATTTTAGCCGGGGCAGGAAATATCTAGTAAATTTTTACGCCTTAAAAATCAAACCTGCTCTCATTTAACCACATTTGAGAAACTTTTCTACCTGCCATCAGCATGGCTGACAGTAGACTCCTGAAGAGCAACACACTGCGCGTTCTTGGCCTCACATATTCCACTGACTTGAAGCGGAGTGGCTACATGGATTGCATCTATTATAAAAAAAGTTGGGTCTCTGTGTCGTGCCAATTTTTTTTTCTCTCGTCAGAGTACATTTTTGCCTATTTACAAATCTACCATTCGTCCGTGTATTGTATACTGCTACGATGTCTGGTCTGGTGTTCCAGCAGTTTCAAATCGATCCTGACTTTTTCATCTCAAATTCGGTCACATTCACACGGATGTGACTTTGCTTCTTTTTGTATTTTCTAAAAATAAAATCATAGCAACTGCTCTTCTGTGCTTTTTTCACTGGTGCCGAGACTACGTGAATTTAAGCTTGATACTATATTGAAATTTAGGTACCACGGGTTTATTGTTGAAATAGCTAATTGCAACTGCCACTTCTATTCCAACCGTTTCTTTTCTCACAATTCCAGCCTATGGGAATTCTTTCCGTCTTCTTGCTTCTCGGATAACTCCAAAAAGTTAAATGCTACGTCAATCGACATTTTCTATATTTTCGAATCCCGTTGATCGTATGTCCTTTCCGCAAGGCTGCCTACACTTAGTATTTTCTCTCACATACACTCCCTGTAATGCCCTGCGTACGAGTGGCACGAAATAAGAATATTTCAAAAATTGAGTGAATTTTGGATAAATAGGTAAGAGGGACATATACCTATATACGGTGCTATAGGTAGAGATAAGTAGCATTTAGTTAACAATAAAGGAATTCTCACCTTTCAGACAAAATTTATTGAGGCATATTTTGGGAAAACATTTTCTATCATTTTCTTGCTTTATACGAAAGTGCTTCAATATCATCCTGGAAAATGAATGTATTTTTGCATTTTGTTTATTTCATATTTCCACTGAAAACTTTTGAATAAATATATACTATATATACTAGTATGTATTATCATACCTTATCATCTGATAGAACACCTTTTTGTAATATTAGACCGGATGCTACCGCTATACCTAAGCTAGAATTATTATGTCCCGACAAGAATGCTTAATTTCTTTGGTAATTTAATTTGAAATTTGACAGTATCGATATAGATAATCAAAGGAATGTTTCAAAATTTTCCATGAGTGCTATGATTAAAAATGCTATTTATTAACAACCTGTTTTTTTATTCAACTTCAGTTAATATCATAGAGTTTAGAGCCCCTTGCCGCAGTTAATCTTCAACTCAATAATCTCTTCAGTGACGACATAGTACGCGCCTGTCCAAAAATTAAAAAAAAATTAAATCTAGAACTTACATTCACGTAGACTCTTTGCCAAACGTAGATAGACATCCCAGTCTTCATTTCGACTGAGCATGTAATACCACAGATTATCTTTCTCAACTGTATTTTTGAAAAAATAAATCCGAGTAGCAGAAATTAAATTCAAAACGACTCGCTGAATTTCCTATCTATGTGGATATATTACCTGCAAAACTGAATGATATGACTTTCATCTTAATTCTTCAGTGTACAGCGTGGCGTTTCCTTTGATATCTTCACTTTCATATTTTCCAATCATCTTCACGACTATCATATATCCCTATTATCCCTTATTATATGAAAATGATATCTGGCAATAATAGGTGATTTCATGCCTGCGGAAATAATATATGATTAACAGAGATGAGCCACAGTCTGTTTGCTTTTAGATACCAATAATTAAAGACGAATTTATTGAAAGATGTCCCTGACCATTTTATAATGCGGCTCTCACATAATACTTATTTTTTATATTTACAAACGCCAAATACAGAACATTTACTTGACAGAAAAAACTATTATACAAAGTGTGTCCACTCGATTCACTGCAATTAACAAATAGTTCGCTATTTAGAATTTTATATTTTTGGGTCAGTCATTTATAACTTGATTATTGATTGTGTGTTTTAGGTCGAACCATTCTTTTATTTACATTTTTTTTATGTATGTTTGTATGAATTACTGTCTAATATATTTTTACTATGCACATAGGTTTCAGCCATTAACACGAAGTTTCCTTAATGGGAAATTTATAGTTTACACAGCGTCAAATACATTATGACCCAGCTTGAAATCATATAAGTAAAACACTTGAGAAGATTCAGATGAAAGATAGCGCTTAAAATATTAATGAATTAATAAAAGAAATGAAAAAAAAACTGCAAATTTAAAAGATATTAAAAATAAATCATCAATTAAAAAATAAGATCGCTTTTAAATAACTCAAACGACGTCAAAAATTGGGAATCCTTGCAATATATATATATATATATATATATATATATATATATATATATATATATATATACAGTAGCGTCCAAAACTAAGGGACAAAATTTTAAAACCTAATATTTGTTAGAAATAAAAACTGTGAAAAGCTGAAATTTTGACAACTGTTACTCGTTATCATCCATAATAACATACTAAAATTTGAATCATTTGCAAAAGATAGAAAAAGAATTATAACAATTATTAATTTATTTTCAAATTTGGAACGTCCAAAAGTAAGGGACAAAATTGAGAAAACAATGTAAACGGCAAAAAACAATAAAATACATGTACAATCAATATTTACTAAATGAGCCCTTGCTCTCAATGACAGCTGCATCTTCGACTACAAGAACGAATCAGTTCTTGACAATCCTCGATACTAATTTTAGACCATTCTTCTTGAAGCTTCAGCCACAAATCCTCCGTGTTAGTGGGATTTCTTTCCATAACTTTCACTCCTAAGGTCTTCCAAAGATTTTTCTATTGATTTAAGTCAGACTTTGCGGTGGCCAATCCATAATTTCCAAATCTTGCTCGCTAAGGTAACTCATTACCACCTTTTGCCTTGTGACATGGGGCATTATCTTGCATAAAGGTAGCCCTATCGAAACCTGAATTCTGTATGATTGGCGCAACATGATCTTGAACAATATTTTAATAGATCTGCGCGTTTACACGAGTTTGTAACCGGACAAGAGGCGTTGTACCTTGGCTAGAAAACATTCCAAATACCATGACGCTTCCGCCCCCGAACTTGACAGTTTTCTTAGTACACTTTGCACTTAATCTTTCACCAATACGTCTCTTTACATTGTTTTTTTTCCATCATTTCCAAATAAATTAAACTTGCTTTCATCACTGAAAAATACTTTTGCCCAATTTTCATATGTCCAAATTTTGCTGTTTGCAAACTCTAATCTCTTCTTCTTATTCTTCGAACTAACAAGTGGTTTCTTCCCTGGGGATCGATTAAACAGCCCTATTCCTTGCAGTCGTCTACAAACAGTCTGTCTTGACAAATTAACACATGAGGTACTATTCATAACCCTTTTAATTTCTGTGCAAGACTTAAAACGGTCCTTTAATGACATACGCTGCATTATTCGATCTTCTCTTGCCGAAGTTTTGCGGGGTCTGCCGGTTTGAAAAGCACTAACTATTTTGCCAGTATCATTGTAGGATTTAACAACCCTGCCTACAACACTCTTGGAACGTTTCACTTTCTCTGAAATCTCTCTAATGGTGTGCTTTTCCTTGTGTAGCTTCACAATAGCTTATCTCAAAGAGTAATCAAGTTTTTGGCGTTTCAGCATGGTGCCGGCTGATGCAACGTTTACAAATGACTAAGTAAGACTTATTCTTTAGAGGAAATCAAAAAATTTGGATATTACATACTGTTTACATTGTTTTTCTCAATTTTGTCGCTTACTTTTGGACGATCCTATTTTGAAAATAAATAAATAATTGTTATAATTCTTTTTCTATCCTTTGCAAATGATTCAAGATTTAGTATGTTATTAATGATGACAACGACTCCCAGTTGTCAAAATTTCAGCTTTTCACAGTTGTTATTTCTAAAAAATATTAGGTTTTAAAATTTTGTCCCTTAGTTTTGATGCTACTGTATATATATATATATATATATATATATATATATAATGCATATATATATATATATATATATATATATATATATATATATATATATATATGTATATATATATATATATTTGAATATACACTATATACAATGTAATGAAGATTTACTCCTATATGCGGATATTTCCTTCTTCCGCTTTTTCTACAATGTGCGTGTTTTTTTCTTTTTTCTCTCTCTCTCTCTCTCTCTCTCTCTCTCACTCTTTGTGTCTGTGCGTGTGAGCGCGTGTGTGTTTCTGTGTGTTTATGTGCGTGTGTGATCCTTTGAATGTTTAAACTTTAATTTAATGCCTTAAGAAAAACTGAAATCATCAATGCAGCTATGGACTAAATAGAATCAGTGGTTTGATAATTTTCACCTTAATAGGCAGCCAGTCTAGTAGAATGTAAAACGTGGTGTAATATATATATATATATATATATATATATATATATATATATATATATATGCATCTATATGTAGATAGGTAGGTAGATAGATAGATAGATTTAATTGCATTCGGTGTTCGATTTTTTTGGTATAATTAATTGAGTTCTGCAACTGCAGAATCTCTCTTGACTATAATTATATCATCAGTATATGCAGACGTGGGTCAGTTCTAAAAGTGATTACTTGATCTTCGCGCGCACACACACACACACACACACACACACACACACACATACATACATACACATACATATATATATATATATATATATATATATATATATATATATATATATATATATGTATGTATGTATGTATGTATGTATACACACAATGGGGAGCTCAAAAGGACAGATATTGATGCCGATGTTGACGTGAAATCTTCCTGCTATCATATATTTAGTTACAAGTAAGAACTGAGCGCCAGTTTGAAAAAATGAATTTTTCTCCAAAACACAATCATAACACAGTTGGTGTATACCATCACCATGAAGAGAATTGAGGCTAGAGACATGCGGTTCTACAGAAGGATGCTTAAAACAACAGCGAATGAATTTGTGACCACCGACGTGGTTTTAGGGAGAAAAAAATGTCACTTATTCGTTGCACCAGAAGCAAACAGTTGAAATATCTCAGGCGCATACTGGGCAAAAAAAGGCTGATATTAAATAACAGTAGTATTTTCTTTAATGTTTCTTGCGATTTTTTTTTAATGTTTCTTAATATTGCTTAGATTTTGGAAGGCATCATTTTGTATCCATGTGCGTCTTCACATTTCAGTATCGCACTTTCCGCTCTCTGTTAAAACAATTCCTAGACACCAAAGAAGTCTGAATGCATAGGTGTTAAGAAAATGAAAATCCCAACAAGCAAATAACGACTTGGTGATTCCAATAGCAACGAAGGACATAAAAATCAATATCTAGAAATTAATCAATCGGTGCATAGAATGATTGACGGTGAAATTCAAAGGAGAAAATTAATTTGTATATTTTTTATTCTAATTATATGTATCATTTGTGTTTATATTTTCTTAAAATTTCCTTGTTGCTTACATATCCACTCCAAGGTATTCTAACCATCCGTCTATAAATTGTCGTATATGTTTCCTCTCATCACCTCATCTTCTGCAAGAAGATTGACCAGTATTCTCAGCCATATACGAGGGAAGATATTTATATATAGGCACGTGGCCGAGTGATTAGAACGTTCGCATTATGACAATAAGATACGGTTTCGAATCTCACCATAGTCGATTTGTCAAGAAGGAAAATTCTAAATGTTAAAACCATACCACTGTGCTAGATATCGAAGTCACAAGTCATCTGGTCGAGGGCTTAAGTTTGCTGGACTTGTTTAAATTGTTGTTCCCAGAAACTGTAACTAAGGTCTAGTCAGCATAGTTGCAGTATAAACCAAAGGTGGACTCTGTGCGTGTTGGATATATAAAAATGCGCCCGAGCAAGCGTCTGGCAAAGGGATTGGCTAGTCGGTATCTTCGAATACGTGTGGCCAACTATTCTACACACACACACACACACACACACATATATATAAATAAAAGCAGCATTTTTCATTTATTAGATTAAGCTTTGGACCGTTAAATCCTAGAAAAAACGAAAGGTATCTTACTGGAATTCGAGGATGTTTTTAATATCACACTATTGGAACTTTGCCCAATGTGAGTGTATAATTACTCTCAAAGATTAAATGAAGAATCGTAATGAACTGGATCATAAAAGAAAACATGAATAATCATAGCGAAATTTCGGAAGGATAATTTTCAAATTAATTCAAGATGAACTTCGCCCTCTGTAATCGTCTCATTTTCTGCCCTTTAATAACAATGTTACACGTGCGATTTTATTTCAAGTTCATTCTCACTGCAATATAAACTATCATAGCTAAAACACTTCTCTCACGTGCCTAGCGTCTTAAGCATTGTTGGAATTAATCTCTTTAGTTCGAAGTTGAAAGGATGATGTCTCTTCCTGCTTTGACTTCCTGAATCATTTCTTTTTCTCTATACTGTCCTCTTCTTTTTTAAACTTATTCACTGTTCTCTTGATAGTTCTTGGATAGCCTTTGAAGATGGAAGCCAGAGTATAAATATTGGTATCATTACTGAAGCGCTAAATGATCATTTTCCTCCCACCATTGTTTAGTTGGGAAGGAGAGGGCTGACACTAAACGAATTTAACATGTTCTCTCTTTTTGAAACTTGTTCCCCTTTCTCTTAAAGTCTCTTGAATGGACGTTGAAGATGGAAATCAGAGTATGAACGTTGGTACCATTAATGAAGGATGACTTTCCTGTCAAAATTGCCAATTTAGGAATACATAATGGGGCTGACCCAAAACGAGTTCTCATTCTAGCTGAATAACTGATAGTGTGTTTCCGTGACTATTACGATTCTTATCGGAAAACCTGGAAAATGAAACTCTATTAGTTTAGTGGTATTTTTAGATATTAAAAATTTTAGTGGGCTGGATAATTGCGCTGTTAAACCGGTATATATATATATATATATATATATATATATATATATATATATATATATATATATATATATATATATATATATATATATTCATAGATCCGAAAGAGTTCTCATATATCACATGGAATTCTAAGTAATATTTTATTTCTCATCTTTTAATGGCATTCGTACGTGTAGGATTGAATAATGATTGTTTAATTTGGAAATTTCATTGCTAAACATTTGTTCCTTTTGGAAATTTCGGCAAATTACTGACAATTTCAAACGAAATTTATTTGAATCCGTTTCCCACAATTTATTTCTTTTTCATGTTTTCTTTCGGAAGTTTTGCCTCATTCCACATTTACTGTCCTCCGCAACTGAATTTAGAAAGTCTCTATTTGTCTCTCAATAAATAATCATTGCTCTAATCTTGGTATTGAGCATACTTTGAATTAATGCAGTGAACGTAAAAATTTATATCATTTTCGTTCCCTATATATATATATATATATATATATATATATATATATATATATATATGCAGGGGGTTCCAACAAAATCTACACATATATTTGCAAAGTTCATGATAAAAAACTAAGGGAATCCTGAAGATGACAAGGAGGAAATTTAACATTTAAAAACAGTGAGGACTCTTGCATGTTATTTTTATTTTCTTTTATACAGAAATATTAATTTTATTATTGATATTATTTTATACAATATAAATTTTAAATGATTGAAGGTTTTGAAATTAACCATTTTTCTTTTACGTTCTTAAAGTTTATATAGACAGCTATGTTTTGCATGGAAAACAAGATTTCTTTCAGTAAAGAGGACATTTAAAAAGAATCCTGGACGCATATTTAGATTTTTGGTAATATTCAAAAGCGATACTCTCAAGATTTTTTACCATTTAAGTTTCTTCCTTTTTTTTTATTAAGGATAAAACTTGTCGACTCAGATAAGTTTTCCATTTGTCTTTATACACATAGTATGTTTACATATATAGATTTAGTCATATATGAGTTGATATACACACAGGAACACACACACACGTACAGATCTCTCTCTCTCTCTCTCTCTCTATATATATATATATATATATATATATATATATATATATAAAAATGACCTATACAAAATATATATATATAGATATATATATATATATATATATATGTGTGTGTGTGTGTGTGTGTGTGTGTGTGTGTGTGTGTGTGTGTGTAATTGACCTAAAAAGTGACTGGAGTTGAAATGAGAGCGGAAACTTAAATATTCATGAATATATAGGAGACTAAAAAAGATCTAGTTTAAAGCGTATGAGGAAAAAGATAAGTAAGCAAAACAGTGTGATTAATATTAGAGGTGTCTATACCGCTTATGGTACTTGAGTTGCATTGATTCCCTTCATTTATAGAATTGTGAAAATCAGTATCATGTATACGCATGCGTCTTCTTAGAAAGCTGAGTATTTTCAGAGGAGAACGAGTGAAACGGTTTTGTTTAAGGTAAGACGTTTGCACAAAATGGAAATGTTTACATATACATATATATATATATATATATATATATATATATGTGTGTGTGTGTGTGTGTGTGTGTGTGTGAACACAGACACAATCATATATATATACATTTAGAGAGAGAGAGGAGAGAATATATATATATATATATATATATATATATATATATATATATATATATATATATATATGCATCAATCGTTTCAAACCGAAGCAAAAGCTACAATGGCACAAAGGGCAGTGTGTTAAACAGGGAGGAATGATAATGAAAGGTTTAATACAGATGATTTTGGAAAGTTCAATGAAGGAATGGGTTTAAGAAGAGAAAAATTTGGCATTGTCCTTGCATGGCTGATTTTGGAGATTGTAGATGGCACGAGCCCAAGAAATCCGAAGGGATTTTCACAACTGAGAAGTGCGAGATAAAAACTCTAAGTACAGATATTGCATTTGCAGCTAGCTACTTTAACAGTAAAACGGTCAGGCATAGATGCCAATCTAGTGGCACATCTAAATTCATATTGCCGAGACAGCAGGTCGAAAATAATATCCTAAATGAAATTATGTGTTGAAAAATACGCAAGGTCACGAGACGTCGCTTTGAAAGTGACGGAATTCGAGATTCTATTCTGATTTGAGTGCCTTCTTTAAATTACTTTCTTAGTACTGATATTTTTTTATACGAGTGTTCTTCCCTTCCTTCAAACATTGGGTTAGTTAGTAGGTCTTGTGTAATGAAACCAGTATTTTCTCAAAAAAAAAAAAAAAAAGAGGAGGAAATCCTATAATTATAAGATGCATTTTCTGGCTTTAAGTAAGCTTTAAAATGTTCATAAGTCGTAAAGAAAACAAACGAAACAATAAATAACTAAGTATGTGTTTAATGAGGAAGATTTATTCGTCTCACATTTTAAGTTTACGAAAAACACAGCTATGGCCCGCTTACTACAACGGTCAATCTTCTCAAGACTTAATGAAATATTATATGTATATTAAGAGAGCTTACAAAGAAAGAGGAAAATCAATGAACCTCTGAAAATTTTGGGGTAAAAACCTAGACGCGAAAAAAAGATTTAATAAGAAGTCTATATAATTTACTCAAACGCAAATGTATTCAACTTGTTATGATCTGCTATATTATAGGCCCTAAACTGGCGTATCTTTCTCATTCATTTTTCAACCGCCATAACGTAACTTCATTGTAACTTTTCTATAGATATTTTCATGATAATTATTCTCATTAGCTTTATTCTTTAGTACATCGATTTCATGTATTTAATCGCGTCTCTAGATCAGCAGCCAATTCATATCAATCTAATTTTAAAATTGATAGATGTACCAATAAGCTCTATGCGGAGAGTTACATCCTACAGATTTCTCACATATGGAACTCAATTCCGGCTTCTTGCTTTCCAGTGAAGATTTAAAAAAACTGAAATAAAACGTTTGTCTTCATTTTTGGTCTCATTGAATCCAGCTATATTATTGTACACTTTCTTTATTTCACTCTTAGTAACTCATTTGGTCTTCATCGCTTTATCCCTTTCCTTTTGATAAATGATTAAGAACAACTGGGATATCTCGTTTTACTAAATTAGTATTGAAATAATATTGGATACCTAGACTTAAAAAAAAAAAAAATAAATATAAGTAAATTATTTTGATTTGAAATACTTTACTATTTATTTTCAATTAGCTGAGTTGGCTGAGTCACCGATGAATCATGACGAGGCAGTTTATTTCCACAGCATCTTACAGAGTGAGTATCATGTTGCAACCTGAGATGATTGTTCTCTCTCACACAACAGTCACTCATATATATATATATATATATATATATATATATATATATATATATATATATATATATATATAATGACATTTACCGGCCTGAATATCGAGAAATTTTCATTGAAAATATTCGTCCTTCTACAGGATATTTTCTATGAAAATTTCTCGGACATTCAGGCCAGTAAATGTTATTTAATATTGTTTATTATAAACAGAATATTTACTTAAATACTTGTATCTATAAAAAGAATGTTAAGCATAAAAATGTTTTTAAATAATTGTCGAAGTGTATCGTAAATATATCAAGAAAACAAGGAGAAAAGAAACGCAAAAACGTAACGTAAATATAAAGAGCCTCTAGTAAATGGAAGTGAGAGTGGGAAGTGAAGAAAGACAAGCTTATTGTATATATAAATGTGTTGTTTTAAATTACACTTTTTATCTCATATTCACTTAATTATTATTATTTTTTTATATGAACGCAAGGGCATAAAAGTTCAGATTTCTGGGTTAAAAGATTTTTGTATCCGGAAATGTGATAATTGCTCATTTCTTCTGTTTACATAGGTTGTAGATGTAGTTATGAATGTTGCATGGTTATTCCTTATTTTTATAAATTTTCCACCATACAGACGGATCCCTGATGTTTTTCCTTTTAAATCCCACATATGGCTAGCAAGTTTGGTGGAGTATCTACGCTTAACAGGCCCTTCTGTACATCGAATATACGTTTTATGTTGACCATCAATATCTCTTCTGGTTTATAAATTATAACTTCTGTTTTAAAAGCTCCATTTAATGGGCATCTATCATTCTTCCTGCAGTTGCATTAATTTCTTGTTATATTTTGCTGAACATTAATTTTGATTTTTCAGGCATGTTGTCTATTTATATAGCTCCTAAATTACTAGTGCAAGTTTAGCTTAATTTAACTTTATTTTTATTGAATATCGTGCGTAATTGTGAATTTTTGGGAAAGTGTATGATAAGCAAATTGAAAAAATAATTTATCTAATTAACATTATAACTCTAAGTTAAAAGTGAGGTTAAACAAATATTTTTTTCCATCGCATTTGTCTTCGTATGGTTTTTAATTTGTTGAGGTATAAATATTAGTTTGTTTTTTTGAACATCTACCTTGAAATCCTTCCCATAATCTTTCTTTTTTTTCCTAAAAAACTATAGTACTAAAAGGATTTATGCATAACCCACGCTCTATTCAGACATCTCAGCACAATCAAACAATCCTTGTGGCACTTTAAAATCAACTTTTTTTTGTTTGCTCGATTATGGAATAAAATGTAAATGCAGTAAAGTAAAATTTTATCCTTTAGGTCAGGTGTTATATTTCCAAAGTCTTTGGCGAAATGCAAAGCCTCCGGTAGAAAGTTTGTCGGATATTGATTCGTGAAAGTACTTAATACTAATTATACATATATATATATATATATATATATATATATATATATATATATATATATATATATATATATATGAGTGTGTGTGTGTGGCCTGTGGATACCAAATGTAGAAACCAAGTTAAAGCGATTAGCTAATCTACAATTTTTTATATATATATATATATATATATATATATATATATATATAACACTATTTAGCGTGAAAAATTTTGCGTGAAAATTAAAAGCGAGAAATACTTAAGGCGAAAAGAAGCTATCACGAAAGACATACTGAGCGATGTTATTTTTTTAACAAAGAAAAGTGGTAAAGATTTTATTTTCATTTGCGAAAGATAGGAAATTCGTAAGATCTCGGATCTGTCGGAATTAATTTATGCTATGACGCGGCGAATAAAAAATAGCAATCTGCCCATGGCAATAATGAAAATTTCAAATTGGTCAAGTTGCTCGCAGGGCGAAATGCTGGAGGATAATCGTAATCAGGTCGAGGATCGACAGAGAAAAAAGATCAGCTGCGACCACCTCCAAAAAAAAAAAAAAGGAAAGGAAAAGAGAAAAAAGTAAAGAATAAACCATTAACTATCTTTCGGAGATTTCATTTGGTTTTGGGAAGAGACAGCTGATTTATGTCCAGACTTGGACATGATTAAAGTTTGTTACCGGGACAGATTGTTGGCGACAGGGTGCGAAGACGTTCAGTTTACCACCCAGTTAACGCTTGGCGAAAATCTCGTTGATAAATTCCAGAGATTAAGGACCACACTAAGAGTCGTAGAGGTCTGGTCGAGGAAAAGAAAAGAAAAATGAAGCTATTTTTTTTACTTTGAACGATAATTGTAAGCTGAGGCCAAACTGGCCGCGCCCACGCTGCCGAGCGTTCATTGGCTGAGTGGTGGCGTGAGCGGTGGGCGTAGGTAAAAATAAGATGGAGGGGAGGCCTGTTGACGCCTCTGAGGGGATTGGTTTGAGATACCACTATGAGAATAAAGGGAAACCTTTTGATGCCCTCTGAGGGGTTTGGTGTGAGATACCACTATGAGAAAAAAGGGAAACCTGTTGACGCCCTCTGAGGTGATTTGTGTGTGATACCAATATGAGAAAGGAAGAATTTGGGAGGACCCTCTAAGAACCCCTCTAAAGCAGAAAGTAATGGACTTCCAAAAACGGGAAGTGATAAATTTTCCTGTCCGAAAACAAAGAAAACCTTATTGTGAATTTGGAATTATCGATGAACCCCAACCACAACAGGCCCACACACGGTTTTGGTCGGCGTCCATATAAACGGGGCAGACAGCAGCAGTTAGAGAGACACAAACGTGGGCAGACGAAGACAGAGTGACAGAGCAGAGTTGAGCTGTGAGATTGGAGACCATTCTCGCAGGAAGCTGACTGAAAGGTATCCACGCATTCCGACTTAGACTTCTAACCAAAAACAATTTATTTTTGAAGAACGACTTAGACTCACACCACCAAAACATGTTTTACAAACATCGCCTAAAGATAGCAAAAACCAGTTATTGAAAAACAACTTAAGATATTAAGACTCGTCTAACAAACGCAAAGTGTCACGTATGCATAGAAGCGGTTTGGGAGAAAGAATCAGTCCTGTATTCAGCAGCCAGATATAAAAATATTTGTTATACTTTTATTTTTACACATTTGAACATTTCGAGTTGTTACTTTATTTTCTTTTACATATACTTCTGCAATGTCAGCTTTGCTCGAATTCGGCTTGCATTACGGCCCGGCGACTGATTTATTTTGTCTACCTAAGATCAAATCACAACATGGGTAGGTTAGACTAGAAATCAAAGCAGTTACTTCGGTAACCAGACGTTGGGGGCGAGCTGAGAACGACAAAGCTGATACCGAATCTAACCAGATTTCCATCCGAATCATCCATGGGTTAGAACGTCACATTTGGCGCCGCGACCAATACCAAGTCAAATTTGTCGTTTACAAGATAGCACAGGGCAGCGAGGCCTGGGTGACGTCACACACACACACACACACACACACACACACACACACACACACACACACACACATATATATATATATATATATATATATATATATATATATATATATATATAAAAAATTATCGAATAAATTATATTATCTATATGTGTGAAAGCTTCATCTCGTGCCAGATAAATTGGGTAACCAATGAAATTCTAGTCGCACATCAAACATAGGTATATGTGTATATATTGTCATATATTTCCTAGCTCTGTCTAATGACATTTAGCCTCTATTATGTCTACACTTCCTGAATAAATTTGGTAATTATTTACTTGCTTCTAAGCGAATGCACGCCAGCCGTCACGTACAAGGTCGCTAATAGATAGTTATCTCATTTACCAATGGTGTGTGTTTCTGTGTTGGTGTTTAGTGTGTGTTTGTGTGTGGGTCTCTGTGTGTTTTGTCGTATTTTGTTCTTGTGTGTCTGATAAATCTCCAAAGAAGTACAGGGAATGTATATAACAAAACCTGGAATTATGAAGCCTTAAAAAAAAGGCTATTAGAGATTTTGTCTATATTTACACGTAACCCGACATGAGAAATTAAACTAACACAGTGCTATAGTAATAGCAACATTATGAATCGTATCAAGTGGCAACTCCCTATCACAATTATCTGTTAATTCTGATGATGACAGTTATTTCTCTAAAACTCTGTGTAACTTTTCATTTTTAAATCGATGTTTTTTTTAATAGATATATCCAATAAAATCAGCCAATATAATTTGGTTGATATAACTGGATATACTTATTTACGTCTGCTTTTACGATTTCATTGTACGG
>CAHIKZ030005283.1:1772500-1780000 GCA_903632075.3 Acanthosepion pharaonis | reverse complement strand
TATATATATATATATATATATATATATATATATATATATATATATATATATATATATATATATATATATAAAGATTGGTTTTATACGGAATAAATTACAATAAGCAACGAATACTATTCTTAAAATAGTGCTCAATACAGAGTAGGGTAAATATATTTGTTTCTTCTAAAATTATAACATAAAAATGCTATAAAATGACTAAAAAATAGCCATTTTGCTACAACACTTCTGGTTACTTATCAAGTTGTTGAATGTAGAAAACTTTTTTCTACATTCAACAGCATCACTTGATAAGACACCAGAAGTGTTTGAAACAAGATGTCTAATATATGTCATAGATTATAAACACGCAGAAACTTCAAAAATTCTGATTAATATCAAAATATTTCTGTTAATATTAAGAGGAAATACCAAAAGTTTTTTGTAGTTATAAAATAATATTTTTAATCCTTTTTAGAACCTTAAAACTTTTTTTTTTATGTCAGCGGGTGATTATATATTAATATGGGAAATTATTTTAATTTTGTGGTGAAAAACACAATTTGAAAATTCTTGCAGAAATCAATAATATGCGGATTTTAATGATTTTTTTTCGTCATATACATAAATGAATGTAATTGTCCGAAATGTTTCTAATGGAAAATGTTGACAATATTTTTTTTTTACTTCTGCTAATACCAACTTATTTCATCTAAAGAAATTTTGAGAAATTCAGTTTTATATGTCTTAAAATATTTATAAGGTCAAATACTTGGATAATTTAAATCATTTTTTTTGTAAAACAGGTTTCCCAGTTAAATCGTGAAATAAAAGAATTGAAAAAAATTAAGATATCATTTAATTAGAAAATATTCTAATTGGCTTTATGAATAATATATATTATGGAAATTATTGTCGTAAGAAAAGAAAATTTGGAAAACTTATGCATTTTTACAAGAATTATTTTAAATTTTCCAAAATTTTAATTCGAATAATTTATAAAGATTTAAATATTTTAAACTTCTGTATTAACTTTTTTACCAGTTAATTAAAAGTACTACTTACTAATCATGAAGAACAAAGCTTATTGCAATTCAGCGATAGTCAGTATTTTTAAAAAGGATTTTGTAATTTTCATGTGAGTGTGCATTTAACGTACTGAGTTTTGTAAGTACGGACATCTATACATGCCATTTAGCAAATTTAATGACGAAATACTTAAAATTCAATAAAATACTAGATTACTTAGAATATTTTCATAAATCTAAAAGATCACTGGCTAATTAGAAAATTATATGAAAAGGCAATTGTTTTATATTCTTCAATGAATTTTTACAGATATCTCCCTACATAAAAATTAATTCAGAACATAAGCCTGTCGAGATAGTTGCTATCACTCCATAGACTTCCATCATCCGTGTTACAAACTTATTGTTACAATTTTTTACTGCGATATTTTAAACTGAAAGTAAGTAGTTATTGTTTCAAGTCATTTTAATAAACCATTAAATCAATTAATTTTTGTAAAGGAAACTTTCAGAAAAGTATGATTTAACTTGAGATTTTTTTTTAATATTGAGAATTTAGGTTGTGCTTAGAGAATTATATGATTATCGTCAGCCAATTTTAGCGATTTAAATTCATTCAAGTCAAGTTAAATTAGATTTGAAATACAATAAAGTATTTTGCTCACTGGAAATATTAGTTTTAAACAATTATATTGAAATTAAAGATAAAACAAATACTTCAAGAAAGACTTTTCATTTTTCAATATAATTTAGGTATCATTTTGCTACTTAGGTATAAATGTATTTTTTTTTTCTATTTTCTTTTTTTTTTCATTTCATCCCATGCAATGCAATACAGCCCCTAAAGTGTAAGTGGTCCCAGAATTGGGGATAAGAAAAAGATTTTTCAATAACCGACTGCTTTGTCTACTGGAAGGAAAGTTGGTTCATTGTGAAGTGTCAAATGATTTTTCTCGTAAGATTTTTCTTGCAGATTTATGAATATACCATTCATCAGTGCATTGAACACAGTTGCCATATCTAGTCTGCTGTTTCTGCTGTATATCCCGAGATTCTTGAGAAAATCCAAAGAAGGAATTCTAATGTAATTAATCTTGACTAGGCATCTCGACTTCTGTAAATTTCTCATTGATTTGACGAAGATTCCGTCTGACTTTTCTACAAAAATTTTCTTTGTAACAACTCTAATTTTTTTTTTCCTGGTGCCCCGAATATATAATCAAGCGACAAGATTTGCAACTAGAGCCCACCGTTTTTCCTGGTGTAGTAGGTAAATGCAACCACCATTTCTACTCCAAATTTTCTTTTCTTGCTATTTTTCAACCTCTGGGATTCCTTTCCATTTCCTTTCTTCTCTGATAACTACAATCTTCAGAAAATTAAATGCAATTTCAATCGCCATGATCTGCATTCTTGTACGCTGTACATTTTTTGTTCATTCCTCACCCAACCCTATTCTCAGTCTTTTTATTCATTTTTTTTAATTTTAACTCCCTGTAACCCCCTGCAAGCTAGTGACATTACTCGTGGTGAATTGATTTTTTTTTTTAAATATATAGCATGAAATGTAAAGGAATTAATAAGACAGAAGATAACGATTGGCATTGGATTTGTTTTTAAATGTCAATTCTGATTGGGAAGCAAGAAACGGAGAGAGAGTTCCACAAGCGAGATGTGTGATGAGTTACCTTCAGGTGATATAAAGGGTGGTAGAATGGAATATGCTTCATTCTTTTTTAACAGCCGAAGATTGTCTCTAACTCATGAAACTCTGTTGCGGAAAGTTTGACGAAGTGTAATTTTTTATTTTTTTATTTATATGGCTGCTCTTTATGCTGCATAATTTATATTTTGCATTGAGCACATTGCATTTAAGATTGCTCATCCACCCAACTGTTCCGTCACCATCAAATTTCACAAGATGTTAGTAATGTACGGAACTATTGATTACGAATATCAAAATTAACACACTTAAAAGAATATAAACATTAGCGCGAAGTAAACTTATTTTAACAGTTCCTTCTAAGATACTGAAGCTTTTACAAAGGAAAACATGTATTACTGCGTTAATAGGAGAAAACAAATGCATATTCTCACAGTGTTTACACCTGTGATTCTATAGTTAATATATAAAGAATTAATTTAAAATGAAGCCTTTTCTCCATGTCAGAATGGTTGTTTAACGTATTACAAATCAACATACCATCATAAGCATATATAATATAACGGAATATGTGCATACTTAATGTCCACTTTTAATTTGGGTCTTCATTTTTTAAGTTCATAGGCAGTGATAAAAATGGACACATATAAATTGTTGGACAGGTATGAAGATAATTCATGTCGAATTAAAAAATATATATATAGAAATGTGTTCTCCAGACCAAAACTTACAGGCATCCAGGTGGGTCTGGTCCAGACCCAAGTAAACAAAGTTAATTGAAACCTTTCTCGCAAAACAAGGTTACTTCCGACATGAAGCCCATCTTTTCAACTTCCATTCTACATCATTGATAACGGTCGACAGGAACACCTTGTGTTTTGATTAACGATCAAAAGCAAACGCATTTAACACAACTTTCAACATCTGACTTGCGTTAGCAAAAAAAAAAAAAAAAAAACAAAACAAAAAAACAAGTGACTGAAACGTTTACACAACTAACAATTGCCTATCCGGTGGCAAAAGCTGCACGTGGCGCCAGTGGTGGCAGTAGCGCCTTAGACACCAAAACTGTGATACCTCCCCTGGTTGGCGGCTGACGAGGGCAGGGTATCGCACGTGCTTCCTCACGTAGTATGTAGAAAAATAATAGATTATTTACAGAGAACAACGTGTTTGTAAATAATAGCAAAACGTGGGTATATGATGTAATCTAATTTATTGTTTGATTTGCTTTTAAGTTTTCTCAAACTTTTGCATTTCATGTAAAGCGAGGAAATATTTTTTTTGCTTTGGGATGATTTTTCGGAGATAGTAATGATTTGCTCTCAAAAGTAATACAAGAGTTTGCCAAAGGTTTTTTTTTTAATCGTAACTCTATACAAAGAACCAATCTGGAATTTTAACATTTAATTTAAATATCAGTCTATATGTTTGAGAAGTTATTGTAATTATTTAGCCAATTTTCATTGTTCGGACTGCTTTCCTAGTCTACGTTGTATTATTCACGATATTTCGGCTTTTATACTTTAAAGCCTTATTCAGGTGATTGTAATTTCGAACTGAGCCAACGTGTGTGATTTTGGTGAGTAATTTTTGTACTTAACAGGAATGTACCCGCTCGGGTACGACGTTATGCCTGTATCTTTGCTGCATTCTGTTTCAGTGAAATATCCGTAAGCCTATCGTACTATAATAAGCAAAAAAAAAAATATACGGAAAGCGGAGTGGTGTCCCTAATATGATTAATGGGGATATAGTTTTGGAGGTTTTAAAATTTGCAAAACATCTTTAGACCCAGTTAATGACGGTCTTGATGTTTTTTTTTACATTAGCTGCCATTTTAACCTTGTCTAACTGATCAGCCTTACTATCAAGGCTGGATTAAATGTTTGTGTCGTCAGCTTAGATGCAAAGTTGGACGCTGATATCATCGCGATGGTCGTCAATGAAAATTAAAAACAGCGTAGGACCAAGGATGCAGCACTGGGGGGACACCCTCGTTAGTACGATATAATGAAGACGAGTGGCCGTTCAGGAGGACCTACATTTCAGGTTTTGATAGAAACGGCTGGATCAGCTCAAAACTTGCCCGGAGATACTGTAGCTTTCCAGCTTGTGGACAAAACATAAATGCCAGACCTTATCAAATGCTTTCGCGATGTCCAATGCTACAGCTCGGGCTTCAGCGTTTTTATCGAGAGCACGACAGTCACTTTCCGCAATTATCGTAAGCACATAATCATTTCCTCTGGAGAAACGAAAGCCGTAATGCGAGTCTGAGAAAAAACTCTGTGATGAAAGATGACGAACCAATTCACCATTGATTAGGGTCTGTAGTAGTTCTCCCAAAAGAGGTAGAAGGCTAATAGGCCAATAGTGGGATGGGTCAGATGGTCCACCATGCTTCAAAACTCGAACAACAGACGATGACATTCAGCAAGCAGGAAAACAGGAGGCAGTGAGGCATTTATTATACAGTTTAAAAAGAACATGAGCCTGTTCGGAAGCATACTCCTTAATGACTATTACAGGGATACCATCGCATCTATATAGTTTATTGGGATCAAGATTAGAGATTATAGCAGAAAGTATAGAAGGGGTTATATGCATATCACTCAGCAGAGAATTAGTTTAAATTGGGGAATTTAGGCAAGGATACTTCACATGAGTGAAGATTTACGGGCAAAGCTTTCATCTTTACCTACAGAGGATGATAACACATCAAATCGGTTGAAGAATGGGGGTAACAGAGACATTGCATTAATTTAGTACCCAATTACAGAGACGCCAGTATTTCACGACAGTCAAAGTTTTTTGTGTCTATACAGAGTTTCATTCTCTCAGCCAACACGGACTTAGCTTCTTCGCAGACTCGCTTACATATTTTACGAGCAGTTGCAAATATACGCCTGTTAGGACAAGAACGGTCACAACGTAAAATTTATTCCTGAGTGTTAAAGCGGGCGCAAATGCTGGTGTGAACCATGGAGAGGATTTCGGTTTCACATGATACTTCCGTGAAGGGATGAAAGCGGCCATGCTTGTTTTGATACCACCCACCACACAAAAAAAACAAAAACAAAAAAAACTCAGTGCTGCAATTTTCTGTGTGAGGTTGAAGATGTTAGTCGAAGGAGCGTCACGAAGAATATCCCGAATGAGATATCAATAGGTACCACAGATGGTTCGAGTTATGAAGAAGGCAGTATTATGAAGCTTGGTAACAGCGGGGTGATGAATTAAGAAATAAATCCAACAGAGAAGCATGTTGCTCGGTTTGGCTAGGAAAACGCGTCAGGAAGTCAGTGAGGCAATAGAAAATTTTAATGTCTATATACCGGCAACATTAGTACCTTTATATTGTTTGAGACACATGTCGTGGTGAGCATTAAAATCGTCGAAGAAAAAGACCTTCGTAGATAGATGGAAAAAAGTGGCTTTTCTATATTGTTTGATATAGTGCAGTCTTGGGAAAAGACTGAGCGATAAAGAAAAAAACCGATAGCCAACAGAATTTAGGAGGGAAATACTGAAGCACATGAAAAAGTAGTCAGTGGCTTCGAGAGACAATTCGTTGTCATCGGAAGATTATCTCTGATATAAACACCAAGCCCATGAATGTGAATGCAGGGTTTTTTCGGCAAGCATAAGATAACCTAGAACCAAAATTTTTTTGGCAGTAATGGAAGAATTCAAATTTGTTTCACAGAGGGCAAAAGAATCTGTCGATTTTTCCAGGAGAAAAGATTTTACGCTTCAGAAGTTGGAAAGGAGACCATGAATATCGGAGAATTAAGATTGATGGGTAGGTGTTTTTTATTAGCTGGCTTAGTTTTGTTTTGATTTCTATGAAATATATTTTGAGGAGGTAGAAAAAACGGCCTACAATCTTTATCACCAATGGTAATACAAACCAACTGGTGCATAGCTGAGAGCAGAGCATAATGTTGCCTTGGGTTTACCCATCAGAAATATATGCAGAAACACCTACCCATGGGCGACATGGCATTACATGTACCCCGGTATTTGTGACTGTTTATCGGAGTAGCCTCTCTAAGTGCTGCGATATCGTTCTGCCTCCTAACGACTAGTCAGAAGCAGCAGCCAGCCAACTGCTAACTAGTACAATCATAATGGAAAGTTACAGCTGTTAGTTTCATTACCAAAGAGTTAATATAGTTAAATCATTACGACCTATGCGACTCTTCGATTTTACGAGCAAGACCGCACTCTTAATATGAGTGCTCCATATCTGACATCGTGAGTATCACCAAGCTTGTTGTGCGAATATTTTAGTCGCCGTTCCCGACAGTGCTATCTTTCGATCGTGCGCATCGAACTCAATGTTAGTCGAGGTTAAAATACTTTCCCATCGAATACGTTTGTGTCTTCGAAATATTTCTTCAAAAGCCCCAACATTAATTGTGTTTTTCTACTCCTCAACGTGCCAAGACTAAAAAATGGTGGCCATCAAAGAGTACTATGTATATGAAATATGCAAAAGAACCTTGAAGTGTGTGTAGAACATGTAGTTTGTGTTTGACAAACGTAAAAATAAGAAGCACAGCAGCGTGTTGAAACGAGGATACAAATTGTTTTAACAGAAAAGAATCTGTAAAAGCGTTTAAAATTCAAAAATTCTTAGAGAAAGATGAAACTATTACAAAATTAATTTTAGTCTAACTTACAACCGGATCGATTTACGACTTGTCAGTCGTAACCTATCATGGTCATAAGTAGATTATTGCCTGTAAAATATTAGTGCGTTCTGAGACTGTCACGATATGACTAAATGTAGGCACCGTATATTTATGGGATTGAGTCGAAATG